>JAVSCE010016465.1:0-345420 GCA_032199065.1 Smutsia gigantea | reverse complement strand
CAATACAGGCCTACCTCAGGAAAGAAGAACAATCCCAAAAGAACAGTCTAAACTCACAATTAATGAAACTAGAAAAGGAAGAACAAATAAGGCCCGAAGTCAGTAGAAGGAGGGGCATAATGAAGATAAAAGGAGAAATAAATAAAATGGAGAAGAATAAAACCACAGAAAGAATTAATGAAAACAGGAGCTGGTTCTTTGAGAAAATAAACAAATTAGATAAACCTTAGCCAGACTTATCAAGAAAAAAAGAGAGTCTACACACATAAACAGAATCAGAAATGAGAAAGGAAAAATCACTATAGACACCACAGAAAACCAAAGAATTATGAGAGAATACTATGAAAAATTATATGGTAGCAAACTGGATAATCTAGAAGAAATGGACAACTTTCTAGAAAACTACAACCTTCCAAGGCTGACCCAGAAAGAAACAGAAAATCTGAATAGACCAATTACCAGCAAAGAAATTGAATTGGTAATCAAAAAACTACCTAAGAAAAAAACCCCTGGACCACATGGTTTCACTGCGGAATTGTATCAAACATTTAGAGAAGACCTAATACCAATCCTCCTTAAAGTTTTCCAAAAAGTAGAAGAGTAAGGAATACTCCAAAACTCATTCTACGACACCAACAGCACTCTAATACCAAAACCAGGCAAGGACACCACAAAAAAAAGAAAATTACAGACCAATATCCCTGATGAACATAGATGCAAAAATACTCAACAAAATATTAGCAAACCAAATTCAAAAATATATCAGGAGGATCATACACCATGATCAAGTGGGATTCATCGAGGGATGCAAAGATGGTACTACATTCGAAAATCCATCAACATCATCCCCCACATCAACAAAGAGAAGGACAAAAACCACATGATCATTTCCATAGATGCTGAAAAAACATTCAACAAAATTCAACATCCATTCATGATAAAAACTCTCAACAAAATGGGTATAGAGGGCCAGTATCTCAACACAATAAAGGCCATATATGACAAACCCACAGCCAATATCATACTTAACAATGAGAAGCTGAAAGCTTCTCCTCTAAGATTAGGAACAAGATAAGGATGCCCACTCTGCCCACTTTTTTTAAACATAGTACTGGAGGTCCTAGCCATGGCAATCAGACAACACAAAGAAATAAAAGGCATCCAGATTGGTAAGGAAGAAATCAAACTGTCCCTGTTTGCAGATGACATGACAGTGTACATAAAAAACACTAAAGAATCCACTCTAAAACTACTAGATCTAATATCCAAATTCAGCAAAGTTGCAGGATACAAAATTAATACACAGAAATCTGTTGCATTCCTATACACTAATGGTGAACTAGCACAAAAAGAAATCAGGAAAACAATCCCATTCACAATCGCATCAAAAAGAATAAAATACCTAGGAATAAACCTAACAAAGGAAGTGAAAGACCTATACCCTGAAAACTACAAGACACTCTTAAGAGAAATTAAAGAGGACACTAATAAACAGAAATTCATCCCATGCTCTTGGCTAGAAAGAATTAATACTGTCAAAATGGCCATCCTACCTAAAGCTATCTACAGATTCAATGCAATCCCTTTCAAAATACCTACAGCATTCTTCAATGAAGTACAGCAAATAGTTCTAAAATTCATATGGAACAACAAAAGATGCCAAATAGCCAAAGCTATCCTGAGAAGGAAGAATAAAGCTGGGGGCATTATGCTCCCTGACTTCAAGCTCTACCACAAAGCCACAGTAATCAAGACAACTTGGTACCGGCACAAGAACAGACCCATAGACTGGTGGAACTGAATGGAGAGCCCAGATATAAACCCAACCATATATGGTCAATTGATATACGATAAAGGAGCCATGAACATACAATGCGGAAATGACAGCCTCTTCAACAGCTGGTGTTGGCAAAACTGGACAGCTACCTGTAAGAGAATGAAACTGGATTCCTGTCTAACCCCATACACAAAAGTAAACTCAAAATGGATCAAAGACCTAAATGTAAGTCATGAAACCATAAAACTCTTAGAAAAAAATATAGGCAAAAATCTCTTGGACATGAACATGAGCAACTTCTTCATGAACATATCACCCCAGGCAAGGGAAACAAAAGCAAAAATGAACAAGTGGGACTGTATCTAACTAAAAAGCTTCTGTACAGCAAAGGACACCATCAGTAGAACAAAAAGACATCCTACAGTATGGGAGAATATATTCATGAATAACATATGATAAGGGGTTGACATCCAAAATATATAAAGAGCTCAGGCACCTCAACAAACAAAAAGCAAATAATCCAATTAAAAAATGGGCAGAGGAGCTGAACAGACATTTTTCCAAAGAAGAAATTCAGATGGCCAACAGGCACATGAAAAGATGCTCCACATCACTAATCATCAGAGAAATGAAAATTAAAACCACAATGAGATATCACCTCACACCAGTTAGGATGGCCAACATCCAAAAGACAAACAACAAATGTTGGCGAGGATGTGGAGAAAGGGGAACCCTTGTACACTGCTGGTGGGAATGTAAACTAGTTCAACCACTGTGGAAAGCACTATAGAGGTTCCTCAAAAAACTCAAAATAGAAATACCATTTGACCCAGGAATCCCACTCCTAGGAATTTACCCTAAGAATGCAGCAGCCCAGAAGAAGTGGTACATATACATAATGGAATATTATTCAGCCATGAGAAGAAAACAAATCCTGCCATTTGCAACATGGATGGAGCTAGAGGGTATTATGCTCAGTGAAATAAGCCAGGCACAGAAAGAAAAGTATCAAATGATTTCACTCATCTGTGGAGTATAAGAACAAAGAAAAAACTGAAGGAATAAAACAGCAGCAGACTCCCAGAACCCAAGAATGGACTAGCAGTTACCAAAGGCAAAGGGACTGGGGAGGATGGTGGAAGGGAGGGATAAGGGGGAAAGGGGGCATTACGATTAGCACACATAATGTAGTCAGGGGAAACACGGGAAAGGCAGTATTTACAGAGAAGACAAGTAATAATTCTATAGCATCTTACTACACTGATGGACAGTGACTGTAATGGGGTATGTGAAGGGAACTTGATAATAGGGGGTCTAGTAACCATAATGTTGTTCAAGTGATTGTACATTAACCATACCAAAGTAAAAAAAGAAAAGAAAAAGAAAACAGATACATGATCTTTGTTTTAAGAATGACAACAAAATCAACAACCCCATTGCACACAGTGCACAACTTCCGTTCCTGAGCAGAGTCGACAAGGTCCCCAGGCCTGCCCAGCACCCCGTCCCTGTAAGGATGGCCACTCACCATCCTTACTCCTTGCAAATGCCCACTCTCATCTGGCTGTTTCTGTGCATGCTGACCTCTAAAAAAAAAAAAATTCCACTAATTACAAATATCTACCACTTTTCCTCCCTCCCTCCTTTTTTCTCATTCTGTCTCTTTCCTTCTGTCTCTCTCTAATTACCAAAGATAGAACATGACTCATTCTGAGTACACCTAAAATCAGAAGGTTATACTTGTTCAAAGGAAGTATGTAGTAGAGAATATGCAAGAAATTCTTGAGAACTACCAACCAGGCTCCTAGAGATGCATCCACTACCACCATCTCTGATGTGATTAGATTATATTTAATTCTGCCTACTATTTGACAGAAGTCTATTAATTATTTTATCTGACATTTTATCTGAAATTAGCTTCCTGACTCTAAAAGGATTTCCAACTGGGAAATTAGCATTCTATTTCTGTTTAGTCTCCATCACCTAAGATATATTCTTGCCAAACTCTCTTTAACCATATTCTAATAAGCCATTAGCTCTAATTTCAAATTTACAGGAAATGCAAGGAATAGAAAAAATAAGTTATAAAATAAGGTGGGTGTGTTACTAAGGGCATTGCACCAATTTCTATAAAATTAAATGGAATAGGTCCAAAGTCAGTAGAAGGAGAGGCATAATAAAGATTACAGCAGAAATAAATAAAATTGAGAATAATAAAACAGTAGAAAGAATCAATGAAAGCAGAAGCTGGTTCTTCGAGAAAATAAAGAAAATAGATAAACCCCTAGCCAGACTCATCAAGAAAAAAAGAGTCTACACCATAAACAGAATCAGAAATGAGAAAGGAAAAATAAATACAGACACCACAGAAATACAAAGAATTATGAGAGAAAACTATGAAAAAATTACATGGTAACAAACTGGATAACCTAGAAGAAATGGACAACTTTCTACAAAAATACAACCTTCCAAGGCTGACTGAGGAAGAAACAGAAAATCTGAATAGACTAATTACCACCAAAGAAATTGGTAATCAAAAAACTACCTAAGAACAAAACACCTGAACCAGATGGTTTCACTGGTGAATTTTATCAAACATTTAGTGAAGACCTAATACCCATCCTCCTTAAAGTTTTCCAAAAAGTAGAAGAGGGAATACTCCCAAACTCATTCTATGAGGCCAACATCACTCTAATACCAAAACCAGGTAAAGACACCACAAAAAAAGAAAATTACAGACCAATATCCCTGATGAACATAGATGCAAAAATACTCAACAAAATATTAGCAAACTGAATTCAAAAATACATCAAAAAGATCATCCATCATGATCAACTGGGATTCATCCCAGGGAGGTAAGGATGGTACAACATTCAAAAATCCATCAACATCATCCACTACATCAACAAAAATAAGGACAAAAACCACATGATCATCTCCATAGATGCTGAAAAAGCACTCCACAAAATTCAACATCCATTTATGATAAAAACTCTCAACAAAATGGGTATAGAGGGCAACTACCTCAACATCATAAAGGCCATATATGACAAACCAACAGCCAACATAATACTTAACAGCGAGAAGCTGAAAGCTTTTCCTTTAAGATCAGGAACAAGAAAAGCATGCCCACTTTCCCCACTTTTATTCGACGTAGTTCTAGAGGTCCTAGCCATGGCATCAGACAACACAAAGAAATAAAAGGCATCCAGAGTGGCAAGGAGGAAGTCAAACTGTCCCTGTTTGCAGATGATATGATATTGTACATAAAAAACCCTAAAGAATCTACTCCAAAACTACTAGATGTAATATCTGAATTCAGCAAATTTGCCAGATACAAAATTAATACACAGAAATATGTTGCATTTCTATACACTAACGGTGAACTAGCAGAAAGAGAAATCAGGAAAACAATTCCATTCACAATTGCATCCAAAAGAATAAAATACCTAGGAATAAACCTAACCAAGGAAGTGAAAGACTTATACTCTGAAAACTACAAGACACTCATGAGAGAAATTAAAGAAGAAAAAAAAAAAGAAAGAAAAAAAAAAAAAAAATTAAATGGAATAAACAAAACAATGTAAAGGGATAGAAAGGAGAAAAGCAAGAGATTGTTGTACATTAAAAGAAATAAGAAACATTAAATCCAAATGCAAAATACAAGGTTCAAGCAAACCAACAATAAAAATACAATTTAGGAAAAAGAACACTATGAATATGGTTTGGATATTAGATACTTTTTTAAATAACTGTTCATTTTCTTAGATATGGTGACAGTATTGTGGTTACATGAGAAAGCTCTTATTTTTGGAGATGCCTAGTAAAGCACTTAGGAATGAAATGTCATGGTATCTGTAGCTTGTTTTAAAGTACTCCAGCCAAAAAAAACTAAGCCAAAAGACAAATAAATGTTATAGCTACATGAAGATTACATTGAGGTTCATTATACTATTCTGTACTTTTTTGAACATTTAATAATTTGTGTAACAAAAAGATTTTTTATATGCAGTAAATAAATAATCATCTTAACTCTTCCATAATCTTTTTAGAAAGCCTTCAGCCTCTTTTTACTATGGTATTATATACATACCATGAAATTTACCATTTTAAACATTTTTAAGTGTAAAATTCAGTGACATTAACTACATTCATTTTGTTTTGCAACCATCATGATCATCCATCTCCAGAACTTTTTCATCTTCCCAAACTGACACTCTTCCCAAACACATTAAACATTAATTTCCAGTCTCCTCTCTCCCTAGTCCCAGGCAACCACTATTCTATTTTCTGTCTCTCTGAATTTGACTACTCTAGATACCTCATATAAATGGAATCACATTTTATCCATTTATGTCTGGTCTTTTTCATTTGGCACAATGACTTCAAGATTCATTTACATTGCATCATATACAAGAACTTCCTTTTTTAAGGTTGAAAAATATTCCATTATATGTATATACCACATTTTGTTTATCCTGTCATTCATCAATGCATGTTTCAGCTGCTTCCACCTTTTAGCTATTGTGAATAATAATGCCGTGAACAGGAAGGAAATATCTATTTGAGTCCTGGCTTTCACTGCTTTTGTGTATACCTGTATCTTTACCCAAAAGTGGATTGATGGATCTAATAGTAATTCTATGTTTAATTTTTTGAGGAATTGCCATACCGTTTTCCACAAAGCTATACCACTTCACATTCCTACCAGCAATGTACAAGGTTTCCAATTTCTTCACATCCTTGCCAACACTCCTTAGTTTCTCTTTGTTTGATAATAGTTATATTAGTGGGTATAGAGTGGCATCTAATTGTGGTTTTGATTTGCATTTCTCCAATGATTAGTAATGTTGAGCATCTTTTCATATACTTATTAGCCATGTCTTTATCTTCACTGGAGAAATTATTTTTTTTAATTGGGTTTTTTGTTGACCTATAAAAATTCTTTATATACTCTGTTTTTACTTCCCTTATCACATATATGATTGAAAAATATTTTCTCCCATTGCATGGGTTGTCTTTTCACATTGTATAATGTCCTTTGATGCATAAGTTTCTTATTTTGATGAAGTACAACTCATCTATTTTTTCTTTCGTTGCCATACTTAAAATGTCATATTCAAGACATCATTGCCATAGCCAAAATATGAAAGCAACCTAAGTGTCCATCAGTAGATGAATCAATAAAGAAGATGTAGTACATATACACAATGGAATATTATTCAGCCATAAGAAGAAAACAAATACTACCATTTGCAACAACATGGATGGAGCTAGAGAGCATTATGGTCAGTGAACCATCTTACTACACTGATGGACAATGACTGTAATGGGGTATGTGGTGGGGACTTGATAATGGGGGGAATCTAGTAATCACAATGTTGCTCATGTAATTGTATATCAATGATAACAATTAAATAAATTTGTCACAAATCTTAAAATAATAAAACATTTAAAAAGTAAGTTCCAGACTTCCGGGAAGATGGCGGTGTGAGCAGGGCGACAGAAATCTCCTCCCAACACCATATTTATCTACGAAAACACAGCAAATACATCTATTCCTAAAAGAGAGACGAGAATACACAGGAAAGCACACAGCGAGCAGCTACACCCGAGAGGACTCGCCACCCCAAGAGGCGGGTAAGATACGGAGCCCCGACCCGGCGGGACCCGAGCCCTCCCCCACCCCAGCGCACCGGCGGGAGGAGACGATTCAGAGCCGGGAGGGAGTGGAAGTACACCCCACGAAGTAGCCAGCCCAGGCGATCTGCGCGGGGAGCGCTGACCCACATTGCGCAGTGCAGCGGAGACTGGAGACAGAGGGGCAGGATCTGAGCGGGGAACACGCCAGGGTGCTTGCAGCCGGCTCCCGGGAAGGGAAAAAAAAAACGCGCACTTTCTTCAGCGTTCTTAAAGAGACAGGAGCCCAGCGGAGGAGCCGGATCGCCCCAGCACACTCAGCCCAGCAGGCTGGGAGTCCTGGGGAGTTTCAGACGCCTTAGCTGGCGACTGAGGAAGCGTAGCCATACTTACACTTCTCACTGAGATCAACAGCCTCCTATTCGTTCCCACCCCTGCCAGAGCGATAAAGGGCCCGGCAGAGCGGTGCAGTCACAGCTGTGGAATAGTGGGGCAATAGTGCCACCTACAGCATTCCCACAGAATGTACTTCTGGTGGGCATTTTTTTTTGTTTTTTTTTGTTTTTTGCTTTGTTTTTGTTTTTTCTTTTCTTTCTTTTTTTCTTTTTTTTTCTTCTCTTTTTAAAGTCTTAAAGAGCCCAGCTGACATACGTGGCAACTATCAGTGACCAATGATATAGCCATGAAAAGACAGAGGAATATGGTTCAGACCAAAATCAACCAGACAACCCCAGAGAGGGAGCCTGAAGGGATGGAAATGCACAGTCTTCCTGAAAAAGAATTCAGAATAAAAGTCATAACTATGCTGATGGACCTACAGAGAAATGTGCAAGAGCTGAGGGAGGAAGTGAGGGAACTGAGGAAAGACAATACAGAAATCAGACAAGCGATCGACGGGCTTAACAGCAGAATGGATGAGATGCGAGAGACTGTTAATGGAATAGAAAACAGAGAACAGGAGTACAGAGCAGCTGAGGCAGAGAGAGATAAAAGGATTTCTAGGAATGAAAGAATATTAAGAGAACTGTGTGACCAATCCAAAAGGAACAATATTCGCATTATAGGAGTACCAGAGGAAGAAGGGAGAGAAAAAGGGATAGAAAGTGTCTTTGAAGAAATAATTGCTGAAAACTTTCCCTCGCTGGGGAAGGAAGTAGTCTCGCAGTCCACGGAAGCTCATAGATCTCCCAACACAAGGGACCCAAGGAAGACAACACCAAGACACATAATAATTAAGATGGCAAAGATCAAAGATAAAGACAGGGTATTAAAGGCAGCTAGAGAGAGAAAAAGATCACCTACAAAGGAAAACCCATCAGACTATCATCAGACTTCTCAACAGAAACCTTACAGGCCAGAAGAGAATGGCATGATATATTTAATTATGAAACAGAAGGGCCTCGAACCAATAATATTGTATCCAGCACGATTATCATTTAAATATGATGGAGGGATTAAACAATTTCCAGACAAACGAAAGTTGAGAGTTTGCCTCTCATAAACCACCACTACAGGATATCTTAAATGGACTGCTCTAGATGGAAGCACACCTAAGGCTAAAAAGATGTCACCAGAGAAAATAAAATCATAGCAAAGAAAGCAGACCATCCTAAAGGCAAAAAAAAACAACACCTATTATAGAAAGAATGGAGGAGGAGGAATAAGAAGGGAGAGAAATAAAGAAACATCAGACTGTGTTTACAATAACTTAACAAGAAAGTTAAGTTAGATTGTTAAATAGTAAAGAAGCAACCCTTGAACCCTTGGTAACCACGAATCTAAAGCCAGCAATGGCAATAAGTACATATCTATCAATAATGGACTGAATGCACCAATCAAAAGACAAAGAGTAACAGAATGGATAAAAAAGCAAGACCCATCTAAATGCTGCCTACAAGAAACTCACCTCAAATCCAAAGATATACACAGACTAAAAGTCAAGGGATGGAAAAAGATATTTCATGCAAACAACAAAGAGAAAAAAGCAGGTGTTGCAGTACTTGTATCAGACAAAATAGACTTCAAAACGAAGAAAGTAGCAAAAGATAAAGAAGGACATTACATAATGATAAAGGGGTCAGTCCAACAAGAAGATATAACCATTATAAATATATATGCACCCAACACAGGAGCGCCAGCATATGTGAGACAAATACTAACAGAATTAAAGGAGGAAATAGACAGCAATGCATTCATCTTAGGAGACTTCAACACACCACTCACTCCAGAGGACGGATCAACCACACAGAAAATAAGTAAAGACACAGAGGCACTGAACAACACACTAGAACAGATGGACCTAACAGACATCTACAGAACTCTACACCCAAAAGCAACAGGATACACATTCTTCTCAAGTGCACATGGAACATTTTCCAGAATAGACCACATACTAGGCCACAAAAAGAACCTCAGTAATTTCAAAAATATTGAAATCCTACCAACCAACTTCTCAGATCACCAAGGTATAAAACTAGAAATAAATTTTAGAAAGAAATCAAAAAGGCTCACAAATACATGGAGACTTAACAACACTCTCCTAATTAATCAATGGGTTAACGACCAAATCAAAACAGAAATCAAAGAATATATGGAGACTAATGACAACAACAACACAAAGCCACAACTTCTGTGGGACGCAGCAAAGGCAGTTCTAAGAGGAAAGTATATTGCAATCCAGGCCTATTTAAAGAAGGAAGAACATTCCCAAATGAATAGTCTAAAGACACAATTACTGAAATTGGAAAAAGAAGAACAAATGAGGCCCAAAGTCACCAGAAGGAGGGACATAATAAAGATTAGAGAAGAAATAAATAAAATTGAGAAGAATAAAACAATAGAAAAAATCAATAAAACCAAGAGCTGGTTCTTTGAAAAAATAAACAAAATAGATAAACCCCTAGCCAGACTCATTAAGAGAAAAAGAGAATCTACACACATAAACACAATCAGAAATGAGAAAGGAAAAATCACGACGGACCCCACAGAAATACAAAGAATCATAAGAGAATATTATGAGAATCTATATGCTAACAAGCTGGAAAACATAGAAGAAATGGACAACTTCTTAGAAAAATACAACCTTCCAAGACTGACCAAGCAAGAAACAGAAAAACTAAACAGACCAATCACCAGTGACGAAATCGAATTGGTAATCAAAAAACTACCCAAGAACAAAACCCCTGGGCCTGATGGATTCACCTCTGAATTCTACCAGACATATAGAGAAGAAATAACACCGATTCTCCTTAAAGTTTTCCAAAAAATAGAAGAGGAGGGAATACTTCCAAACTCATTCTATGAAGCCAGCATCACTCTAATACCAAAACCGGGCAAAGACCTCACCAAAAAAGAAAATTACAGACCAATATCCCTGATGAACGTAGATGCAAAAATACTCAACAAAATATTAGCAAACCGAATTCAAAAATACATCAAGAGGATCATACACCATGATCAAGTGGGATTCATCCCAGGGATGCAAGGATGGTACAACATTCGAAAATCCATCAACATCATCCACCACATCAACAAAAAGAAGAACAAAAACCACATGATCATCTCCATAGATGCTGAAAAAGCATTTGACAAAATTCAGCATCCATTCCTGATTAAAACTCTCAACAAAATGGGTATAGACGGCAAGTACCTCAACATCATAAAGGCTATATATGACAAACCCACAGCTAACATCATACTTAATGGCGAGACGCTGAAAGCTTTTCATCTAAGATCGGGAACAAGACAGGGATGCCCACTCTCTCCACTGTTATTCAACATAGTACTGGAGGTCCTAGCCACAGCAATCAGACAAAACAAAGACATACAAGGCATCCAGATTGGTAAAGAAGAAGTCAAATTGTCACTATTTGCAGATGACATGATACTGTACATAAAAAACCCTAAAGATTCCATTCCAAAACTACTAGAACTAATATCTGAATTCAGCAAAGTTGCAGGATACAAAATTAACACACAGAAATCTGTTGCTTTCCTATACACTAATGATGAACTAACAGAAAGAGAAATCAGAAAAACAATTCCATTCACAATTGCATCAAAAAGAATAAAATACCTAGGAATAAACCTAACGAAGGAAGTGAAAGACCTGTACTCTGAAAACTACAAGACACTCCTAAGAGAAATTAAAGAGGACACTAACAAATGGAAATGCATCCCATGCTCTTGGCTAGGAAGAATAAATATTGTCAAAATGGCTATACTACCTAAAGCAATCTACAGATTCAATGCAATCCCTATCAAACTACCAACAGCTTTCTTCAATGAACTGGAACAAATAATTCTAAAATTCATATGGAACCACAAAAGACCCCGAATAGCCAAAGCAATCCTGAGAAGGAGGAATAAAACAGGGGGAATTACACTCCCTGACTTCAAGCTCTACTACAAAGCCACAGTAATCAAGACAATTTGGTATTGGCACAAAAACAGACCCACAGACCAGTGGAACAGAATAGAAAATCCAAACATTAACCCAAACATATACAGTCAATTAATATTTGATAAAAGTGCCTTGGATATACAATGGGGAGATGACAGCCTCTTCAGCAGCTGGTGTTGGAAAAACTGGACAGCTACATGTAAGAGAATGAAACTGGACTACTGTCTAGCCCCATACACAAAGGTAAACTCAAGGTGGATCAAAGACTTGAATGTAAGTCATGAAACCATAAAACTCTTAGAAAAAAACATAGGCAAAAATCTCTTGGACATAAACATGAGCAACTTCTTCATGAACATATCTCCCCGGGCAAGGGAAACAAAAGCAAAAATGAACAAGTGGGACTATATCAAGCTGAAAAGCTTCTGTACAGCAAAGGACACCATCAGTAGAACAAAAAGACATCCTACAGTATGGGAGAATATATTCATAAAAAACGTATCTGATAAAGGGTTGACATCCAAAATATATAAAGAACTCATGCACCTTAACAAACAGAAAGCAAATAATCCAATTAAGAAATGGTCAGAGGACATGAATAGACACTTCTCCAAAGAAGAAATTCAGATGGCCAACAGGCACATGAAAAGATGCTCCACATCGCTAATCATCAGAGAAATGCAGATTAAAACCACAATGAGATATCACCTCACACCAGTGAGGATGGCCAACATCCAAAACACAAACAACAACAAATGTTGGCGAGGATGTGGAGAAAAGGGAACCCTCCTACACTGCTGGTGGGACTGCAAATTAGTTCAACCATTGTGGAAAGCAGTATGGAGGTTCCTCAAAAAACTCAAAATAGAAATACCATTTGACCCAGGAATTCCACTCCTAGGAATTTACCCTAAGAATGCAGCAGCCCAATTTGAAAAGGACAGATGCACCCCTATGTTTATTGCAGCACTATTTACAATAGCCAAGAAATGGAAGCAACCTAAGTGTCCATCAGTAGATGAATGGATAAAGAAGATGTGGTACATATACACAATGGAATATTATTCAGCCATAAGAAGAAAACAAATCCTACCATTTGCAACAACATGGATGGAGCTAGAGGGTATTATGCTCAGTGAAATAAGCCAAGCCGAAAAAGACAAGTATCAAATGATTTCACTCATATGTGGAGTATAAGAACAAAGAAAAAAACTGAAGGAACAAAACAGCAGCAGACTCACAGAACCCAAGAACGGAGTAATAGTTACCAAAGGGAAAGGGACTGGGGAAAATGGGCGGGAAGGGAGGGATAAGAGGGAAAAAGGGGCATTACGATTAGCAGATGTAATGTTGGGGGGGCACGGGGAGGGCAGTACAACTCAGAGAAGACAAGTAGTGATTCTATAGCATCTCACTACGCTGATGGACAGTGACTGTAATGGGGTTGGTGGGGGGGACCTGATGAAGGGGTAGTTTAATAATCGTAATATTGCACATGTAATTGTAAATTAATGATAATAAAATAAATTATATTAAAAAAAAAGATGAATACACATTAAAGGTCTTAAATGAAATGGAATAATGCATAAAATAGTATTTAAGTAAGACCTGGCTATCCTGGCATCTTTCCAACTTAACAGTTTAGCTGAATGAACAGTTTAGTAGGATGAACAAGTCCCAATCCCTCTAGTCTCAATACTAAACTAAAAACAGGTGCTAAAATGTTGTTATCTCTAGCATGGTATTTGGTGAGCATCAATTCACCTTCTACAGAATTTGATATATACTAACCTTTGAAAAATGAAACAAAATTGGCCACACTGAAAGCAAGCTGATATTACAAGTACATTTATTTTGCCTGGTGGACTTAGAGGTACTACAGAAAAAAGCCAGGAACACCTAAACGGAGGACACCCTTTTTTCTCATCTTTATCCCTATTTCCCAAACATTTCTAGAAACTACTTCATATACCTCACAATATTTAGCACCACTGCATATGCAAGCATCTTCTCCATCCCTTCCATCATTTGGGTATCACAAACTTATCCACTGATGGAGCACTCTATATCCTGACCTCTAACTTCCTTTATTTCCTCTATTTCCACACTTTTATCTCTAACTCAATTTCACCAAACTGGATGCTTGCCCAAATTTAAGATCCTGTTACATCTCCAACTGTGTAAGATCCAAAATTACTATGTGAAATTTCCTAACAGTATCTGGTTCATGTCCCTATCATTAACTTTTCTCTTTTCTCCATGTTTGAAACATCCCCATTTCCTTCACTCTGTTGACCCACTACCACGACCATCTTGCTAACCTTCAGTCATAGGAAAACTTTCTTTGACTTCCATCCTCACCTTAACTACACAGATCCAGCTTCAGTCTCTACCATACCACAGAAATGGCTCGTCAAGGTCACCACTGGATTCCAGATTCCACACCAGCAAACCTCTCACTGTTTTCTGTTTCCAAAACCTTCTTCTCTGTTCTCACCTTATTCTTCACAACAACAAGCAAATAACTGACCACTTCCTCTTTCCTAAAATACCATTTTGTCTGAGCTTTTACATCTCCTTTTGTGAGGAGAGAAACAGTAATAACGGCTCCTTATTGCTCAGCCTCAGGGCTTGCCCCTCCACTCTTGTCCATCTCTCTGCCTAAGTGATTTCATCCATTCCTGTGACACCATCTCTCTCTGCGTAACTCCAGCATTTCTATTTTCATTCTAATACCTTCACTTGGCTCCAAATTGTTAATCCAGCTGCCCACTATACATCTCCACTTGGAGGTTTAATAAGTTATCTCAAACAATATAGCCAAAATTCATGCCTGGATTCCTTCTGTCCACAAACCTGTTCCTGCCCCATTCTCAGGAAATGGCAATTCCATTCCCAGTTCTAAAGCCAAAAGCTTATGGATTACTCTTGATTCCTCCCTTCCCCCAGCCCCTAAAGCTTATTCTACTAAAAAGCCAACACCAGAATCACTAACATAACCCAAATCTACTCATGTTTTTCAACTTTCACAACCATCCTCGTTCAAGCTAAGAGTGTAACAGTTTCCTAACTGGTCTTCCTGTTTCCAAACTTCCTTTACAATCCACTCATCATTCAATAACCAGATTGCATTTTTCAAAAAATGCAAATCAGATCGTGTTATTCCTTTGCTTTAAAACACACTGATGTTTTACATGCACTAAGAAAACAAACCAAATCCTTCAGCAGATTTTCAAAGATTCAACCTGATCTGACTGACCCCTTGTCCTCACTATGTACTACACTCCCCTTGGCTCACTAAGCTCCATCCACGATGGCCTTTATCAAAGACATCCAACTCACTCCTCAATTAACAGCTTTGTAATAACAATTCCACTTACCTGGAAGGCTCTGCAATAAAATCTTCATGTACTTATACTGTTCTTGCTCTGCAGGTCTCAGTTAAAATATCATCTGAACAAAGTCATCCCTAAAGATATAACCTAAGTTATCTGCCTCTCAAGACCACCCTATTATGTCCTTCACAAATCCTATCACTATCAGCAAATATCTCAATTATTTATTCACTTTTTTATTTCTGCCTTTTCTTCTCCAAAATATAAATTTCTTACGTTATATTATTACTTTGCTTGTTAACCATCTGTCTGGTTCATTGCCTAAAATGTTTTACTTTTGTTTTTACCTGCTTGGTCAATTTCTGCTTCAACTTCTAGCTTTAAGAATACATCTTCCAAAGTTGTCATGGAAACGCCATAGGAAATAACACCCAAATTTGAATGGGTATCTAGAGCAGAAAATAAGCCTCAAAGAAAAAAATGAAAGGTTGTGTCATTAAACATATCATCATGAATTATTCTAAAATATCCTTCAAAAATAGGATCTAACTACATATACTCTGCTGGCACAGTGGTCTCAGAGCTCCTATAACATTCCTATAAATTGCTAAGGACCCTAAGGAGTGTTTCTTTATGGAGATCTATTAGATACTTATCATGTTTTAAATGGAAACTAAAAAATATTTTACAAACAGAATGACATATGTTGGCATGTAGTTCCAACCAGTTAATTAATGATTCCTTTTTCTTCTTCTAAAGAAACCAATTAAACTAATATAGAAAATTTCTACTTAATTATAAGATAAATGTTATGGGAATTCTGCAAAATATACTGATATCAGCAACATCCCTTTGGTTATTAAGAGATACCTAAACAGGTATAAGAGACTGATTTTGAGTGCCTCATTTTAAAGTAGAAAAATAATGCCTCACTTAAAATAATTCAAGGGTTTACTATATAATCATGTAATTCATCATAGAATCACTGGAAAAGAACATGAGGCATATACAAACTGTGTGTATATATAAACACACATATGTACACAGGAGGCCTACATGCAAATAGAACATTTCTTTCTTAACAACAAAGCAAACACAATTATTTACTTAAGTTTTAATATATTAAATTCTTGCATGCTCTTTGTAAAAAAAAAAAAAGAAACACATTAACTTGTAGTATTTCTGATTTTCAAAACAAAATAAAGCAGGAAAGCAGAAATGGAATATTAACTCTGGTCACCTAGAAGCCTGTAAATATTACACAGAAAAGTAAACAACAAAGTAAATCAAGAAAACCTATTCCCAGCGCAAGATCTTCATTCAACAATGAAGAAACTCAAAGTAGGTTATACCTGAAAATTTATCCATGTCCTTAAAAGGCAAGCTATAGACAAGCTGTTGGTCACTCTGTTGTAACAAAGTAGCTCCAGGTATATGTTGTTTAACCAGAGAAGAAAGAGACTCTGTGGCACAGTATCTGTCTATGTACATACTAGAAGAAACCAAAAATCATCATTTTCTTATGATTACTCAATAAACAACCAAAAGTAAATTCTGAATGTTTAAGTGAGTGCCATAAAAAATGGCCAGAGCACACTATGACAAACCCAAAATATATAACAATAGGCCAAGAATAAAGAATGAAATCAATAAAAAATGAAAGATACCTCAGGCGATAGCCAATCCCCCATTTACTTTTGAGAAAAATCGAAGAACCAACACACTTCAACATTCCTTGTGATATGACAGCTTTCCTATCTGCAAGCAGAGATTTGCATTTCAATTTTCAAGTAAGTAACAACATTTAACAATTGGCACTTGCATTTTATGGATTACCGAGACATCAATATCATCATTAAATATCATTAAATTATCACAATAACCTTATGAGGAAAGTACTAAATTATCAATACCTATTTTTTCAATGAGAATGCTGTGGCAAGGGAAAAACATATTTTGGCCATGTTTCACGTAGCTATTAAGTGTCACAGCCAGGAACTCTACCCAGTCTGACTCTGGAGTCTACTTTCCTTATACTATTCTAAATAACTCAGACCATCCCTAAAAAGTTCAAGTATTTTCACTATTTCTTTTATAACTAAGTGTAAAAGCAATGACAAAAAAGCAAAAACAAAATGTTTTTTTAAAAAACTTTTTTTTAAACAAAGATACTAATGAAAAGCAAATGACATGTTTCATTTATTAGATTATATCACAAAGAAATTACTCTAGAATTTCAAATTCTTGGATCTTGTCACAGTTATTAAAATCGTATGTTGGCTTAAACCTGGATTCTGTATATATGTATGTGTTTAAAATTGTGCAGAAAACAATTAATGTGGCAGGCCTGAGACTATTATTCTTAGAAAGGCCTGCTTACGAGGCAGGTCCTTGACTGGTGTCCACGAACTTGGATTTGAGGAGGATTCTCATCATTCCCAGAACAGACAAAGGTGGCCCACTGTACCTAAACTAGACAACGTAGACTGTGCTGCACACCTGCTTTCCTTCTGGAATTCTGGTATATGCTCGTCAACGGGTGCCTACATGACCAGTACCCAGTGAAAACCTTGGGCACTGAGTCTCCAATGAGCTTTCCCACTAGACGTTTGACACGTGTTAACAACTCGTAGCTGTTATCATCCTGTGTGACACCACTGGGAGAGGATTTGTGGAAGCTTGTGTCTAGTTTCCTCCATGTCCCAGGTGCCTTTTTCCTTTGCTGATTTTGCTCAGTACCCTTTCAGTTTCTTTATAATAATAACTCAGCCTCATGATTATGACTATATGCTGAGTGCTATGTGTTCTCTGAGCAAATTATTGGACCTGGAGTGGTCTGCAGGACTCCCCAACAGGATTAGCATTTCGATGTCCACCTCTCATTTGGCACCATGACCTTTTCCTTCAAAAATAAAGGCAAAAATCTCACCAGCAAGAATGTCAGCTTCATCCATGAAATGAGTACTAAACACTGTCACCCGATTAGATTTTCTGTATTTTAGAAGATTCCAAACAATATGACGAGAACAGGGGTCCATTCCAGCTGTGGGTTCATCAAGCAATAGTATCTGTATGAAAGGAAGGGCAGGGAATCCTCAGGAAAACTAAAATATATATAAAATTTATGTGGACATGAACCATTTCAAATTATTTCCAATTAGAAACACTTTAGGTATGATTTTTTCACTCACACATGAATTAGCATAAACTGTTGAAATTATCAGTTTAGCATGTGAATGCCAAACTTCCTTTAAAAAAAAAATCCTTTCCTATTTCAATTTTAAAAGACTAATGTCTGTAATATCCAGGACATATTAATAACCAGGTAAGTAAACTAAAAAAACAAAACATTAAGTATATTGCTTTTATCTGAACTAAATTTTTGCAGCTTTCTAGCACTGTGCAGACCATTATCAACTGGTTCTGTTTCCACAGGACAAAGAACAGCACAAACCTACACTCAACAAAATGCAGTCGGCAGGACAGTGAAAAACAGTTTCTTTGGTTTTACATGTTTAAATTTCTATTATGAACTATTACAAATATGTAGAAAACTATAGAAAATAAGAGAGTAATACTGGTATAGCCACCTCTGATATTTAACAAATGTTTTATTTTGGCCGTATTTTCTTCAGACCTTTTTTTAAAGGAATAAAACATTTCAGGTACATCTGGCCCTTGAACAGCACAGGGCTTATTAGGGGTGCCGAAGCCCACTCAGTGGAAAATCCATGTGTAACTTTTGACTCCCCAAAAGTTTAACTATTAATATCCTATTGTGACCAGAGCTTTACTGATAACAAAGTCGATTAACACGTATTTTGTATGTTATATGTATTCTATACAGTATTATTTCAATAAAGTAGGCTAAAGAAAAAGTTTTTCAAATTGTCACAAATCTCCAAAAAATTTCCAATATATCTGTTGAAAAAAATTCGTGTATAAGTGGACCTGCTCAGTTCAAACCTATGTTAAAGGTCAACTGTATAACTAAAGTCTGACCATCCTTTCTCTTCTCCTTCCTAGAAGTAACCATTATTATAAAGATGTTATGTATCTTTCTGACTTCAGTTTTAAAACCTTATTACTATAATTACACCCATAATAATGTATAGTATCTTATATGTTTAAACTTTATAGAATGCACTTACATATGTGTGTGTATATATATATTTCTACAACCTGCTTTTTTATTCAACATAATTTAAAATAATCTCATCAGTGAAATTATTATTTATTTACCTTTGGATTCCCAAGAACAGCAATTCCTAAAGACAATTTTCTTTTTTGACCCCCACTTAACTTTTTAGCTTGATTATCTTTGATAGCCTGCATGTCCAAATCCAGTAAAACCTTCTGCACCTGTAAAGGTAAAAATAATGTTATTTTTTGAATCATACCAATTACATAATTATCAATATTAATTTTTATTGTGATTTAAATATCAACTTTTTCAGTATAGAATTTTGACAAATATTCATACATACTTTTGAAATAACAGATAAAGATTCCTATTGGGAAGGTCTTGTTTTACTTTTGACTCTTGGGCAGCGGGGAAGGGCTCAGCACCAAGTCTCTATGCGGCAGGGGCTGGGGGCAGATGTGAAAGCAAAGGGAGAAGGAAACACCAACACTGAGAGGCTAGAACCCTCCATATAAACAAGGACTGTTTTGTATGTGCCAAAACATTTACTCCAAATTACATCTAATTCTTTGTAATGACTTTCTGTGAATTAGCTCAGAACAGGTTTTCTGTTTATATTTTCAAGAACATTTTTATTACACAAGTTATTATGAAAGGTTATTAATTTACGGGGAATAAAAGAAAAAACTTCTATATGATTAACATACTTCTTGTATTATATTATTGGCTGGGATTCCTTTGATTGAAGCCAAAATGGATAAGTTTTCTTCTACTGTCAAAACATCAAAGTGTATATCTAACTGTGGACAAATGCCAATCATTTTTCTTGCTTCAAACATTTCATCTATTTCTGAGACTCTGTGTCCATATATAGATGCAAATCCTAAAAGCAAAATATATGTATTTAAACGTATACTAAATATATTAAGTATTAAGAAGTATATATACATTAATAAATATTAATAACTTAGTTATGTGTATGTAACATATATAAATTTGGAAGATAAAACACTCTCATTTCCTACTATTGGTGATTTGCTTCCATTTATATTCAAATCTTTTTGCTTAATTACAAGGTCATATTACACAGTGGAAAGAGCAAGGAACCAGAAGCTTAGCACTAAGCATCATTATCTATTGGTACAGTATTTATGTTCTAGTTAACAAGTTTCCTGCAATTCCAAGCATTATGTAATAGAACAGAGAACAAAGAACTAAAAATTTTCCCCTTATCAGCTGTGTGGTCTTGAGAAAATTACTTACTTTGAATTCCAGCTTTTCTCTTCTATAAACTGAATACTCAATATATCCCACTTAACAATTAAATCAATGTGATAATGTACAGAGAATTGTAATAAATAATAAAATCTTGTATATTATTACTACTATCAAAAATGACACAATTAAGTATAAGCAACAAAACCAAACTAATTTTAAAAGTTAAACTACACTTAAAAAAATGCAGATTCAATACATGTAAATTCAGCCCTTTCTTCAAGTTAAATATTTATTGACTGCCATTCTGTTTGGTTATTGTAGACATATGGAGCTGCCAAATTGAATTCTCAACCACAGTACAATCACATAACAATTATATACTGGAGGTATTGCTCTTAAAATTCTATTTTAGGAGATGGTATTGACATTTATCATTCTTTCTTTTTTAAAGAAAAAAATTCTTTCCTTTTGAACAATTGTTGCATATTTAGAAATGTATTTTCTCAACCTGAAATGTCTATAGATGTTATTTAATTCTCAATTACTCATGTATCCTTCCTTGAAAATGAAAAGTAAACACAAAATTTCTGATAAAATAGGTAGGAAATTATATATTTTTACTTTACTAAACATGACTGAATCATTTTTTAATTTTTTACTGAAAAACAAACGTGTCTAATCAAAAAAAAAGACAAAACACCCTTAAAGACCCAGAGGTTGGTGCCAAGCAACACAAAAATCAATCAGTACACATTTCAAGGATAAATAATTATATTGTGAAACCTTGGTTAACAACACTAATAAAATGAAATGAGAAACTTTTTATACTTTAAGTCAGAAAAACTCACCATCAGAAGGTGGGCACAGTCCACAAAGAATATTCATCAATGTAGTCTTTCCTGTTCCACTGTGACCAAGTAAAGCAGTAATCTGACCCTCATATATGTCAAAAGACAAATCTAATTCAGGAAAGAAAGAGAAGACTCGTATGTCTGTTGAGCTATACAAGAGAACTCATAAAACTTGAGCAATCTTGAAATAAATCATCAAATTTAAAGACAGATTTAAAGTTCCCAGCATATTTAATAGCATATTTTATACTACAGCATAAATATAATTATTTTTATAGTAAAAGGCATGAATAAGAAAAGTAATGAAAATAAACATTTATTTTCTGTCACACTAACAGATTTAGAGGGTACATAAGACACTGGGGGTGTTTCTGTATACCTTTAAGGAATTTCCAAGGAAATTAAAACAGAGACAAACAGAAATTTGTTCCCAAGGTTATTTACATATTAAATATATTGGCAAAAACACTAGAAATTATCCAATAGCATGGTAATGGCTATGTAATGCTTGAAAGGTTCAATTTAAATGAAAGAAAAATGGAATGAAGAAATATCACTGGATGGATGTGTCAATGGATTGAAGGAAGACAGGAGGGATCTGAAAACCCAGCTTCAAATCACTGTAGCCCTGATTTAATGAAGGCAATATGAGATTATGAATATCCCTAGAGCTGCAAGACAGAAGCAAAAATAAATCATCTCAAGAGGAAGATCACATCATCCAGAATATCAAAGAATCTCCACAATTTTCATATGCAAAATACAGTTCTTAGTCCAAAATAATCAGGCAGCAGGTAACAAGGTAACACTAAGACCCAATACAAAAGAGAGGAAATAAGGAAGATGTATGTAGACACTGGCACCATATTTCAAGATTTTAGTGTAACTATGCTATCAAGTTCACAAGAGAATGCAGGCAAAGAACTGAAAACTACATGAAAGAACCAAGTGGAAAGACAAAAACTGGAAAAGATCAATGAAAAAGATTTCAATATAGATTAAGCCCAAATGAAGAGATTAGTGAATGACAAGTCAGAAGAGAACATCTAGACTAATGCAGAGAGAAACAAAGGAATAAAATATTGAGAAAAGAGAATAAAAGACAAATAGGATAAAATGAAAAGTGGTAACATGCAATAATTAACCTAGAGGGAGAGAAAAGGGAAAACAGTACAGAAATGATATGGGAAAAGAAATGGCTGAAAATAAAATAGAAAAAAGACACCAAGTCACAGATTCAAAAAGCGATATATAACAAAAGCAGAGTAGATGTAAAAATAAACAGAAAACGCCAAGGCATGTTGTAGTAAAACTGCTGAAAACCAAAAACAAACAGGAAGATCTTCAAGAACAGCCACGAAAAAGGGATATACCAACAACAGAGAAATAATAGAACGGCTCTCTTTGCAACCAAGACAATGGAAACAAAAGGTAACAAACAGTATTCTATTTTAAATTGCTGAAAAAAAAAGTACCAAACTAAAATTATGTTTTCAAAGAAATGTCTTTCAATACTGAAGGTGAAAAAAAGATATTTACCAACAAAAACTGAGAGAATGTATCATCAGTAGACCTGAACTAAAGGAAATACTTTCAAAACTTTTAAAAGATCTTTTCCACACAAAAGGAAAATTATCCTAGACAGCAGATCAGAAATGGAGGAGGTAGCAAAGATAAATAATGTGGTAAATAACACAGGTAAACCTAAACAAAATGTCTTTTAAAAACAAGACTACTCACTACCTATGGTTTAAAATATATGTAGGACTAAAATACATTAAAACAACAGTATAAACTGGAATAGGGATAGATGTAAGGTCCTGGATTTCTTTGCCTGGGGAATAGTAAAGAACGAATTTATAAATTAAGGATGCATGTCATAATACCTAAAATAATTTATTTAAAGAGGCATTTATAACTAAGAAGCCAACAGGGAGAATGAGAAATGACAATGAAAATACTCAAATGCCTCCAGTGCAATTAGCCTCTGGAAGATGAGAGACCATGTGGACCAAAGGTAAATTACCCAGCCTCAGCCCACTAGCCACACTAGCCTGTTAGCCAACAGTGTGAGGCCATACCAGCCCTCCCGCCAATCCCAGGTAATCCACAAGCTGACTCTCCAGTCAAACCAGAGACTCTTAGCCATAGTAAAATAATGGTTGCCTTAAACCACTAAATGGCTAAAGCATAACAGTCCACAGGAAAAGATAACTGATTCCATATCAAGAAGCTAGAGAAAACAGAACAAAGTCTAAGACATAGCAATACAGAGATAATAAAGAAAAGTAACATAATTCAATAAACTGCAAAGCAAATGTATGATGGAGAAAATCAACAAAGGCAGAAGTTGATTAATTGAGAAGATTAATAAAATTACCAAATCCAAGGCAAAGCTGATATTACTAAATAGATTATGAAAAAGGGAAACACCTTACAGATTCCCCAGACATTAGAAAGAAGAGATTATTACTAACAACCGGTATCAATTTGGCAATGAAAATGGACAATTTCCTAGAAAACAAACAACTCACCAAAACAGGTGCACTGCTGGAACTTGACAAGCTGATTCTAAACTTAACAGGGGGAATATAAAGAGTCCAAAGTATAATACTTAAAATTACTAAGATTAACTAGTTAAAAACAGTCTAGAAAGATAAACAGACCAGAACAGAATAGAGTCCAGAAGCTAAACCTCACATTTATAATCACTTGATTAAGTCTTTTAAATAGCATTACTGAGGCATGGTTGACAAACAATAAACTGTACATATATAAAGTGAACAATCTGGTAAGCTCAACATAAGGTATACAACTGTAAAACCTTTACCACTATCAAAATAATAAACATTTACCCATCTCCTACAAAAAGTTCCTGTGCTGCTTTAAAATTTCTTCCCCTAGCCTCTTGCTATCCACCTCTACCCATCTCCACCCAAACACTGTTCTGTTTTTACTATACTTTGCCTTTTCTATGATTTTATATAAATGGAATCATTTCCATGCTTAGAAGAAAATTTATATACTTAAAATGCATCACTATAAAATGATCTATGCATCTATCTTAAGAATTCAGGGGGAAAAACAGATTTAAGTGTAAAGGAAGTATAAACAAGAAGACAATAAAGAGCAAAAACTTAGGAAACAGAAAACAAATAGATTCAATAAAGCCAAAAAATTGGTTCTTCAAGATTTTTTTTAACTGATAAACTCCTGCTAAAAAAAGAAGTACAAAATAATAAATCTGAAGAATAAAAATGTGAAAATCACTACAGATCCTACAGATCTTAAAAATAGGAAAGAAAATGTTATACATTTTTGGTAGTAAGAAAATAATAAAACAAACATTATCTAGAAGTCTACGTGTTAAGCCAAGTTTTCAACCAGGGGTGGATGGATATTATTTTGCCCACCACCTGGGGACATTTGGCAAGGCCTGAAGACAGTTTAGTTGCCACAACTGGGGAAAGGGGAGCCTAGTAGAGACTAGGGATGCTACTTGTGATGGTTAATTTAATGTGTCACTTTGGCTAGAGCTATGATGCCCAGTTGTCTGTGAAGGTATTTTGTAGATGTGATTAACATGTACAACCAGCTGACTTTAAGTAAAGGAGATTACCCTCAATAATAATGGTGAGCCACATCCAATCAGTTGAAGGCCTAAAAATCAAAAACTGAGGGTTCCCTAAGGAAGAAGAATTCTTCCCCAAGACCGTAGCATAGATTCCTGAGTTTACAGCTTACCAGCCTGCCCTGTGAATTTTGGACTTCAACTCTTGCCTGAGTCTCCAGGTTGCCAGTCTGCCCTGCGGACTGCAGACTTGCCCAGTCCTACAATCACATGATCCAATTCCTTAAAAATAACCTCCCCTTTCTTTCTTGCCCCCTCCCCTCCAGCTCACCTGCTCTAGTTATGCATGTGTGTGTACAATCTCTTGGTTCTGAAGAACCCTGACCCATACATTTCTAAATACTCTACAAATCTCAGAATAGGTCCCCACAATGAAGAACCGCTGGGCCCAATATGTCAGTGGTGCTGAGGCTGAGCAACACTGTGTTCAAAGGGGAAAAAGGTAATTAACATGTACACACATACATAATAATAATAAAATGAAAAAGGACAGATTTGTTCAAATATTTGGAGTTTTTTCATCTTAGTATTTTTTCCCTTTACTAATTTTGGTGTTGCTGGTTTTATTATGAATATTAAAGTTTTATTATGACTACTGATCACAGAAATAAGTGAAAGCATACCTAAAGGAAAGAGAGAAAATTGTGGTAAAGAATTTAAATTTCCCACAAACTAAGCAAATTGTTTTTTTCATTTAGTATTATGGACTAAATACTAGTAAAGCTACTTACTTCTCAAAGCCTCCACATTTTCACCTTTCTTTCTGTATGTCTTCTGAATACCACTGATTCTGAAAAACACCATTTTCTACTTTAAGTACTGAAAGCAACTTGTTTCCATGTATATATTTTTATCAAAGCTTCCACATTTAATAGTAATAGTAATAAACTACCTTTACTGAAACAACAAACCTAAGAGCTGACAATAATTATAAAATTATTTTAAAGAAATTATGTAAGTATACAGTATTCCTCTCCATTTAAAGTGTCATTCATTTTTCATGACAAGCCAACTACTAAAAATAAAAAGTGAAGCATTTGACTCAAGCAATTTATAGATTTCTTTCCATCTCTGATACCTTTCTGAGTTTACAGCTTACCAGCCTGCCCTGTGAATTTTGGACTTCAACTCTTGCCTGAGTCTCCAGGTTGCCAGTCTGCCCTGCAGATTGCAGACTTGCCCAGTCCTACAATCATGTTTGTAGTTTATCAAATACTTGTTACATCAGCTAAGGGAGATTAAAAATCAAATACTGTTTCACATCAGCACACATTTCAAATGCCAATAAATAGGAAGTGATTCTCTCATTCTATTTTAAATATTTTACATAATTTTTAAAGAAATTAACAGTTTTGTTAAACAGTTTGAACTTCACCCTGGAGAAGGCAGACCATTAACTCACTGATTACATACTGAGTATCTGACTCTTTTATATAGTATTCTTAAATTTAAAAATACATATTTATACTTCACTTTTTCTTTCATTTTCATTTTATTTATTTTCTCTTTCTCATTTTTTAAAAAATTTGATTTTGACTGATCTAACAAGTCAAAGCAATGAATTTCTTTGGTTCTTAGAAATTAAACTGATAATCTAATTATGTCACAATACCTAAGAGTCTATAAAATTAACACAGGACAGTATGTTGTATAACTTAAGGTAGCTTGAACAAAATTATAAAGTTAATATTTGTTCTGTTTCCATCTACATAATGGAGTAAATTTAAGACCTCAATTATATAAACACTAAGTTTTATTACTTTAAAAAATTTCCACTGAAACATAAAATTTCAAACCCAGCAGCAACCTTATTCTAAATGGTTACAAAGAAAATAACTTAAAAGAGAAGTAGCCCTTATTATTACTGTGTTTAAAAACCATGATGTATGTACCAAATGTCCTAAGATACTTCACTTACATACATTACTTAAAAGATAGGATTTAAATGTGGCAGGTACCATCATAACTCCTTGTAGCTAAATTGCCAAAGATGAAACCATACCTTATGGCTTCTTTTCCTATAAATTCTGAAGAAACAGGCTCAACAATTTCACTAAAACCAATATTCCCGTTAACATTGCCCTCTGATAACTCCTTATAGTTTCTTTTGTTCTTTGACCAATATGATGGCTTCAGGAAATAAAAAGATGATCTCCGTAAGCCAAATTCCCCTGAAAGATTAAAAAATTGAGTTATCCTAACAAATTATTTCTGAGATCTAGTTTTTTAAGTCATAAAGGCAGTATGTGAAATATGTAATGACCCAGATCTAAGTTTAGATAAAAAATATTAAATCCATATTGTGTGGAACATAAATTTTACTGACAAATAATTTGTTCCATAGTTTCAAAGCTGCTGAGAGTGCATCAGAATGTAAAGGCAAGTAAGACACATTTCCTATCCTAAAGGAACTTGTATATTTATGGGTACACGTATACACCAAATGGCTAGAACACCATACATGGCATGAGGCATGTCATGACATGCTTAGTGCTAATAAGTTCAAAACAGTTAAAGTTATTATATGGATAGAGGCTATATCCTGAATGCTTGAATGAGTATCATCTTAGTCTTTGAAGATAGGTAGTATTTAGAAAAGTGGATATAGTTCATAGAAAAAACTTTTTAGAACTAGGAGAACAATATAGGTACAGGACAGATACGGGAAACTTAGATATGGTAAACAGTGATGGCTGTCCACAGGATGCATCCATATTCCCCTTTCCTCCCAGACCTGACATTCCCCATTTTCTTAAATATCCACTCCTCTTCTATATATGGCCACATGTTTCAAAGGGACCTGATCCCAACTACAGAAGAGGTTCTAAGTGACCTATCAGTACCTGGCATGCTCTGCTACTGTTACTGCCCTAACCATAAGCATGTAACCAATCAACAGAAGCAAAGGGTTAAGTTGGGGGAAAGGTTCACCCTCCCTCTTCCAATGGACAGGAAGGAACATAAAACCCCCCAGACAGGAAGGGAGCAAATGTATCAGACTCAAAGGTGGTAAAAGCATGGAGAAAGTGGGTCCCTGATAACATGGCTGAGCAAGTCAATCAACTTGGAGCCCATTCTATCACTGAGCCTTTTTTTAAGCAAAACAATTGATTTCCTTCTTGTTTAAGCCAATTAAAAAGGTTTTCTGTTATGAATAGCTGAAAATAATCTAACTGATACACTGGAGATCTGTTTATACAGGTAAATAGGACTGTACTAATGGATATAAAATATAATAAAGTGGCAGAGAATGCAAAGGAGACTTTAAATATATAGAAGAATTGTGGAGGACATTAATGTACAACCAGTTTCTATTTCATTCACCAGGATATGCCCAAACAAGTTTCTGAGCAGGTGATTAACTTGATTAAAGGGAATAGGGAAGTTTTCAGGCGATCTGAGGCAGGTAATTAGACCAGAGGTATTGCAATGGTCTAGACTAGTGCCACCCAATACAACCTTCTGCAGTGATAGAAATACCCTGTATCCGTACCATACAACACAGTCACAAACAGCTGTATGTGGCTACTGAGAACTTGGAATGTGCTTTGTGCTACTGAGGAAATGAATTCGTTTACTTAATTCTAATTAATTTACATTTTAAAAGCCACATGTGTCTAATGGTTACTATGTAAGAAGGTATAAAAGTAGTAAGGAACTCAAGGGAAAAGTAAAGGGGGATGTTAAATTTATTTTAATATTTTGAATCTACAGGAGTTGTTCATAGATTCAGAACAACAGATGAGGGGAATGGTAGGAGTTACAAAGGTACTTCAGAGTTCTGGACTGTAGACGGTAAAGTAATGAAACATTTAGCCAGAAAAGATTGACAAAGGGAAGCAACAAGAAGTTCAGCTACAGACTCAAGGTTTTCAAAACAAATTGCTTTGCTTTCTTTTTATGCAATTTCCGTACATTCACTAGTGGTTAAAGCATAAGGTATGAAATGTACTTATTTAAAATTAAATGAAAAGCTTGAAAAATGGATATGACTTGGGGTACTCTGGCTAGAAAAAATAATTAAAATTAAGCTGACCCTATGTAGGAAAAAAACCCCAAATCTTTAAAGTAAAATCCAGAGTATCTACCTGCTTACCTGGAATGACTTGATCAAGATAGACAGCGAGGAGGACATAGAATATACTATTAAGAGCTAACATGATAATAGTAATAATAAGAGGATATGGGCCTTCAGTCAAATTAGAAAATAAAGCACCTTCATTAAAATCTTCTAAATGCATGACCTGAAAAAAACAAACACAAATTTTATTATAAAAAAATGATAAAAATAAGCAAAAGCAAACACCACAGATTCGTTATCTCCAGACTGACAATAAACTGGGGCTTTTAAAATATTAAACAGTAATATTAATTTATAAGGAAAACAATAAATACTTTACCAAAATACAAAATTGTAACAACAATCCCTTTCTATCATTTTTTAATGTTATGCTTCTAAAACTAGTATACATACACTCTGAAGGGATTAAATCCAGTGTCATGACTATCGAATGAAATTAAAGTATGGTGTTAATACTAATGCAAACAAAAGGATTATGATCCACATGGAAATCAAACAAATTAAGTATAAGAGGATAAAACTGTGGTTAGCATCCTTAAATACTAAAAAGAGAGAAGGTACTTTGATTAACGCAATTGTTATTAACACTATTATTCATAGTAGATATATGTTATAGAGCAGAAATATACTAGATGTTAAGGCCTTATTAAATCCCAGATCTGCTATTAAGTGAATAAAGTTCAATTACATTGCTCTGGATTTCAGTCTCCTCACTATGAAATGAAGGAGATGAATTAAATGACATTCAAAGTCCCTCCCACTTAGCACAAAAATCTATGAATCTTTAATTTTACCTTTCTAAGTGAAGGGGTACTGTGAGCTCTAAATGTGTAACAACAGTTCTTACGTCTTAAGTAATTAA
The DNA here is from genome assembly GCA_032199065.1 of Smutsia gigantea. Taxonomy (NCBI): domain Eukaryota; kingdom Metazoa; phylum Chordata; class Mammalia; order Pholidota; family Manidae; genus Smutsia; species Smutsia gigantea. Next base: position 315,479 of record JAVSCE010016465.1, on the reverse strand, counting down.
AATTTGTTTAACTCAACATTTGTAAACAGTCTATTTAAATCTCATAAATCAGAATATTCTAATCAGCCAACAGTAATCTTTTATATTCAATTACCTTTTTTCTTCATACAGTAACCAAATTTGTTATGTAGTTGCTTTTAAGAATTTTTCTCTTAGACCCTGACTGCCCCAGTAAAGACAAATAAAATTCAAATTGATGGACCTAAATATTACTCAGTTGAATGAATATTCCATGAAAATCCAGTAACATCCACTAGGTCTACTACACAACCATGAAAATTTGCTTTGTTCTATACACAATCTTCTGCCAGTCACACATTGCAGATAAATTTACAATAGGCAGCAATATAACCAGGCCATAGAGCAATCTAGATTACCTGATGCTTAAACCAGTAACTTCTAACAAACTGAATTTCTGCAGTGAAAAACACTGCTGAGATACACTAAAACAAAAAGTGGGAAACTTAAAAATCGATCATATAAATGAAAAACTTAAACCAATATAAAATATATTCCAGTATTCAAATATCATTCCTTTCCAGTGTTGAAATTCTAAGATAATTCTTTTGCACAATAAAGGTAATATTCACAGTACTGTACTATGCTGCATGGAAAGGCAGAGAAAGAAATTTTCTTGTGAAGCAAGATGGACACATTACCTACCTGTGCAATGCCAATCAGAAAAGTACACTGGCAGAAGGGGCTTAGAAGCCACACTAGTGACTTCGGAAAACTTTCCATGAGGACTATCAAAAGGCCAACAAATCCAAAAATCACAGTGACTAAAAATTCAACTATTCCCACATGTTTTGATTTTTTAAAAAGAGGTGTCAGCATTAATGCAAAGAATACCTAAAAAATATAAATATTAAGGTTAATGTATTTTTCACACATACTGGTGTAAAACCAAAATTAAACCTGGCTTATGAAAGAAGTTATTTTCATGGGAATATATATCATTAAAGTAACTGATTTCTAAATGTTATAGTAGGATACTTTATTTTCATACAAACTAGTGATATATACAAAAATTTTAAGCTGAAAAATATTAAACCTCTATCTAAAGGATAGGCAAATATGACCACCTCCACACTACAAAACCACACACAGCCCTGTTTCTGCAGTTAGCTATGTACATATGTGACCAAAACAATGTTATCAACAAGCTTTTAAATACAGAACCCATCTTTTAAACTTCATGGTGTTGATAAGATACAAAACCAGTTCATTATACACCCAAGTACATGAATTACTTGCAAATTACCATGTTAAAGAGCAGGAGTGATAGTCAAAACATTTAACAACTGGTAGAGCACAGGCATATAAGCAAATGAGAATGGAAACTGGAGCCACTAAAACAAAGGCTGGTCATTAACAGTCAGCATTCAGCCAATATGCCAAACGAATGTCAACACTGCCAAAGAGCTATATTTTACAAAGACATATCTTTACACATCATCATCCTGTAACATAAATTAACCTGAAACAGGATTTCATGAAAACAAAGAGTGGAAAAAGTTTGGTACTGGACATCTTATTTACACATGACTATATGAGGATAAGTAAAAGATAGACTCAGACATATGAAATACATCAGATGAAAACAAGTTAAATTTAAACCTGAAACAATTTTGTACATTTTCTAAAAATATGGAGGCACAAGGATGCTATATACCAGCCATTTATCAGTAACCTAGTAACAATCTTATGGGAAATCAACTGTAAATAAACCATAGAATAAGGCTTTTTCTGTATTAATCAACTGTTTTGGCAGTTCTTTATCTCATTTCAAGTAAAGATACTTACGGATGATAACCCATACAGGAAAAAAAGTAGAAATACCACAATGCAGCTACTTCGAGGGAATAATGAAGAAGCTGTTGCGATGACTGCCATAAGAAGGGACATCAGAAAAATCAAACTCGTATACAGAAGAACCCAGGAAAGCCTAGAATGAGAATACAAATGCATTTGTGGCTAAATGTATAGCCTTTAACAGTTAAAAAATCATTTCAAACAAAACTCAGGCCTAATTGTAGTCATTCTTAAAGTTAAGCCAATCTATTCATTTCTGTATGTTCATGTACTGAAAATTAATGCTCTTATGAGTAATTAAAAATACTCATATTTTTAGTATTTTAATATTTAGTATCGGCTAAGTTATAGGCAAAAGGATAATCTGAAAGAATAAAATGGTGATTATCTTCCCATGAGTTAAAAAAAAAACTTTGCAAACTAATAGCAATTCATGATTAATTAAAATCAAATACCCTCAAAAGTTCAATAATGTGTAACACTAATTTTCTTAAAATACAAGTTTAATGACTGACAATTTTCTTTATGACATGTGTTACAATTAAACCTCTTGTGGCTTTTGGTACTTTAAACAACAGATTGCCTTGCTAATAAATAACGTAATTACTACCATTCTACACAATGTGAGATCAAGACCAACAATGGACTCACTACACTCAAAATCTCTCCTCAAATCAGAATTCAATGGAATTGCTAGAGTAATGTTTTTTTCCAAGTTAGCATATCATGATTTAATGTACACTACCACAAAATCACTGAAGCAGGGTTAAATGTTAGCCCTTAATTACCAAAACTGAATCCATCATTATACAAAGAGGCAAAATTGAGGCACTGAGAGACTTGATTTGACTAAATTCTTCCAGCTACTGTTTCCTCACAAAATACTTTAATAAACAAATGCATCTTTAAAACTAACGACTACTAAAATGACAGAAGAAAAGAAAATGAGCAAAGAAAATAGGTTACACACATGACTTCATTATGTGAAGTGTTACAATTAATTGTTGTTTTGGACTAAATGGAGTAAAATTTGTAAAATGGACTATAATTGCAAATCACAGAAACAGTATTAACTTTTCCCCAAAATAAGGTAAAAATAAACTTTCATACTACATAATGGGAAAAGTAAGGAAAATGCACCCCTCTATAAAACTATCATTGTATAAAAATGCTGATACATCAAAGCTCACTTGTGACATATTTTTTCATTTGTTTCTCTATAAATTATTTGCATATTTTCATATTAATTCACACGAGTAATTTTTTCTCCTGGAAAACAAAAAAGCCCATATACTACGTACACAAACTAAAATCATTTTAATTAAATTCTTAATAACACATATATGCTATGAAACTTGGGGAGGACTGTAACAGGCAATGATTTCTAGCTTTCCAAGATCTCATATGTTCTATGCACTGATATACGTGGACCACGACTCATCGATTCAAACAGAATGTGAAATAAAACTTAAAAATGTAATAACAATATGAGCTTTTCAAATCCCACTTCCCATTTGTTAAAACAAGCCAATCAATTGCTGAAGTTTCTTGACTGGTCTCCAGTTTCAACACAAATGCATCATTGTTAAGAAAAACAGAATCAGCATCTCCTAGTCAGGTGAATAACAAAATTACAATTCGGAACATTTGTATATTTAATACAATTATTAATCATATTAAATAATAAACTTTTAATAACATACCAAAAAGCAGTATCATGAAGTCCCATTATCTTTAAAAACTCTTTTAACTTTTTCTCTTTTTCTGCTACAATATGAATTGCCAAAAAGTATCCAAAAGGTGAAAATGCTATAACCAGGTATATTAAAATTACTCCACGGGGAAAGGTATCTATTTCTATGACAGTGGTTTCTCCCATAATAACAGCTTTAGTTGACTCCAGCTCCCTCCAAAAAGAAACATTGGTCTTCAACTGTAATTAGAAAATGTGAGCACATTAAATTAACTTAATTTTGACATAGCCCCTAATAAAATGTGCAAATTATACTCATGAATTTAGTCAATAACCTAGTCCAAATACAATCCTCAAAAAGCTACACACCTGAAATAAAGTGACTGACCCCAATATCATGATACAGCATACATAATTACTTTTATCCACTCAACTTTAAAGAGTGAAGTTGGGAAGTATATAAATTTTGGTTAAACAGTTTGACAAAGAAAATAAAACTGCACAATTATCTTCTTAAGCAGACAATCACGTGCAATTTAGCAAAAATATGCATTTTAAAACTGAGGAATTGTGGAACGATTATCAGTACCATGAAAGAACGACTCTCTTTTAAAAGTGTTCTTTTGAATAGTATCTCATATTGTTTTGAAATCTATATATGGAGCTCATACAGACAGAATAATAAAACTATACATGCCATGATAATCCACCTAATATTTAATTAAATGTCTAAAATGAGATCTGCTCTGCCTGTTCATCCAGTGTGGTCTGGGTTGTGGATGCCTAAGGTCTTTGGCCAAAACCCAAGTACTGTAACACCATCAATGTGATATATCCTATACATCAGTGTCTCTACCTTAAACTTTTGTATTATTGAATTTCTGTAATATTACATATCTATAATACATTTATACCATGTTGTGAGAGTTTATAAGACAATTTTACATATATCCTCTCATTTGGTTCTTACAACAACCCTGTCAAGAAAAGCGTAATTACTGCAGTCATTTTACTACATAGCAATCTAACAACTAACAGAGACAAGTTTCCCATTCTAGGGGTCCTGTTCATTTCTACTAAAATATGAAACACTGGATCAGGTCTAAACATGTTTTCAGAATATAATTGTAACATTTATACACAATCCTAACAGCAATATAGTATTAAAACAGAATTAGAAGCGAAAAAGCCACAGTTTGAATTAGCTTTGCCACTAAGCAACTGAGTTTTGGAAAGTCACTTAATCAACGTATGCTTTAGTTTCATATATAAACTAGAGATAATAACAGCACCAAACTCAAAGGGTAAAGCTTAAAAAGATACACATTAGTATCTAACTTAGAAACAATGTTTGGCAAGTAATTAATATTAAAAAAATAAAATCTACTATGATTAAGATAATACTCTTTTCAACTAAGTTATTTTTATTCAAGGGAAAAAGTCTGCAAATGTAGATATTTCATACATATTACCTATAGTCAACACAGATACAATACAAACAGAATGCTGAATCATATACTAGGCTTCAAATAATAGGTTTCAAAAATATTAAATCAGAAAATATGACTTCTTGCTTATTTTTTTCTTAAAGGAGTTCCAGTAAGGTACATATTTTGTACATTTGACGGGAGTCAAACTAAATCCTATTGTAAAGACTTAACAGTATAACTGTTAAAAATATGCTTTGACCTTCTTGGTCTATCTTTACCATACTTACCTGTATAATGGCAGCATCTATGGATGCTTGTAAAACTGTGAATCCTGAGGACCAGTACTGAGCAGCCTCACATGATTTTGAACAGCCAGCTAAGGGGGGAAAAATGTGAGACACAGATTTTGCACAACATGCACGTGCTTTCTTGTAAAGATAACAGGTGGAGGGTTAGCAAAGGTTAATAATTCAAATAATAATGAATTATTAATATAATTCATCCATCTCTATAGGGCAAAAGGAAATAACTACCCTTCTAAAGCAAACAGTATCTATCACATTCCTGATTGTTTTGAGATTTTGAAATTAAGCAGTTAACGTTTTAGGACACTGAGTGGTAAATGCAGACAAATGAAAAGAAAGAAATTAACTGTAAGCATAGTTATTTAAAGTAAGTCGCTTTTCTGTTTTAAGGTAAGTCATTCTACAATGACTTATCAGATTCAAAGCACTTCCAGACAAGTCCAGATTAAGAGAACAGGAAAAAAAAAATTTCTGTAAGGGCTTTTTGGAATCAAGTCATAAATTCAGTACTTAGTGACTTTAACACTGTTCAAAAATGTTTGTGGTTAATAATATGTCATCACAGGTTTATGCATTGAAGATGGTTTTCCATGTTTCAATAATAAAACTAACAAAGTTCATTGGTGGAAGACACTGAGATGTTAAAGATATATAATATACCGTATGTGAAAACAATTACATGGAGGGAAAACAGATTTAGAAAGTCAGAAAATTCAGGACACAATTTTGCTTTATATTACTGTAATTGATATATGTAAATGGATTAAAATTAAAATGTTATATAAAATTTTCTTTTACATTATACATGCACATGTAGACAGATACTTGTATATACATATACTTTTATGCTACACTTCACAGCTTTCTTTTCCAATAATTGAATATATCCATCAAATTTTGGATACAAACTAAAAGCAACAAAGACATGCACTTAATTGACTTTCAATCATTATTTTCAATATATATATTTAGGGCTATTTACCTCTTGAATCCATATAAATAGAAGACACGGGAATCATATCAGGAAAAAAATGAAGTTCGTAAGACATGAAGTCTTTGAAAACCACACCTACAAAGTTGCTGGACTTAGAAAGACTGGATGCTAGTAATTCCTTTTCATTTGTATATTCTTCAGTAACTATGACTGTAAAATATTATAACAATATAGTTTACTCACAATTTAAAAGTTTACTATAACACACAGACCAAGTTTAGCATATTTGATTAATGTAATATTTTGTAGGCACTTTTGTTTTATTCTCCAACTTCTTAGAAATGAATAGTCATTGTAAAAAAATACTAAATACTAATGGTACAATTTTATAGACACTATTTTTGGCTATCATCTGATGACATAAATTATGTCACCATAATATATGTTATTAATATGATAAAGAATAGTGTATATTTTATTTGCACTATGTGCAGTTCACTTATCTATTTCAAAGTTAAAACTACACAGTAACTCCTTGATATGTTCAAATATTTCTTCTTATGAAGAAAATGCCATAATCCTTCTCAGAAACTAAATATGTACTTTAGTAACTGTGATGCAACTCTTCTTTGAATAAAAATTGCCATTTAAACCCAATATTGTTTGTTCCTTTCTTAGTAAATGGAGAAAATGATGTTATCATCACTCAGCTTCCTTTCACATCAGAGAGTCCTATATTTTTAAATATTCTCTTAAATTTTATTTACAAGCAATTAGTCTTCACCTCAGATGCTTTAGAGTGTGTGGTGAAATGGAAAGAATATAAGATTAGTACTTAACTTATTGCTTAATAGCTTTGTGAGCACAGGTATGCAATTCTCCGAACTTTAGTATTCTCTTCCACAATACCTAGCTGATCACACTCAATTGTTAAGATACAAACATGAAAATAAAATACCCTGTAAATTATAAAGTATTACTTAAATGTTAATTATTGATTTTCTAGATCTTTAAGATGGACATGGAACTTCAGAACTGATCTGAATAAACAGGGTGTTAGTTCAATACCAGTCATATTACCATACATGTATGTATATCTCTCTCTCAGATAGTTCTGTGGTTAAAAACACAGAACTTTAAGAAAAATCTATATATATTTCTACTATTTTGGTATTTAAGTTAATACACATTGACTTGGATTTCCTTGGTGTATATGCCTTCCTCCAAATCAGAATTTTCAAAGAATTTCCTTGTCAACATTTCTGATCTGCTTTTTGAGCTGGCATGCTAAATTCTTATGGACCCATGCTACTTGTCTTTAATATGATAAACCAACAATCATATTATATGCCAATAAGATATGTGCTTGATAAAAGTATTAAATAGTAGTAAGCCAAAAAGAAAACAATGGATAAAAAATTATTTGGCTCCTGAGAGTATAATCATCTGTTCAGTGATGCATTATCCAATATTGTGATGATGCACACTATAAGTTCATTACAACTCTTCTATATAAGATAACATAGTAATCTGCTATTTTCTACAATTCAGTATTTCATTAAATCAGCCATCACAGTATAAACATTTCTGTTACTTTCTCCTCTCACAGCCACTTTAGGCTCATTAATACCTCATTGTTTACACTGTTCACTAGTCCATTTTTTTCTAAAAAATACAAACTATAAGAAAAACAGACCTTGGTACCTAGCCATAATCATAGTCTCAAAGCTAACTGCTTCTTCAGTTTACACCATACACCGCCATAAATAGGCATGGCAATCTCAAAAGGTTACTGCTTTATAATCTTTATCATATACTTCTAGTTTCTCAGTTATCATGAGTCAAAAACAAATAAATTGTCTTTCAAATGGTTGAACCTGTACAAACATACTTATTTTATAAACGGTCTAATAAATATAAAATGATAAAACATATAAAATATGCTTCCTATTACCAAGAACAGTAAGCTTTTTCACAAGAAACATAAGGCAGCAGAATTAAATGATTTTAATATTTTATAAAACCACGCTTGGGTGAAGGTGCATATCTCTAAGTGTTAAGAATGTCATTCGCTCAATGAAGCAAGCAGAAAAATAATGAGAAGGGTTTCTGTTACAGATAGATACAGATAGAAGCTCACAATACCATCAGGAAGGTCATCAGTGGAAACTTTTTGCATGATGTTTCTTGTAATATTAGTCACTGGAGTATATCCAAGAATTAGGTTAGAGAGGATAGATTTGTCCATAGGGTTAAGTTCTATATCAGGTACTTCTTCATATTTCTTATTTGGATGCATCATGCTAATTAATATTAACCAAAATAAAAAAAATAGTGGAAAAAGAATTTCCTATAATAAAGGACACAAACAAATTACAAAATGTAACAATGGCAGCAAGAGTCATCAAGATTTCTATGCAAATAATATAACTAATACTAAGAAAAAGCATGAGGAATTTGGGTTTCCATTCTTAAGTACAAAAAATAAAAGCAATTCTATCCTAAAAGAAATATTGTGCTGAGCATATCACCTAACCCAACAGACATATCAGACAATTTTTCCTTTACATTTAATTTTACTGAAATATTTTAAAATTCAAGTCACATAGTAAATTAAGATGACATAAAAGCTAATATTTAAAAATCTTAGATTACTAATGAAAAACAGAATAATAAATTTACTTATATAACTATTTAACTTGCCAAACATCCTTAATAGGGATCACCATAAAAATGTCATTATTGAATTCTGAACTAAAACTCATGCTTTAATTATACCTAAATTTCTATTATTAAAATCAAACTCTATTAAGTTCAATAGTCAGCTTTTATAGCAATGATCTATTTACTGTTTTATCTTGCTGTTTAACTGTTCTGCTGGCTTCAGAAGAAGATGATCAATATATTTTCATCACTTAAAATTATTAACTAGTTAGCCAGAATTCTTACATTCTTTTACCTTTTAAGGTAATGTATGATTGGGAACAAATATGTGACATAATTTTAGTAATTTGGGGCAATTCAATCCAGAGTCTAAAAGATGAGGGGTCATAGAATAAACTGTAATGTTCCATGATAAATTGAGCAATAGTCCACAAAGTTATCTGTGGAATTTTTTTCATTATGAAGCTTAGGAAACGTATGCCTAAAACTTCAAAATTAAGTGCTGATATTAGAAATTAAATACATTTAGAAACCATTAGCCAACTATTAACATTTAGAAAACATTAATAATTTAGGTATTTTTCTTGGCTATCATGACAAGTTTTACTTCAAAGCAAATTAAGGGGACCTAAGGATATAAAATTAAATAAAAATGTATCCTGCAAAATAAATCATCTCTTAAAGATGTAACATATCAACAAAGTAAACACAGAATTTTTTAGGCAACAAAGTATGAGAAAGAGCCATTTAACTTACCTGAACACTACTTTTTTTAGTCCTGCATTTAATTAGGTAATTTTTCAGTAGGAGTGTTCTGGTTTGTCTCCAAATTCCCACCTCCCTAATTGCAGTAGCCATGTTTTCTAGATGAGTCTGTTAAAGGGGTAGATCAAAAAAACTGGAACAGCACAATCAAGCACATGCCAAAAACAGACAGATGTTTTCAGTCTTAGGTTAGATAGAGGTAAGCATACTGTAAGCTGTCTCTCCTACCTGGACAGAATGCATGGAACAGCAATATGAAGACCCTGAAAAGCAAACAGCAGCATATAAAACAAGAGGAAAACAAAATTCAAGATACCACCCAAAAACAGTGAACTTACACTTTTTCTCTTATAATAGAGAAAATAAAAATACTCAAAGTAGGCACCAGGGCAGAGGGAGAGGGGGAGAGAGGGCAGCTCCTGAAGTTCTCTACTTCTGGCTTGAGAAATAGGAAAGGGAAGTCTTCTGCTCAGGAAGAATAGGGAACTATCCAATTTTTTTTTCTTTTTAACATTTTCCTGTATCCCCTGTCTCTAAGCAATCGAATGAGAGCAGCATCAGATTGCAATAATGAAAGCTTTAATGCAGCCAAAACTCTGAGGCAGGGGAACCTCTCTCTCCTGTAAGTGGAGCTCCGGTTCCAAGATGTATGGCCAAATCCCACTGCTTTCTTCTCTACCTCCGCTCCCAGGCCCTGAAGGCAGTCAATGCGATTACAGAAGTATGTGGCTCAATGGGGCAAAATAAACCCTACTTTTCTGGCTGAAGGATGAAAAAGAGGAGCCACAGAGAATCAGAAAGAACCAGGGAGAGCAAATAAAAAGAAGAGCTCAGGAAAGCAAACACAATAAAGTTATTTATTAACTCCTAGACTAACCTCCAAGTAAGGCATCCGTGATCTAATCCTATTCTGTGTACCGAAGACTTGACGAACTAAACTAACAGACAGACCACTGCTCAGATCCAGACCAGTCACTGGGTGGCACACACTGAAACTGCACTACAAAGGCTTTTGAAAACTAAAGTGAAATTAGAACCACAGCTCAAAGAATGTGGGTGGAAACTTGTAACTGGAACCTAACCAGGTCGATAGCATGCTAAAAGAAAACAACACTCTCCATAAGATTAAAACAAAACTCAAAGTCTCATAGGAGCCAAAATTACTGAGCAAATGAAGCATGTAGACCTCTGCTAAGAAGGGAAACTCAACAGATGCCTAAGATTTTGGAATTATCTGACAAAATTTTAAAACAGCTATTTAAAAAGTGCTCCACCAAACAACAGCAAGCACTCTTGAAAACAATGAAAAACAGAAAATCTCAGCAAAGGAACAAGAAATAAAGTAGCACTAAATAGAAATTTTAGAACAGGAAAACACAATAGCAAATAAATAAAACCCAGGGAACAGGCTTGAAAGCAGAATGGAGACAACAGAAAAAGAGTCAGTGAACTTGATAGGTCCATAAAAACTTTCCAATCTGAACAAGAGAAAGAAAAAAGATTTTTAAAAAAATTAAGGGTGTCTCAGAGAACCATGGGTCAGTAACAAAGGTCTGACCTTCATATTAACAGAGTCCCAGAAGGAGACAAAAAAATGTTAATGCTAAAAAAAATTTATGACTGAAAACTGCCCAAATTTATCAAGAAATAAAAATCTCCAAGTAGCAAGAGGCTTAGTGAATCCCAAACAGGATAAACCAAAGAAAATCCACACCCATACACATCATAATCAAACTGCTAAAAATTAAAGACAATGAAAAATCTTGAAAGCGGTCAGAAAATAACCATGCATTACCTACAGGGGAATCATGAGTTAAATGAGAGCAGATTTCTCCTAAGAAACTCTGTGGTAAAACTGTGACACTCATACACTGCTGGTAGGACTGCAAAATGGTTCAGCTGCTGAGGAAAAGAGTTTGGCAGGTCCCCAAAAAGTTAAACACGGAATCACCATATGATCCCATTGTCCCACTTATAGATATATATCCTAAAGAACCGAAAACAGGGACTCAAAACAAGGGCACGCTCAAACAAGTTCACAGCAGCATTTTCATAACTGCCAAATGCCCATGAACAGATGAATAAACGAACTGTGTTATATACACACGAAATATTATTTGGCCACAAAAAGGAATAAAGTACTAATAGATGCTATGATATGGATGAACCTCCAAAACATTATGCTAAGTGAAAGAAGCCAGGCACAAAAGGTCAAAAATATGATGTAATTCCATGTATATGTAATTTCCATAATATATAAATCCATAAAAATGTAATGTAGGTTGGTGGTTGCCAGAGGCTAAAGAGAGAGAATAGGAAGAAACTGCTTAATGAGTAAGGGGTTTTACCTTGAATTGATGGAAATGAATTTCCTCCCCCCCCCCTTACATATGCATGTACATACATACACATATTTTTAGCTGTATTAACCTGAATCACAGGTTGCATCCCTCTTCCAGTGTAAGTTTACCCTGTGGAGGTTCTTGGAGCCCTTTTTGCCAGTGGACCTGTAGGGGCTGTCTCAGTTTTTCAGAAAGGTTATATTAGAGCTAAACTCAAAAGAGAAGTGGCCAGTGTCTCAACTGCAATCTCTGTGGTCCCTATTCCAATTTGCTTAACCCAGTGATTTAGACTCTCTACACACCAGGAAGTAATGAGAGGGCAGCTTGGAGGAGACAACAGAAATGCCCTGTTAAAGGACTTTCCACAGCAATATTTACTGCCTTATTTTACATAAACCTATTTGATGGGGGCCACTGGTGTGACTCTTTCCAAAATAAGAACAATTTATTTCAAACTAGTGACCATCTCCACCTAGATAAAAAAGTGGGCAACTTTTTAGAGGCAGCTTGTCTTGCCCAAGGAAGTAAATATATAGAATTAAAGTTTGGATTAAAAAAGCATCGTCTTTATATGCAAAGAGAAAAATTTTTTTTAATTAACAATGGGATTATAGACACTTTATTTTCTTTGTGCTTTTCTCTATTTTTTCATTCATACATGTTAAATTGTAAAAAAAGTAATTACACAATTAGACACACTGTAAAAATAATAAAGAAGTACATTAAAAATAGCAAAACTAATCAAGAATGGAGGACTCATTAAAAATAAATTCTTTCAACAGCTTCACTAATGTGATATCAGATTCAGTAAAGAATTGATAATCATCTCTAGGCCAAAAAGAAATAAACAAATAAGAAAAAAAAAAAGCCCACACTCATTCAAGGATGATTCACTACAAAACACACACAGGAACATTAACCAGTACAAGTACATTCTCAAGTTACCCAAAACACATTGACTTAGTGATCACCGCTGATTTATTCATTTGAATTGAATGCCGCATGCTTAACTTTTCGTTTTTAGAAAACCAGCCTCTCATAAAGTAGCTGAAGGACTCACAATATTTTTCCTTCTTTGAGAACTGCTCCCTGAACTCAGGGTTCAAAGTTTACGAACCTTTGCACCCACCTCACCCCTAGTCAGGGCTTTTTAAAGCAGGACAGCCCTCCTCACCCCCCACATCCCTTGAGCCGCACAGGCCATCACCACCACTAGCACCTCCACCGCTACCAGAGCGGCATCGGTCATTTTCTCCCAGCAGTTTGCAATTTTTAACTAAGAGACCCACAGACTGGAAGTTATGGGAACAGACTAATGGAAACATTTGAGGAAACAAGTTTATACATTCTTGGTACTACCTCTCCCTCAGGGGTGATGCCCACTGTGTCAGAACTTGATTTTTTCTTCCTGATGTGAAACACCCTATTATCCACCCAATATATTTTATTTTTACTTTAGCTAGCCAGAATCCAATTCTACTCAGTGCAACTAAAAGCATGTAACCAACGTAATAGTGTAATGTGTTCTGAACTGCATGGTTAGAATACTCACAAGGATGACAGTAATTTTCGAAGTGAAGCATGGGAAATGTTAAAAAACAGGCTGCCTCCCTCCCACGAGTAAGTGCAGAATTCTACTGCCACTAATGGGAGTGTGCGGAGGCAGATAAAAGATTGAGAACCACTGAGGTCAAGTTTTTAAAATAGCTTTAAAATAATATTCACAGGGAAATGTTTTCTACAGAAGAGAACACACAACAACGAATCAAAGAAGTCACTTCAGTGTCTATTCAGTCCTCAGTTTTATGTCATTTCCTCCAAAGCACAAAGTCCCTTCAAAAGCAAAAGGTGCACTCACGCTGTTTTCTTCCTTTTGCTCCCAAGTTCTATTCTTTAGGTAGACTTTTTTTTCCCTCATCATTTTTCCTGTCAAAACGCCTGCCACTGCACTAGTCTCTCATCCCCTGGACAGTACTTTTCTATTTATTGGCTAGATAATCTCATCAGTCTGACCTTGAGTGGATCTGGCCTCCTCTGTCATCCCCCTCCTCCAAAAAAGATTCACAATCAACACAAACATAAACAGAGCTAACAACTTATTTAATATCCATAAAAATGACACCACCACATCTACATTTTTATTGCGGTACTTTAAAAAGATTTATCATTTGCATGAAAATAATACCTTTTTAAGAAGGTAAACTATCAGGTAAAATTCCAACCTTAGCTCTTCATCTACTTCAGTCAGGCTGGCACAGTAGGTGCAGATACTTTATTCAGAGGCAGGGAAAACCTCAGGTGGCCACTGACTTCCAGCAGGCTGGCATTAACTGGCATTAGTTTCCCCTCCCTGAGCACACACAGAGAAAACGGGCCCAATCAGCAACTTCAACATGTTGAAAGAAACTGGAATCAGTATACATTTATGGAAAAACAATATCATAAAGAGGCACCAAAATCAACAAACACGAGGACTAATAATAATAATGCCTGAAGTAGAGCGATGAAGAGTGTGACCTCTGGAGGCAAACCAACTAAACATGAATCAAACACCTGCTACTTACTAGCCTGAGACCTTGAGCAAGTAACTCATCCTTTCTGTGCCTAACTTTTCTCATCTGTAAACAGAGTAATAATGCTTTTGGTTGTTAGAAGGATTACAAGAATTAGTACATGTAACACTGAAAATAGTCCTTGGTATATAGCAAGTAATTATACATGTTGATCACTACTCTATGTAAAAGTGGTATAACTAAGGTCCTCATAGAAAAAACGTAGAATACCATATTCCTGAAATAAGAAGGTAATTAAGAAAAAACTACTAGGGGACTTGGAAATTAAACAGACTGATAGAAATAAAATTCTTAGTAAATGGGGTGAACAGCACCTAAGGCAAATAAGTGAGTTGGAATGAAGACTGAGTCAAGAAAATCCCCCAGAATGGCAAAAGGACAAAGAGAAAAAAATGGAAGTATGAAATGAAATCTGTTGAAGTTATGCAGGTAAGCCCTTATTATGACTGACCGGAACAAACTTATGTTTCACATATTCGTAAACTCTAATCATGTGAAAAAGTTAAACTTCAATAACCCTGAACTTCTACCTAAGTTATTAAAATAAAACATCTTGAAGAAAATTCAACTGACTTTTTTTCATGATACGAAATACTTGTGTTAGCTGGCTGACTGAAAAAAATGAACCATTCTTAACAGTGATTTTTCATAAACTTTCTAATGTTCATCTAAACAGTATCTTCAAAGCTGTAGTCAGGTTTTTGTAAACTGACCCAACAATGAACCTATTTGCCCTCCTCACCCCCTACAATGCACACAGTGTCTAAGCAGGCCCAATTCTCATAGGGCTAAGGGGAATAAATCAACCAAGGCCTGCTCGGCACAGTAACGTGAAATACTACTGTAAAAGATTCCTTGTAAATTATGGGTGCTTAGGAGAATACTGTGCTTCCTCTTCAAGTGTGGAGACCTCATTGTCTTGGAGAACGTTTGCCCTTTGGAGAGAAGACAGAAAGAAAAAGAATAAAAAAGGGGTGCCTACAACTCACCCTGGTGGGGTAATCACAAAAGTCCCCTTTCTCACCAATCCCCTACTGTCCTGCAAGGTTTTGAATGGGGAAATTGGGGTGAAATTTTCAAATGGGCAGGGATGTGGGAAGGCAGTGCATTCCATACTGAAAAACTCAGCCAAAGATACAGAGATGGTGTCTGAAATGAAACCAACTCCTACGGGTAAGGGAATGAGATTTCCTGAAAGGTGGAGATTCACTCATGAAAGCAGTGCATATACCAGCAAACAGGGCTGCAAAGTCAGAAATGAGGGATGGCCAGCAAGGGAATATGTGGGAAGAGTTTAACTTCTCAGGTGCTTTTTCTTTCTTGAGTCTAAGAAAATCTGTATTTAGCAGAGCTGTAAATTTTCTTTCTATACTGTAATTCCCTTTAATGATCCCAAACATATAGCCTTATGTGGTAGCATTCAGAAGAATTAAAGGATACCTGGCAGACCCCACATTTAACATTGGCTCTAAATGGGAACAGGACCAGACAAATATCTAGTTGTTCAATCACTAATGGCAGAGTTCATAAAAGTCATGAGTGAGTTGGAAAGGTGGAGACCACCATACAACATTAAAAAGCAGCTTTTTGAGTAGACAACACATATAAAGTCTTCTTTTCTGCAACACATGATAGATGATCCTTGAAAGCACAAGTTAACAACTGAAATACAATATAAAATAATGGCATATTGTTAACAAATGGGAACTCTTTCAAAAAATTAATAATACTTGATATAATTCCAACTCAGTGTCACAAAGCAGAACCTTTAAAACTCTTTAATAAAGCCAATTCCTAACTGCTAAAGAACAATGATGGAAGAGACAGAGATGAGGGTACAAAATTATTTTTTTAAAACTTTTTAAAGTTATTTCCATTGTCCCACAGCAAGCATTCCTAGGGAATGGATTTTTTTAATAGAGTTTTAAAGAGTAATTAGGAAAGTTTCAAATACCTAATGCCGCTAAAGGTTTAATCAAATACTTAAGTTCCCTACATAATTTCTTAAGATAAAAATAATCCATCCTAAATCGAATAAATTGCAAGAAAATGGAAAGACCACTAAAACTAAAGTGTATCTCCCTTTTCTAATGTATTAATTGACTTAAAAAAGACTAGGAGTTACATAGTCCAAAATTCAATATCAAAATTTCATTTATTAAAGAAATATTCATTACTACATTATACATGCTATGAAACACTATTTTACCTTTCTCAAGGAAATAAAAAATGTACGTGACCATTAGAAATAACTGTTAGAGAAAAATAATTTGTAATATAGTAGTTTTATTTCTGAGATGAATGAATGAAGACTACATCTTATAAAATAAAATGGGGTCATCCTGACATTCACAGCCAACAGGTTAAGAGATATGGCCAGTCATTTCCTTAGCAAGCTTGAGAGATTCTCAGAAAGGCTCTTAGCTGAAAATGTTCCGTATCTCCAACAGATGACTGTTTGAAGTTACTTCTAGTCCACCCACCCAAGCAGAGCTGATTATCACTCCCTTGTTTCACATCTATATCCAATAAGTAAACTGTAGCTGCAGTTACCATACTGTCAGCATTATTTGTTTACATGTCTTAATCTTGAACTTGACTATGAGATCCTTGACAAGAGAGACTGCCTTATTTATCTTTGCTTCTATACCACCAATGGTAATATTATAAGCAAGAGCATCATAGTGCACATTCTTTTTTCAAGGTTTACTGAGAGTCCTGACAGATCAAAGGTCTGCAAACTATGCAATGGTCTAGGTGGGTACTAAATCCAGCCCACAGCCTGTTTTACACAGCCCATAACTTGAGTGTTTTTTCACATTTTTAAATGGCTTGGCGTGGGGGGGGGAGGGGGGGCAGAGGAATAAAAATATTTTGTGACATGTAAAAATTATATGAAATTCAAAGTCCATATCTATAAATAAAGTGTTATTGGAACACAGCCATGCTCATTCACTTCCGTATTGTCTATGGCTGCTTTTGCTACAATGGCAGAGTTAAGTAATTTAAACAGAGACTATATGACCTGCAAAACCTAAGATATTTACTCCCGAGCTCTTTACAGAAAAAGCTGGGTGATCCCTGTTATGGACTAAAGAAGGAAGAAAGAAGAAAAGTGGCATATTTAACATTCACTGAGGGATTTATGCACCAAACATAATGGGAAAAAAAAGTTAAGATACTACACTGACTTTGCAGGTAGATAAAATTTAATATAATGTGATCTGTGCAACTGGGGAAAAGAGTTTAGGAAAGAGTGGAATGGAAATTCCAGGCAGAGGAAAAAGAATGGAAAAGCTAAGTCCTCAAAAGGGCTCGACTTGTATAAAGAACAGGGATGCCATACCAGTGATAGGGCAGAGGCACAGGCAAAGGGCACAGGTGTATGCTCTAGATGACACTGGAAAGACAGGCACCAGAAATGGGTGGTGAAATCCCTTTACGCAACATCAGACACCTTTATTTTGTGCATCCACATTTAGCATTTTATATCTCTTCTATTGCAATTTTCATACCTAAGAATAATTGTTTAATTGCCTGGCAATCAGCTATTTCACTTGTCTGCTCACTCACCCAATTTCCAGACCTCCAAAGCTCCGACCCACGCATCTTTCAGATTAAAACCTTGATTCCTATTTCATTCCAGACCTCCAAAGCTTCCAACTGCAGCATCTCTCAAAGATTAAAACCTTGATTCCTACTTCACTGAGGACACTTAGGTAACTAGAAGAAATTTCCAAAATGTCCCACTATTCCTTCCATCCACCTACCTACAGCTGTGCCCAAGGCAATAATGTATTTCAACAGTGTGTCATTTTTGCCTATACTGAAGACTATGTTTATTAGAACTGTGAACCATAAAAGCTTAAATAGAATCTGTTATTAACTATACTTTTAACTTTAGACTTATTTTTTGGAAGAAAGGGTTAGGAACCTATTTGGCAAATGACTTGAAATTCCTGCCCACCTACATCACTGGCTTCTCAACTCAGAAAATAAAAGCA
The DNA here is from genome assembly GCA_032199065.1 of Smutsia gigantea. Lineage (NCBI taxonomy): Eukaryota > Metazoa > Chordata > Mammalia > Pholidota > Manidae > Smutsia > Smutsia gigantea. Next base: position 296,954 of record JAVSCE010016465.1, on the reverse strand, counting down.
CTATACAATTAAGCCTCTTAATACAACAATAAATGCTCTCTTCTTCTCTAGTGTTTTAAAATATACTGAAGGTAGTGCAATACTAAATACTAATTATCCATATGATTTAACCTAAATTTTATGACATTGTTTCTTATTGAACGGGGAAAATAACAATGCAATGGTGGTACCCACATAACAAGTTATCCAAGCCCTTTTCTTATATATAATAGGCTCCTAAGCGCTGGGGCTATTTTTAATTTGCACACTAGTAAAGATTACAATTCAGTAGAATATTACAAAATTTTTTTATGCGATCATCCTCTCAATTTAACTCGAGGGCAGAGATTATAAATCGTATTCACCGCGGTACTCCTAGCTGTAGTTTAGTATCTGGAATACAAAGGACATTCAAATAAACATGTAACACATTAATAAACTTGCTTTTTCCCTGAATGTATGATTTCCCTGTTCGATGGAAAATGCACTTGTACAGCACATATTCAAGGATTAATACCATGTTGGTTTGATTTTAACACAAATACCCAGAGCCCTAATTGCCCTAATAATGTTCTCCGGTATGGAGTCTTCCCTAAATATACGTGATTAACGATCTCTGAGAGGACTCCAAACATAGTGGATTAAGCAGCAGAATTTCGAGTCTGGCATCCCTGGGTTGGAGTTTCAGTTCTACCTTTTTGCCTGTGGAGACGTTAAGGGGTGACTTAACCTTTTTGTGACCCATTTTCCATTTGTTCCCAACTAGATTAAACCTCCAACCTCAAAAGGGCTGCTGCCAAGATAAAACGAGATAAAACTGAGACTGGCTCACAGTTGGGGGAGCCAACTTTTCTCCCCTTCTGTTCTTTTAGAACGTCTTCGATAGAAAGTAAACCTTATTATCTTTATTCTTTCGTACTTACTTAAAAACGCGTATCTAAACCTCAGGAGCACAGCAGAAACCCCCGTACTAGTACCGCCTCGCGCCGAGATCAGAGCCTCCAGCCTACCTAGCTTTCCCACAAGCTGATAGTCTCACGCCCGGAGACCGTCTCGGTGTTTTGGGAACCAGCGGGTCACGAGATATGCGCATTCTCACCTCACCGAGCCCTTAACACGCACGGGGACTATCAACACGAAAGCCCCAAGGAATGGCGAGTGTTAATTACCCAGGTGTTCGCAGGGAAATTTACTTCCAGAACATTTTCCCCTCGCTCTCTAACGAAACCCTGATGATGGAGGCGACCGCGTCCCACCTGCAACCTGGCCGTGCTCCCCCGGCCCCTCGGCATCCGCAGGCCAACACCCCGGGGAGCGCCCACGGCTCGCGCCCGGCAAACCCCCGACCCGGGGGCTCGGTGTTCCCGGCAGCTCGGCCCCCGTCGCAAGCCCGCCGCACCCCGCCCCTTAGCCCCCCCGATCCCCGCTCCCTCCCCTCCCCGCCGCCCCTCTTGCCGACCTCTCTCCGAGACGCTCCCTCCCGCAGAGCGCGCGCCTCGGCGCCCTCCTCACCTCAGGGCCGGAGCCGCAGCGCGGTCACGCCCGGACGCGCTCCGCCAGCATGCACCGCGCGGCAGGACGGAGCTCGGAAATGAGCGCGCGCGCGCCCCCGCCGCTAGGCCCCGAGAGCCCCAGCGCCGCAGGGCCAGGAGCGCGCCGGAAGTCCAGCTCGGCCGCCAGCCGAACGCACTGGGGGCGGAGCTTCTAGAGGACTGCACCTGCGGACGTGCGCGCTCCCGCCGCTCGGCCCTGCGCGTCGCGGCGCAGGCTGGGCGTGCATAGTGCCCGCGAGGGGAGCGCACCTGGGGGCGGGGCTCCGAGGGGGCGGGGCGAGCAGGAGTCCCATGCGCCCGCAGGTCCCACCGCACAGCCGCCGGAGCGCGGCACGAGGCTCGGTCCCCAGGACTTGGGAGCCGCCTCTTCCGTGGGGACGTCGCCGCACCTTCCCTGGAGGCACAGTCAAAAACAACGGCCTTGAGGACAGGGGCTCGAGTTTTGTTCAAACCCTGCCGCCTCCTTAGCGTGTGACCATGGCCCGCTGCCCTCTCCTCTGCCTCCCCGTCCTGTCTGGTGTTGAGGAACTTTTTTCTGTTTGCCGGCTTTCGAGTAGCCTTCACCTGGGCTGCATTTCGGTTCACTCCGCAGCCCCTTCTTCCCGCCGCAGTGCCTAGGGTGGAGCGTGTTCGTTTTCATAACTGCTGCCTCTTTCCCCCATCAGACACCGACCTAGGACACTGAGGATACTTTTAGTTGCTTAACTGTCCTCATGAGAGTCCGGGAATGTCGTGGATCCTGAATTTTTCAAACGACCTGAGTAAGGCATTATGAGAGATACTAAACAGCACTTATTTATGCTAAAAATATAAACTGCTGTTCTCAGTTTTATTGTCCAAGTGACCTAAATGGTCAAAAGTTACTGTAAAAGGAAAAACTCACAACACTAGCATTACAAGACTTTTCTCCCAAGATTTCTGTATGGTCACATAGTTTTGTACAGTTCTTTACTTTTGGGAATTTATTTAAAGATGTTTTAAAACTTCCATGATCTTGTGTGCATCGAGTAATTTTTAGGAGTTTACGTTTTTCCCTGTTTCTCACATTTTAAACCCAGTCTCCCCAATAGCCACTCTGATGGGAAAGTTCTACCAAAACACACACACACACAAAAATCAAAGAATCAAGTTTTATTCATTCTCTCACAGATAGATTATGTAGGAAATTCAAAGAGAGCAGAATCCATGATGATTAAAAATCTGTCAGTGGATTATTCAGCCGTTAGAAGAAAACAAATCCTACCACTTGCAACAACATGGATGGAGCTGGAGGATATTATGCTCAGTGAAATAAGCCAGGCAGAGAAAGACAAGTACCAAATGATTTCACTCATTTGTGTAGTATAACACGAAGCAAAACTGAAGGAACAGAATAGCAGACTCACAGACTCCAAGAAGGGACTAGCGGTTACCAAAGGGGAGGGGTGCGGAGGAAGGGAGAAGGGGATTGAGGGGTATTATGATTGGCACACATGGTGGGAGGGGCGTCACGGGGAAGGCAGTGTAGCACAGAGAAGACAAGTAGTGACTCTGTGGCATCTTACTACGCTGATGGGCAGTGACTGCAGTGGTGTGGTGGGGGGGACGGACTTGATAATGTGTGTGAATGTAGTAAACACAATGTTTTTCATCTGAAACCTTCATAAGAGTGTATATCAATGATACCTTAATAAATAAATACCCTAAAAAAAATCTGGAAGTGGGAGTGGGGGAAAGAGAAATAGAATGTCCTAGAAACTACATCAGAAAACTGAAGAAGGCAGGTAATAAAAACTATTCATGATAGAGTTTTTCTCTTTTGAAATATCTAAGACATTTCAGTTACAAATTCAGAAATGCACTCCTGATGGTCTAAGATTTGTAGGCAAGTAAATATATGGAGATCAAAGGTAAATAAACTTGGTAAAAATCTGTTACTGAAATATATATTCTCCCCAGCTCTTCAACTGTACTTTTCACTAGGTAACCTTGATCTGCTTTAACTTCAAAAAAGTCTACTTACCATTTCCACCACTATTCCAGGCATTTGTTTCCTGAGTTTCCTATCCTTGTATTATTCTGTCATTCATTCTGTCAGCTTGTGCTTCAAGATAACATGACCAAAACCCAATTCTTCTCTGAAACTCATCACTCCAGACAAAATGATCTCTCCTTCCTCTCAACTGCACACAGGCTACCATATTGTTCTCATCAATTACATTTTAAGTAGTTTGAGATAAAGAGCTTTTTCATATAGCAATTTAAATGTCCAGGTCTTATGCATCATAGTGTGCCATAAATGTTGATACTGCTGCTGATGAGGAAACACATGTACAAGAATATGCGAAGATTGTTGTCATTATTATCCCTGCAAAATGTCACCACTCACCCAACAAAATCTGCCACATAAAATAATTAGAAGATACTAAATTCTTCATATGAGATGATGACAAAATTATGATGATAATTGTGGGAATAATAGGATACTAAATAAGACCTTTAAATAAGCAGACTGCTAGAAAGTAATATACTGGCCATGACATATTTTACTGTCTCTTTGAACAGGCAATTCATCAGACTGTGTGTGTGTACCTTGTAAATAATTTAGCTGCATAATCTCAATCTAAATTTCCATAGTTACCAGGTCCCAGTACTTAATAAGCAGCTGCAGGGAAGATGTTCCTTCAGAGCTTCAGTATCTAGGAAATAGCAAACAAGCCATACTGCTCGGTTGTCATGGTGGCAAACCAAATCCCCATATCTCATTAATAGATTTTTAGACAAATAAACCACATGGGAATACACAGATCATAGAAGACATAGATTGAGATTTAACAAGTTGCCTAGCTGAACAAAATAAACAGCTAACTGGAATTTTGACAATATTTCATGTAGAGAAAGAGAATTAGGCTGGCTATCCTAAACTCCACCCCATATCCTAACCTCCTGTTGGTGAACAATGGATTCTATTTGTGTTGTTTTTTACTTGCTAGAGACCAAAGCCTTATAATAGATTTCTTATGTTATTTTAACCAAAACTAAGAGCAAAATTGCTAAGTTGTTAGGGCAGTTTTCTTCCTGATATTAAACCAGAACATTATTTTGCATGATTATTGAAAATTACATATACCATTTAAAAAATCTATTACTATTGAACACTCTTTATTACTATTTGTTTTTAAACATTTACCATTTCTACAAGCTAAAAAAAAGTTGCCAAGAGAAGAGATGTAGTTTCTAAGTTCAAGGTTTAAATTAGGTATAAAATTCCAAAGAATTTCAAGTTGGTATATTTTTCTAGAGTAAGGCAGGACAAATAAATATAGCATTGACTGAAAAAGTAGAAAGAAAGTCTTGCATCTTTAACAATAAAAGTCCAAACTACCATCTCAAATGTGGCTGAGATTGCTTTTAGACAGCTTAGAGAAATGATTGATTAATTAATAATTGGTGGAAGGTTGGAGATAGATTGACTTCTGAAGATGGCTTTAGTTTGTTTAGTTTTCAATACAACTACTATTATTGTTACTCTTGTTTTTATTACACCAAGATTTCAAGTACTACATTCTTTCTTTGTGTTCCTCTGGACAGAAAAATTAGTCGAGGGGATTAATATTTGAAGATTAGCCAATTTGAAATTTAAAATCTCAACCAAGCAACCAACCAGTATATAGTGGGTGCCTAGTATTCTTGCGCAGCAAGAACTCCAGCTTTGCAGATGTGCCAAGAAAAAGGTGAAGAAATCAACAATGATTATGAAAGACAAAAAAATTATAATAAAAATTAAAGAGCATTAAATGGAAGGTAATATTCCACTGTTAAAGTGTGGTGCAAACTATTAAGTACTATAGAGAAATCATTGAGAATGGAGTTACCTGTCAACTTCAGGAGAAAAGATAGGCAGATTGCATTCACCAGCATGGAGAATCTATTAGAGGGCAGAGAGATATAAGCCTGCATAGGTTTTTATAAACAAAAAGTAATCAATTCACCTAAGAGAATAAGGTAAAGACTAAAAAAGAGACTTGACTGGATTGCTGCCTATTCTTTGCCTCTTCGGTAAAGAAAATGGACTTTAAAGTGAAGGTGTGACAAAGTAGAAAAAAAAGGACTGAAACTCAAGAAAGGTGAGAAGATAATATGGGAATACCTATCTGTTTCTAATAAGTTCGGGTTTTCAGGCACAATTACATCCCACAGCTGTTTACAGGTAACCTAAGACCTATTACGTTGCTGGTAAATTCAGAGAAACATAAAAAATGAGAAATATAATAGATCACCTGCTTTAAAAGGGTGGTAAAGGTAAACACTAAAAACTTTAGAACAGAAAAATAAAAGTTCAGAGTACATGATTGAATATATTTTATGCACATTTAGAAGAGAATTTGGTTGTCACTGAAAACCAGACTAACTAAAGATAAGTCATACTACACTTCTTATTTTATTTGATCTTTGAGTTAAAATGGGAATTGTATAGTCATGGTATAAGTTAATTTCAGCAACTTATTTATTCAACTTTTTCATGATATTTGTGGATGAGACTCTAAAGGTGAAGACATAAAAATCGTTCAGGTCAAATCAGGTTGAAGCAAAACCTACATAGCATAGAAAATATGACTTAAGACAGAACCAGGAAACAAAATTATATTAAAAATTTGAACTTTGAGCTAAAATCTAAAGATAAAATTTAACAGAAATATATGAAAATCCCTTTGTTCAAACTGAAAATTAAAACTGCATAAGTACAAAATAGGATATTCTGACTTAGTCATGGGAAAAAACATCAAAAGGTTTTATTGTCTGCCAAGATCAGTACGAGTTAATATATATGTCAGGTAGCTTGCAGTGATAATATCTAACACTTCCATTTGACAATACTGTGTCCACAAGCACTTGTCCCATCCTTTCATTTGAGGGATCCCCTTGCCAGGATTCCCCTTAGAATCCATTATCGCTGTGGAACAGGCAGAGTAATGCTCTCAGTCCATGCAGAGATAGTTACATCCTGATCCCTGGACCCTGTGAATATGCTACCTTACAGGGAAAAAGAGGATTTAAGTTTGCTCAACGCTGACTTTAAAATAGGGAGAGCATCCTGGATTATCCAGGTGGGCCCAATATAATCCTTAAAAGTGGAAGAGGGAGGCAAAAGAGGAGGTCAGAGTGATTCAATGTGAGAAGGACTCACCGCACCATTGCTGGCTTGAAGATGGAGGAAAGGATGCAGGTGGCTTCCAGAAGCTGGAAAAGGAAGGAAATGGATACTTCCGTAGAGCCTCCAGAAATAAATGCTACCCTGCTAACACCTTGATTTTTATCCCAGAGTGAACTGGGTGTGGACTTCTAACCTCCAGAACTGTAAGATAATAAATTTGTGTTGTCTTAAGTCACTAAGGTTGTGGTAATTCATCAGAGCAGCAACAGAAAAATAATACATCCCTTACAACTTAATTTCACTCTCCACCATGTATATATGTTATTATTTAGCATCCACATGTCCTCTATTTTCTTCTCTCCCTCTAGGCACATGCTGCCACAGAAAGGACCATGAAGTATCACTTGAATATGGGAATCAGAAACTTAACAACAAATGTGACTCCATAATCACATATGCACAGTTAGTCTCTATAATCACTAGTTTTGTAATCTGTAAAACAGGATTAAAAAACACCTACCTTCTTTGACTCTCTGGGTCACTTCAAGGAGTTTTTGAGATGACGTGTGTGAAATAATAAAAGTCAATATTAAGCACATAATATGTGCTACACACTGTTCTCTATATATGTAGCCTGTTATTTAATCTCTACAGTAACAATGTGAGCTGTGCACTACTATTTGTCCTCCACCAAGGTAGAAGGAAATACTGGAGATTACATAAATAAATGGGCATTTGTAGGAAGCCAATATGCAACGAAGAAAAAAGTTTTTTCTACTAGCAATATTCCTGAAAACATTTTCTTTTTTATTTAAGCTTTACTGACATTAACTTTCAATATTTGTTCCTTGCTCACCTGCATCACAGTTATTTTCTTCATTAATCTGTCTATTCATTCTGTAAATAATATTTTTAGAGTTCCTATTACATGTCAGGTAATATCATAAGCATTGAGAATTGAATGGTAAATTAAACAGGCAGGGTGCCAGCTATGAAGGAGTTTAAACTGTGATGAGGGCTATAGATAAAAATGGGAAGTGCCATGCAGGGTGGTCAGTGACATCATGAGAATAGTGGTCTGTAGAGGACATACGTGATTCATCTGATACACACCTGAGAGGTCAAGGAGATTGTCCAGAGGAAGTCATATCTATATTAAGATCTGAAGGCTAAGTGGGAATTAAGCAAAGGGGAAGGAGGGAGGCTCTGTTGTAACACTGTTACCTTCAGAATTTTAGCCTCTTCCGCATTTACACTGACTTTCCTCTTCTCAACTACCTCTACAAACTCAAATCCATCCTGGTTTAAGATTCACTCCAAAATTCAATTTGATGTTATCTCTGATGTGAAATTTTAAAATGTTTCATACTGAGTAAAACCTTTGTCTATAATCCATTTTAATCTGATCCCACATTCTCTTAATCCATGGCTCAAGCAATGTTGTTCTAGACTACTTTATTTCCCTATCCAGTTAGAACATGGTCGGCTTTTATTAGCTAATCATACTATAAATAACAAGGGAAAAATAAATGTCCCTATGTAGTTTTAATTCCTGTATTTACCTTCTTGTGCCAATAGATGGCGATGGTATGCCTGAGCGATAAAAATGCTGATTCCGTTTACCTTTCTGGAAACTAGTAAAACCAACCAATCACAGGATCAAGACACTAGAAGAAACTGTCCAAAGTCAACTTTAAACGATCCTGGTTCTTCAATTTATCCGTAAAAAATCAACTCAGTATCTTCCTTTCCTTTTGGATAAACAGGACAGTAATAAATTTAAAATTAAATTACTTGTATATACCTGCCCAATTTGTACCACCCCATTTCTGCCCATGTTTTATTTTCATTTCTTTTATTTTGACATTCTAATAATATTTTCATTATAACATCCTAACCTGATGAGTCAGACTACTAGTTGTTCCCTGTTTATGTCCTCCACCCTCCCATCTCCTTATCTAAACTGAGGCTTTTCCCTCAGTTTGGAAGAGCCACACCCTCTTCAAATACTTGCCCCTCTTATTACTTACTTATAGAAATCCCAAATCCCACTCATTCTTCAAAACGCATTTCAGCTAGCACCTCTTCCATGAAATTTCTACTGCTACAACTAGAAAATGCCTTCTCTCAATTACCTTTCATTCTTTTAACAAGCCTAATATTTTCTTTAATAGCAAGTGTAGCATGCATTATTCTAGTACTCTACACATCACTATAGCGCAAGACTTTCTTCCTTATGATTGTTTATGAACCTTTTTTATAACATTTGCCTTGTGAGTACAGGGACTATCATAGTCATCTTTATATGTCCTGATATATTTACCACAATATTATATATGGGGTTAATTTGAATGGTAATCTCTGTAAGATTCCGGCCAAAAACTCTAAAAACAAAAAATGAGGTGATTATTCTTGGTGATTATTTCTTGGATAATTTGGATGAAATTCATTAGTAAGATCTTTGGAACCAAATCACCTTTCTATCTAGAAGTGCCAGTCATGGCATGAGACTCCCACCTCCTCCAAATTTATAGCAATAATGGATAGAGTACAACTATTTTAAAATAATAAAGCTGAGTTCAAAATTCGGAAAGCAAAGGCTTCACGTTCTTTTTCAAAAATGAAAAAGAAATTCAAAGTCACAGCTGTAAGAGCCAGGAGTTGAGGTTTCACAGGACCAAAAGTTGTGGCCCTATGCCACTTAATAAGGAGCTGGGATTAAAACTTCTGCACAGAGTAAGACCTTAAAGAGGATTTTACTTTTTGAAGCCTAAGGAAGTTGCTAAGAAGCTCATTTTCTACCCAGTGGCCTAGGTTAGGTAGAGGTGGAGAGTATGGTTCCCATGAAAATTCAAAGTACTGGCCTATAGAAATCCAGTTTTATGTTATTATTTGAAAACAGAATCCCAAACATGGAAAGAGAAAAACTGCCAAGCTCCTAGAGAAGCAAATATAAAAATCCTTGATAAGGACACTTGCACAACTCAGGACTGAGAAGAATCCCACAGAATAAACAACCTTCACTGAAGATATGCTCTCAATAAAATGCAAGAGGACAATCCACCACAAGGGAGAGTCAGCACATACATCAATTTAAAAAATTTGCGCCCAAATAACGTCAGTGGATAAAAAAACACAAAAGAATAAAATGGTTAAAATCACAAAGACGATAAAATAAAATGAAAGAACATAAGATGAAAAAAGTATACATTTTTGATTCATTAATTCTTTTAACAAATATTTACTGAACATCCACAAAGTTCTAGAACTGTTCTAGGTGCTGGAGATAAAATAGTGAATAAGATATACAAATTCCATATTATCATAGAGCTTATAGTCCATTAAAAAACAACTCAACAAATAGTTTAAACAGACAGACTAGAAACAGCAGAAGAGATGATTATTCAACTGGAAAATAAATCTGAGAAAATTACCCACATAATAAGTAGGTAAAATAAGTACAGCACAGAGGATTATTTTTTTTAAGGAAACATAAAAGTACAGACATTTGGAAGATAGAAAAAGACTGCACTTCTATTAGACGTTCCAAAAAAAGAGAAATGAGATCATGGAGGGGAGGAAATACTGAAAGAAGAAAATGGCGGTGAATTCCTCAGAATTAAAGACAGACACAACCCATGGAAAAATACAATGAGTCCTTAACAGGATAAATTTTAAAAAAGAAATCAATGTCTAGACACTTTTAGTTAAAATTGAAGAGCATCCAAGACAAGGGGAAAACCCATAACCACAAAGCAAAAAAAGAAAGAAAGCAATGAAAGATAAAACACCTGCAAAGTATCTAGACTGACAAAAGAAATCTCACTGACAGAATAAAATTGGAGAGAGGCTCAAGATGGTGGCATGAGCAGGGTGGCAGAAATCTCCTCCCAAAACCATACATATTTTTGAAAATACAACAAATACAACTATTCTTAAAAGAGAGACCACAAGATACAGTACAACAGCCAGGCTACATCTACATCTGCGAGAACTCAGCATCTCATGAAGGGGGTAAGATACAAAGCTGTGACCCGGCGGGAACCCGAGCACTCCCCCCACCCCAGCTCACCGGTGGGAGGAAAAGAGTCAGAGTGGGGAGGGAGTGGAAGCACAGGACTACTAAATAATCAGCCCTAGTAATCTGCACCAGGAGCACAGACACACATTGCATGGTGTACTGGATATTAGAGAAACGGAAGGGCAGGGTCCGAGATGGAGACTGCAAGCGGGTCCCCACAGCTGACTCCCCTGGGACAAAAGAAAAGCAGGTGCGTTTTAAAAGTCTAAAAGGGCTCAACAGCTAAACAAAATAGTCCCAGCACACTCAGGCCAGCAGGCTGGGAATCTTGAGGAACTTCTGGCCCCCTAATCCCCTGGGAGATAAAGCAGCCCCAAGCCCCTTGCAGCGATAAGCAGCCTGCCATTCATCTCCCTGGCCAGCACTGCAAATAAACTGGCGGAGCAGCCAGAGAGAAGCCCCTCTCACAAGCAACCACACAGACTCTCCTCCCAGCGTGCAGTTAACCGGGTCAGGCGGCGGAAGCCAGAGCAAGGTCCAGAAGGCACGAAGGGGAGCTGTTCTTGCAGGAGAACACACCCTGCATGGCTGAAACACCCTGCAGTGCTCTAGGCTAGCCTAAGGGCGGCCCCACCCATGGCAGCCCAGGAGATTATCCCAGAGACTGCCTCCCGGTGTGTGGATAACTGGCACAGGCAGCAGAAGCCAGAATAAGGTGTGGAACGCACAAAGGAGTGCTGTTCTCACAGGAGAACACACCTGGCGCAGCTGCGACCCCCTGCAGTGTGTTAGGCTATACTGAGAGCCGCCTCACCATGGCAGCTCAGGAGATTATCCCAGAGGCTGCTCCCGGTATGCGGGTAGATGGCACATGCAGTGGAGAAGGGCAAGGTGACCAACAAGCAGGAAGGGACTTTGTTCTCCCAGATGACACACATGCCACCTGCCTGCGACGACTTCTATCACCATGAAAAGGCAGAAGAATCTGGTCCAGTCAAAAATCACTCAGACAACCCCAGAGAGAGGGCTGGTGAAATAGATATAACCAATCTTCCTGAGAAATAATTACAAATAAAAGTCATAACCATGCTGATAGACCTACAGAGAAAGATGCAAGAGCTAAGAGATGACATCTAGAGGGAGGTAACAGAAATGAAACAATCGATAGAAGGGCTTAAGAACAGACTGGACAAAGTGCAAGAGACTGTTAATGGAATAGAAATCAGAGAACAGGAATAGAGAGAAGCTGAGGCAGAGAGACATAAAAGGATCTCTAGGGATTAAAGAATATTAAGAGAACTGTGTGACCAATCCAAATGGAACAACATTCGCATTATAGGGGTACCAGAAGAAGAAGAGAGAGAAAAAGGGATAGAAAGTGTCTTTGAAGAAATAATTGCTGAAAACATCCCCAATCTGGGGAAGGAAATAGCTTCTCAGACCATGGAGGCCCACAGATCTCCCAACACAAGGGACACAAGGAGGACAACACCAACACATATAATAATTAAAATGGCAAAGATCAAAGATAAGGACAGAGTATTAAAGGCAGCCAGAGAGAGAAAAAAGATTACCTACAAAGGAAAACCCATTAGGCTATCATCAGACTTCTCAACAGACACCTTACAGGCCAGAAAAGAATGGCATGATATATTTAATGCAATAAAACAGAAGGACCTTGAACCAAGAATACTGTATCCAGCACGATTATCATTTAAATGTGAAGGAGGGATTAAACAATTTCCAGACAGGCAAAAATTGAGGGAATTTGGCTCCCATAAACCACCTCTACAGGGTATTTTAAAGGGACTGCTCTAGATGGAAGCACTCCTAAAGCTAAAAAGATGTCACCAGAGAAAATAAAATCACAGCAAAGAAAGCAGATCATCCAAATACTAACTAAAGGCAAAAAATGAAATTAACTATCCCCCAAAACAGTCAAAGGAAACACAAAAGAGTACAGAATAAAACACCTAATATATAAAGAATGGAGGAGGAAGAATAAGAATGGAGAGAAATAAAAATTCATCAGACTGTGTTTATAATAGCTTAATAAGAGAGTTAAGGTAGACTGTTAAATAGTAAAGAACCTACCCTTGAACCTTTGGTAACCATGAATTCAAAGCCTGCAATGGCAATAAGTACATATCTATCGATAATCACCCTAAATATAAATGGACTGAAGGCACCAATCAAAAGACACAGAGTAATAGAATGGATAAAAAAGCAAAACCCATCTATATGCTGCTTACAAGAGACTCACCTCAAACCCAAAGATATACACAGACTAAAAGTGAAGGGATGGAAAAAGATATTTCATGCACACAACAGGGAGAAAAAAGCACGTGGTGCCCTAATTGTATCAGACAAAATAGACTACAAAACAAAAAAGATAACAAGAGATAAAGAAGGACATTACAAAATGATAAAGGGGTCAGTCCAACAAGAGGATATAACCATTATAAATATATATGCACCCAACACAGGAGCACCGACATATGTGAAACAAATACTAACAGAACTAAGGAGGAAATAGAACGCAGTGCATTCATTTTAGGAGACTTCAACACACCACTCACTCTGAAGGACAGATCAACCAGAGAGAAAATAAGTAAGGACACAGAGGCACTGAACGACACACTAGAACAGATGGACGTAAGAGACATCCACAGAACTCCACACCCAAAAGCAACAGGATACACATTCTTCTCAAGTGCACATGGAACATTTTCCAGAATAGACCACATACTAGGCCACAAAAAGAACCTCAGTAAATTAAAAAATATTGAAGTTCTACCAACCAACCTCTCAGGTCACAAAGATATAAAACTAGAAATAAATTGTACAAAGTAAACAAAAAGGCTCACAAACACATGGAGACTTAACAACATGCTTCTAAATAATCAATGGATCAATGACCAAATTAAAATAGATATCAAGCAATATATGGAGACAAATGACAACAACAGCACAAAGCTTCAACTTCTGTGGGGCACAGTGAAGGTAGTTCTAAGAGGAAAGTATATTGCAATCCAGGCCTATTTAAAGAAGGAAGAACATTCCCAAATGAATAGTCTAAAGACACAATTACTGAAATTGGAAAAAGAAGAACAAATGAGGCCCAAAGTCACCAGAAGGAGGGACATAATAAAGATCAGAAAAGAAATAAATAATATTGAGAAGAATGAAACAATAGAAAAAAATCAATGAAACCAAGAGCTGGTTCTTTGAAAAAATAAACAAAATAGATAAACCCCTAGCCAGACTTATGAAGAGAAAAAGAGAGTCTACACACTTAAACAGAATCAGAAATGAGAAAGGAAAAATCATGACAGATCCCACAGAAATACAAAGAATTATTAGAGAATACTATGAAAATCTATATGCCAACAAGCTGGAAAACCTAGAAGAAATGGATAACTTCCTAGAAAAATACAAGCTTCCAAGACTGACCAAGGAAGAAACAGAAAATCTAAACAGACCAATTACCAGCAATGAAATCGAATCAGTAATCAAAAAGCTACCAAAGAACAAAACTCCTGGACCAGACAGCTTCACTGCTGAATTTTATCAGACACATAAAGAAAACATAATACCCATTCTCCTTAAAATTTTCCAAAAAATAGAAGAGAAGGGAATACTTCCAAACTCATTCTATGAAGACAGCATGAGTCTAATACCAAAACCAGGCAAAGATGCCACCAAAAAAGGAAATTACAGACCAATATCTCTGATGAACATAGATGCAAAAATACTCAACAAAATATTAGCAAACTGAATTCAAAAATACATCACGAGTATCATATACCATGATAAAGTGGGATTCATCCCAGGGATGCAAGGATGGTACAACATTCGAAAATCCATCAACATCATCCACCACATCAACAAAAAGAAGAACAAAAACCACATGATCATCTCCACAGATACTGAAAAAGCATTCGACAAAATTCAACATCCATTCATGATAAAAACTCTTAACAAAATGGGTATAGAGGGCAAGTACCTCAACATAATAAAGTCCATATATGACAAACCCACAACCAACATCATACTTAACAGCAAGAAGCTGAAAGCTTTTCCTTTAAGATCAGGAACAAGACAAGGATGCCCACTCTCCCCACTTTTATTCAACATAGCATTGGAGGTCCTAGCCTCGGCAATCAGACAACACAAAGTAATAAAAGGCATCCAGATTGGTAAAGAAGAAGTCAAACTGTCACTATTTGCAGATGACATGATATTGTACATTAAAAACCCTAAAGACTCCACTCCAAAACTACTAGAACTAATATCTGAATTCAGCGAAGTTGCAGGATACAAAATTAATACACAGAAATCTGTTGCTTTCCTATACACTAACAAGGAACTAACAGAAAGAGAAATCAGAAAAACAATTCCATTCACAATTGCATCAAAAAGAATAAAATACCTAGGAATAAACCTAACCAAGGAAGTGAAAGACCTATACCCAGAAAGCTACAAGACACTCCTAAGGGAAATTAAAGAGGACACTAACAAATGGAAATGCATCCCATGCTCTTGGGTAGGAAGAATTAATATTGTCAAACTGGCCATCCTACCTAAAGCAATCTACATATTCAATGCAATCCTTATCAAAATACCAACAGCATTCTTCAATGAACTGCAACAAATAGTTCTAAAATTCATATGGAACCAAAAAAGACCCCGAATAGCCAAAACAATCTTGAGAAAGCAGGGGGGATCTTGCTTCCCAACTTTAAGTTCTACTACAAAGCCATAATAATCAAGACAATTTGGTAGTGGCACAAGGACAGACCACAGACCAGCGGAACAGAATAGAGAGTACAGATATTAACCCAAACATATACAGTCAATTAATATATGATAAAGGAGCCATGTATATACAATGGGGAAATAGCCTCTTCAACAGCTGGTGTTGGCAAAACTGGACAGCTACATGTAAGGGAATGAAACTGGATCATTGTCTAACCCCATACACAAGAGTAAATTCAAAATGGATCAAAGACCTGAATGTAAGTCATGAAAGCATAATACTCTTAGGAAAAAACATAGGCAAAAATCTCTTGGACATAAACATGAGCAACTTTTTCATGAACATATCTCCCTGGGCAAGGGAAACAAAAGCAAAAATGAACAAGTGGGACTATATCAAGCTGAAAAGCTTCTGTACAGCAAAGGACACCATCAATAGAACAAAAAGACATCCTATAGTATGGGAGAATATATTCATAAATAACATATCCAATAAGGGGTTGACATCCAAATTATATAAAGAGCTCATGCACCTCAACAAACAAAAAGCAAAGAGGCCAGTCGGAAAATGGGCAGAGGAGCTGAACAGACACTTCTTCAAAGAAGAAATTCAGATGGCCAACAGGCACATGAAAAGATGCTCCACATTGCTAATCAGCAGAGAAATGCAAATTAAAACCACAATAAGATATCACCTCACACCAGTTAGGATGGCCACCATCCTAAAGACAAACAACAACAAATGTTGGCAAGGATGTGGAGAAAGGGGAACCCTCCTAGACTGCTGGTGGGAATGTAAGTTAGTTAAACCATTGTGGAAGCAGTATGGAGGTTCCTCAAAAAACTAAAAAGAGAAATACCATTTGATCCAGGAATTCCACGCCTAGAAATTTACCCTAAGAATGCAGCACTCCATTTGAAAAAGACATATGTACCCCTATGTTTATCACAGCACTATTTACAATAGCCAAGAAATGGAAGCAACCTAAGTGTCCATCCGTAGATGAATGGATAAAGATGTGGTACATATACACAATGGAATATTATTCAGCCATAAGAAGAAAACAAATCCTACCATTTGCAACAACATGGATGGAGCTAGAGGGTATTATGCTCAGTGAAATAAGCCACGTGGAAAAAGACAAGTATCAAATGATTTCACTCATATGTGGAGCATAAGAACAAAGAAAAAAAACTGAAGGAACAAAACAGCAGCAGACTCAGAGAACCCAAGAATGGACTAACAGTCACCAAAGGGAAAGGGACTGGGGAGGATGGGTGGGAAGGGAGGGACAAGGGGGAAAAGGGGCATTATGATTAGCAGACATTATGTGGGGGAGGGGGCACAGGGAGGGCTGTACAACACAGAGAGACAAGTAGTGACTCTATAGCATCTTACTACACTGATGGACAGTGACTGTAATGGGGTATGTGGTGGGGACTTGATGATGGGGGAGTCTAGTAACCACAATGCTGCACATGTATTTGTAGATTAATGATACCAAAATAAAAAAATAAAAAAATAAAAATAAATAAAATTGGAATGAAAAATTTAAAGTGCTAAGGAAATTCTATTGTTGGCTAAACTGTCATTCAAAGTGAGGTCGAAAAAAGTCATTTTCAGAAAAAATCAAGAGTTTACTATTCACAGAGCTAGGATGTAAAAACTTCTAGCAGATGTACTTCAATAAGAAGGAAATTTAATCCAAAAGAACTTATTAAAATGTTGGGGGAAACTAAATAAGTATTGACTATAATAATGTTAATACATTCAACCAAGAAAATTAAACCACTATACCAAGAAAGATGAGGAGGTCAGGGTTTAAACATTTTGTGTTTCTAAATTCTGGGTTTTTTGGGGGGAAGAGGCTACAATTATTACTACTACTACTAGGTAAGCTCTAAATACTCATGAGATACACGAGGCACCATATATTCCTGAGGACCCACTTCAGCTCCATGTGTCTTCTGCTCAAAGCAAGTTAGATAAAACCCATGGATGCTCAGCAAGTCATCATTGCATACCATACACAGGTATGACTATAGCCAGGTATACCATTTCCCTGAGTCAGGTAGGGAAAATATAAATAGGCTCTAGACCCATTCCATCTGCTGTCTTCTTAGCTCACCCTCAACTTTGGTCTTCAAAGCTACAAGGTTAGTGAAAAAAGCTGAAGGGAGAAGAAAAATGGGAGGACATATAAACATTTTGTAATACACGATTCTTGGGAGGTGGTCCTTCCATCTCATTTGCACTTTCTCAAGTACACTATTACCCTGCACCATCTCTTTCCCTTGCCTCTTGTATGTTTTAAAATTGGTTCAACAAATAATGTGATTTTGGCATTGTAATTTGGTCAGTGAGCCTTTCTGGATAAGCCCCTTTGGGGTGGATTTGGAGGCTACCATTCCATCGGGGTAGTTTCCCACTGATGTACAACTAAAAAGCACAGATAAACATATAACTCATAAGTAAAGAAGGGAAGAAAGGGAGAAGAAAAAAAATCACTCAAGTGGAAGGCAAGAAAGGAGTAACAGAAATTTAAAAATTGCATTTAAAGAATTAAACTTGATTACCTTGTCCTCTGTTTCAAAGATAGATAACCAATTTTTCATTCACATTTCTGCTCACATAATTTGTTAGTGGTTGTATAGAATACCAGGGCAAGAAGGATTCTAAAGCTAAGCCTCACTTCAGAGAAAAAAGAGCTCCTTCATTTATTAGCAATGTCTGCCAAAAGCCACTGGAAATAAGAAGAAATAATATAAGAAGGACATATTTGCCTTTTCTGATCCAGGTTTTCTAAGCTTAAGAAATCACCACCAATTCCAGAGCTTTCAAACAACAGAATTTTCTTGTAATACTATTTTTTTCAATTGGTGCTCTTACAACTAATGCTTTTCCCTATCTAGGAAAAAAGTGAATTTGTACTATTAACTCAAATAAGAATATCTGTAATATCCAACTGCATCAATACCTTAAAGTAATTTTTTTTGCTTCTGCATAAGAAAGTAGGTCCAATGATATGCCTATAACTGGCAAGATATTTCAGCCATTATACAACTGAATTCTACAAATGGTCACTGAGCTCTTACTGGGATATTTGCAAAGGCACACTATACCAGAGGAAACAAAACTAAAGAATATAGTTCCTGCCCACAAGAAACTTAAATTACAGTGAAGGAGAAATCAATGTACACAACCACCTGTAAAACAGCATATATCTGCAGATCCTAAATCTAGCACGGCATCAGAATCATCCAAGAAATTTTTTTTTTCAATTGAGGTACATCTGACATATAACACTGTAAGTTTAAGGTACATAACATGTTGATTTGACATATTTCTATACTGCAGTATGATTGCCATTGTAGAGTTAGCTAGCACCTCCATCATATCACACAATTATCACTTCTTTTTTGTGGTGGGAATAATTAACATTTAGTCCTTTAGTAAGTTTGATGTTTATAATACAATAGCATTGCTTTGACACATGAATCATAACTTAGCTGGGTGCAGAATTCTTGAGTAATACCCTTCCTTTCACACTCAGGACTCTGCAGACACACACATTTTGTTTTTATTGTCTGAACCATTTGAGAGTAAGTTGCATACACCATACTCTTCATTGCTAACTACCATAGAAGCATTACCTAAGAACAAGGATGGTCTCTACCCCTGTGGGAAACAAGGATACATAGTTATTAATTTTCTTACTTTCAGTCTTTCTTGTAAGAATATAAGCCCCAAAGGGGCAGGTACTGCTTCATTAGTCTTTGCTATATCTCCAGGGGCTAGACTACTTCCTGTCATTTATGGAACAGGGGTATACAAGCTTTTTCTATAAACATTAGAGATAGGCATTTTAGGCTTTGCAGGCCAAGAGACAAATATAGGATATGTTATATATTATATTTTTTATCAAGACAGAAAACAGATTTTTACTATTTTTTAATTGACATAGCAATAGTAATTGAATACAATTTTTTGGTAATACTGTAGGGCTGGTATAGGCAGGAAGCAGAGGGTAGGCAGCAAGGGTTTAGAGATCAGCGAAGAAGAGATAGCACTTTGGTAGAAGAGACACCAAGGGGAACAAAAAAGACAGCAGCTATAGCTGGCATTCCCCAACCCCTATACTTCCAGTCCTAAGGAGGTTGGTTCTCAAGTGTTCTGCTGTACTCAGAGAACTAAGGTGACTTCAGAATGCTTTCAGTCAGTGGGAGTCTGGTGAGTGGATAGATCTAGGAAAGAGTTAAAATACATAGGTGAGGATGGTACAACATTCGAAAATCCATCAACATCATCCACCACATCAACAAAAAGAAGAACAAAAACCACATGATCATCTCCATAGATGCTGAAAAAGCATTTGACAAAATTCAACATCCGTTCATGATTAAAACTCTCAACAAAATGGGTATAGATGGCAGTACCTCAACATTATAAAGGCCATATATGACAAACCCACAGATAACATCATACTTAACAGTAAGAAGCTGAAAGCTTTTCATCTAAGATCGGGAAAAAAGACAGGGATGCCCACTCCCTCCACTGTTATTCAACATAGTACTGGAGGTCCTAGGCATGACAATCAGACAAAACAAAGAAATACAAGGCATCAAGATTGGTAAAGAAGAAGTCAAATTGTCACTATTTGCAGATGACATGATACTGTACATTAAAAACCCTAAAGACTCCATTCCAAAACTACTAGAACTAATATCTGAATTCAGCAAAGTTGCAGGATACAAAATTAACACACAGAAATCTGTTGCTTTCCTATACACTAATGATGAACTAACAGAAAGAGAAATCAGAAAAACAATTCCATTCACAATTGCATCAAAAAGAATAAAATACCTAGGAATAAACCTAACGAAGGAAGTGAAAGACCTGTACTCTGAAAACTACAAGACACTCCTAAGAGAAATTAAAGAGGACACTAACAAATGGAAATGCATCCCATGCTCTTGGCTAGGAAGAATAAATATTGTCAAAATGGCTATACTACCTAAAGCAATCTACAGATTCAATGCAATCCCTATCAAACTACCAACAGCTTTCTTCAATGAACTGGAACAAATAATTCTAAAATTCATATGGAACCACAAAAGACCCCGAATAGCCAAGGCAATCCTGAGAAGGAGGAATAAAACAGGGGGAATTACGCTCCCTGACTTCAAGCTCTACTACAAAGCCACAGTAATCAAGACAATTTGGTATTGGCACAAAAACAGACCCACAGACCAGTGGAACAGAATAGAAAATCCAAACAGTAACCCAAACATATACAGTCAATTAATATTTGAGAAAGGAGCCTTGGATATACAATGGGGAGATGACAGCCTCTTCAGCAGATGGTGTTGGAAAAACTGGAGAGCTACATGTAAGAGAATGAAACTGGATTACTGTCTAGCCCCATACACAAAGGTAAACTCAAGGTGGATCAAAGACCTGAATGTAAGTCATGAAACCATAAAACTCTTAGAAAAAAACATAGGCACAAATCTCTTGGACATAAACATGAGTGACTTCTTCATGAACATATCTCCCCAGGCAAGGGAAACAAAAGCAAAAATGAACAAGTGGGACTATATCAGCTGAAAAGCTTCTGTACAGCAAAGGACACCATCAGTAGAACAAAAAGAAATCCTACAGTGTAAGTATGGGAGAATATATTCATAAATGATGTATCTGATAAGGGATTGACATCCACAATATATAAAGAACTCACACACCTTAACAAACAAAAAGCAAATAACCCAATTAAGAAATGGGCAGAGGACATGAATAGACACTTCTCTAAAGAAGAAATTCAGATGGCCAACAAGCACATGAAAAGATGCTCCACATTGCTAATCATCAGAGAAATGCAGATTAAAACCACAATGAGATATCACCTCACACCAGTGAGAATAGCCAACATCCAAAACACAAACAACAACAAATGTTGGCAAGGATGTGGAGAAAAGGGAACCGTCCTACACTACGGTGGGAATGCAAATTAGTTCAACTGTTTTGGAAAGCAGTATGGAGGTTCCTCAAAAAACTCAAAATAGAAATACCATTTGACCCAGGAATCCCACTCCTAGGAATTTACCCTAAGAATGCAGCAGCCCAGTTTGAAAAAGACATATGCACCCCTATGTTTATCGCAGCACTATTTACAATAGCCAAGAAATGGAAGCAACCTAAGTGTCCATCAGTAGATGAATGGATAAAGAAGATGTGGTACATATACACAATGGAATATTATTCAGCCATAAGAAGAAAACAAATCCTACCATTTGCAACAACATGGATGGAGCTAGAGGGTATTATGCTCCGTGAAATAAGCCAAGCTGAAAAAGACAAGTATCAAATGATTTCAGTCATTTGTGGAGTAGAATAACAAAGAAAAAACTGAAGGAACAAAACAGCAGCAGACTCACAGAACCCAAGAACGGAGTAATAGTTACCAAAGGGAAAGGGACTGGGGAAGATGGGTGGGAAGGGAGGGATAAGAGGGAAAAAGGCACATTACGATTAGCAAATGTAATGTTGCGGGGGCGGGGGCATGGGGAAGGCTGTACAACTTAGAGAAGACAAGCAGTGATTCTATAGCATCTCACTATGCTGATGGACAGTGACTGTAATGGCGTTGGTGGGGGGGACCTGATGAAGGGGGTAGGTTAATAACCATAATATTGCACATGTAATTGTAGAATAATGATACCAAAATAAATTACTAAAAAAATAAAATAAAAAATAAAAATAAAAATAAAATACATAAGTGAGAAGGAAGGAGGTAATGGGGAAGAGGATTAGACTTGGTCTCTGATGCAACTATTCTGCTTTCAAAGCAGGAAAACAGCCACAGACAATATGCAAGCTAATGAGCATGGCTGTACTACAATCAAACTTTACTTATGGACCCTAAGATTTGAATTTTGTAAAATTTTCACATGCCACAAAATATTCATTAAAAAAAACTCACTAAAATTATAGTGATTAGCTAGTTAGCCGTACCAGAACAGCATTTGGCCTGGATTTGTCCCCTGTAACAGATGCTTGAATTGAAGGAATGAAGGAAATGTTGAAGGAAAAATTTCTTAATTATACAAATACAAAATAAATATGTCAAAGATTTCATTTACTTGTTGAATAATGGGGGAATCAGTCAGATGTTACAACTGGATGAAAGGAGAATTTGCACTTACAATCAGGAATACTGAAGTAAATTTACTCATGGATGCAAAATTGGTCAATATCCACAGGCCAGTGATTATTTGTATGCCTCTGGACAACATTCGTTTGCATTTCTAGACATAAGAATCATCTGCATTGCCCTAACTTTTCTGCAACTTTCAGAGCTGTAAAACAGTTCAAAACCAAGGAGAAGCCCTGTCCCTACATTTGCAGGTATGTTAGAGAAACTGAGACTACTTACCAGTTAAAATATCAAGCATGATGGAATATTAAGCATGTTCTAACATTAAAATATCAAATTTAGAAGTTGGCAGAAAAGATGGCAGAGTATGAAAGCAAGAAACCTCTTCCCACGTACACACCAAAGAAGCTAACACTGAAAATGACCTGAAGACTGCAGAACAGACCATCTACAATTGGTGGAGAGAAGACCACACAGAGAAGTGTAAAGTGGTAGATCCATGACTTAGCAGGACTGAAGTCCTTCCACCACCCAGCCCACCAGTGGAAGAGAGCAGAGTGGAAATAAGGGCTCAGGAATTCTGCACACCTGGCCCTAGAGATCTGCTCTGGGAACACAAGTCCAAGTTGCACTGGGCTTTGGTGATTAATGAGACTGGATGCCAGGGAGAGCTGGAGCACTCTGGGAGCTGAGAATCCTGCGGCTTGTTGGGGAAAGGCATGCTCTGTCAATTCCACTGAGACCCAACACAGGAGCAGCAGTTTGAAAGCTTCCCCAGCAGGAATGATGACAGAAGGGCAGGGACTAGGCAGAGTTTTCTCTACATAAAAAAGGCAGGTTGATAACATTGCCCCAGCTCTGCCTCACCCCAACTGGTCAGGCACTTGTGGGAACCAGCCACAAAGGCTCCATCCCCCTCCCTGGTGGCTCACCCTGAGACACTTCTCTATATACCCACCTGCCCACAGCCTTGACTTGCTCGGCCCAAGGATGTCAGACTTTGCTGCCTGATAGGTGGAGGGAGGCTTTGCTGTCTGACAGGCAAAGGGAGTCTTTCCAAACTTCCCAGCCCTCTGTCAGCCCAACTGGGTAGGCTCCTGCAGGAGCAAGCTCCAAACACTACTTCCTTCTTGCTGGTGGTACAGCCCTCTACTGCACATCCCTGCACACACACTGTGCTAACCCCATTAGTCCAGTGGTACAGTCGTCACTGCAGGGCAGGCGGAGGGCAGCCCCATCCATAATGATCCCAGCAGAAGTGCCACCGTATGGTCCACAAAGAGCCTCTGCTGACAGAGACCGACCACTGTCACCAGACAGGCAGAAAGGTTGACCGCACACAGTCCACCAACAGGAACTGTGGCTCCACCACAAAGGTGAACCAGGCACAGGTGAGCAAAGAGTCTTGAGCTTCTGGGCACCACAGGATGCCTTCTTCATGAAGATGTACTCTCTAGACCAGGAGGCATAGCAGATCTTTCAAATACAAAGGAAGAAACACAGAATCTCTGACAAAATGAGGAGGCAGAGGAGTATGTCTCAAACAAAAGAACAGGGTAAGATACCACAAAGAGGGCTAAATTAAACAGAGATCACCAACCTTCTTGATAAAGATTTCAAAATGAGTAAATATATGCTTACTGATATGCAGAAAAGTAATAACGATCTCAGGGACAATTTCAGCAAAGAGAAAAGTTGAAAAAGAACCACTCAGCCTGAAGTATACAGTAACTGAAATGAAAAATACAGTGGAGGGAATGAATAATAGACTGATGCAAGTACAGGAGACAATCAATGACATGGAAATTAGAGAACAAGAACACAACAAAGCTGAGGAACAGAGGGAAAAAAGAATCACTAGAAATGAGAGAATACTAAGAGAGCTGTGTAAAAACTCCAAGCAAAACAATATTCACATAACAGGGGTGCTAGAAAGGGAAGAAAGAGGAAAAAGGGGTAGAAAGTCCCTTTGAAGAAATAATTGCTGAAAACTTCTGCATCTGGGGAAGGAAATAGACACTTAGATCCTGGAAGCACAGAGAGCCCCTAACAAAAGGAATCCCAGGAAAACAATCCCAAGATATAATAATTCAAATGACAAAGATTAAGGATAAAGAGAGGGTATTGAAAGCATCTAGAGAGAGGCAAAAAATTACTTTTAAGGGAAACCCCATAAGGTTATCAGGTGATTTCTCAGCAGAAACTGTGCAGGCCAGAAGGGAGTGGCATGAAATATTTGATGTATTGAAACAGAAGGACCTTCGACAGGAATCCTCTACCCAGCAGAGTTATCATTCAGAATTGAAGGAGAGATTTAAAATTTCCAAGATAAATGAACATTAAAAGAATTCATCACCACTAAAATAGCCTTATAGTATGTGTTAAATGGACTCCTGTAGATAGAAATGTTCTTAAGCCTGAGTATTTTTCATCAGTGAAAATAAATCCGCAGTAAAGGTAGTAGACAAATTACTTACCAAGCAAGTATGAGGTTAACAACAACAGCAAAAAGTAGTAAAATCACATACACACAAAATCAGCCAAGGGATACACAAAAAAATGCAGATATGACATCTATACATAAAGTGTGGAGGAAGATGAAGAATAAAACAGAAGTACTTTAAGACTGTGTTTGAAATAGAATAACCAAATATAGACTGATGTATATTTAGGAAACTATGAACCTTATGGTAACCACAAGCCTAAAGCCTATAATAGATACATAAAAATATTTTTAAGAGCTCCAATCACAGCACTAAAGAAAGCCATCAAATAACAGAGAACAGTATATGAGGCAGAAAGGATCAGAGAAGAACTACAAAAACAACCAGAAAACAACTAATAAAATGGCAATAAGTACATACATATCAGTAACTGCCATGAATTTAAATGGGCTCAATGCACCAGTCAAAGGACATAATGTGACAGAATGGATAAAGAAACAAGATCCATCTATATCCTGCCTACAATTGACTCATTTCAGATCTAAAGACATACACAGACTGAAAATAAAGGATGGAAAAAAATACTTCATGCAAATAATAGGGAGAAAAAAGCAGGAGTAGCAGTACTTATATCAAACAAAACGGACTTCAAAACAAAGAAAATAACAAGAGACAAAGAAGGACATTACATAATGATAAAGGGATCAGTCCAACAAGAGTACATAACCATTATAAATATCTATGCACACAACATAGGAACACCTAAATATGAAAACAAATACTAACAGAACTAAAGGGAGAAATAGACTGCAACTCAAACATATTAGGTGACTTTAACATCCAACTTACATCAATGGATAGATCATCCAGACAGAAAATAAATACGGAAGCAGAGTCACTGAACAACATATTAGATCAGATGGACTTAACAGATATATACAGAACATTCCACCCCAAAGCAGCAGAATACACATTTTTCTCAAATATACATAGAACATTCTCCATAATAGATCACATACTAGGCCATAAGAAGAGCCTCAATAAATTTAAAAGATTGAAGCTGTGTCAAGCATCTTCTCAGATCATAATGGTATGAAACTAGAACTCAAATACATGAAAAAAAAACAAAAAGCCCACAAACACATGGAGGCTGAACAACATGATTCTAAAAAATCAATGGATCAATGAGCAAATCAAAGAAGAAATCAAGCAATCCATGGAGACGAAAGAAAAAATACGATTTCAAAATATGTAGATGTTGCAAAAGCAGTTCTAAGAGGGAAGTGCAGTAATACAGGCCTACCTCAAGAAACAAGAACAACCCCAAATAAACAGTCCAAATCCCAACTAAAGAAACTAGAAAAAGAGGAACAAATGAAAGCAAAACTTAGCAGATGGAGGGACATAATAAAGATTAAGCAGAAATAAAGAAAATAGAGAAGAATAAAACAGTAGAAAAAGTTAATGAAACCAAGAGCTGGTTCTTTGAGAAGATAAGCAATATAGACAAGCCCCAGCCAGACTTATCAAGAAAAAAAAGAGAGAGGACACAAATAAACAAAATAAAAAATAAAAAAGGAATAGGTACAACTGACACCACAGAAATACAAAGAGTTAGAAAATTCTATGAAAAAGTATTGCCAATAAGTGGGACAACCTAGAAGAAATAGACAAATTCCTAGAAAAGTAAAACCTTCCAAACCTGATCCAGTAAGAAGTAGAAAATCTGAGCAGACCAATTACCAGTAACAAAATTGAATTGGTAATCAAAAAACTCCCAACAAACAAAAATCCAGTACCAGATGGCTTCACAGCTGAATTCTACCAAACATTTAAATAAGAGCTAATACCCATCTTTCTTAAAGTATTCCAAAAAGTAGGAGGGAATATTTCCAAACTCATTCTATGAGGCCAGCATCACTCTAATACCAAAACCAGAAAAGATGCTACAGAAAAAGAAAATTATAGCCCAATATCCCTGACGAACATAGATGCAGAAATCTTCAACAAAATATTAGCAAACAGAACTCAAAAATTCATCAAAAGGAACATCCAGCACACCAAGTGGGATTTATTCCAGGGATGCAAGCATGGTACAATATTCATAAGTCAGTCAATGTGATATACCACATTAACAAAAATAAGGATAAAAACCATATGATCATCTCAATAGACACTGAAAAAATATTTGACAAAATTCAACATTCATTCATGATAAAAACTCTCAACAAAATGGGTATAGAGGGAATGTGCCTCAACATAATAAAAGGTGTATACAATAAACCCATAGTCAATATCATACTCAATGGTGAAAAGCTAAAAGGTTTTCCTCTACAATCAGGAACAAGACAAGGATATCCATTCTCATCACTTTTACTCAACATAATACTGGAAGTCCTAGCCACGGCATTAAGACAAGATAAAGAGATAAAAGGCATCCAAATTGGTAAGAAAGGAGTAAAACTGTCATTATTTACAGATGACATATTATACGTAGAAAACCCTAAAGACTCCACCAAAAAACTATTAGAACTAATAATTGGATTCAGCAAAGTTTCAGAATACAAAATTAATACACAGAAATCTGTTGTGATCATACAGACTAAAAATGAACTAGCAAAAAGAGAAATCAGGAAAACAGTTCCATTTACAACTGCACAGAAATAAAATACCTGGGAATAAACCTAGCCAAGGATGTGAAAGACCTGTATTCTGAAAACTGTAGGACACTGATGAGAGAAATTAAAGACACAAATAAATGGAAATCTACTCCATGCTCATGGATAAGAACTAATATTGTCAAAATGGCCATCCAGCCTAAAGCAATTTACAGATTAATTGCAATCCATATCAAAATTCCAATGGCACTTTTCAGTAAACTAGAGAAAATAATCCTAAAATTCATATTGAACTACAGAAGACCCCAAATATCCAAAGCAATCCTGAGAAAGAAGAAGAAAGCTGGGGGTATTATGCACCCTGACTTCAAGCTATACTACAAAACTACAGTAATCAAAACAGTATGGTACTGACACCAAAATAGACCCTAGATCAATGGAACAGAATAGAGAGCCCAGATATAAATCCACATGTATATGGTCAGTTAATATATTATAAAGGAGCCATGAATATACAATGGGAAAAGACAATCTCTTCAATAACTGATGTTGGGATAACTGGACACCTACATACAAAAGAATGAAATTGGATTACTGTCTAACTCCATACAAAAAAGTAAACTTGAAATGAATTAAAGAACTAGATGAAACCACAAAGCTCTTAGAATAAAACATAGGCAAAAATTTCTTGAGCATATGCATGAGCAATTTTTTTCTGGACATGTCTCCCCAGGCAAGGAAAACAAAATAAAAAAATGAATTAGTGGGACTACATCAAACTACAAAGCTTCTGTACAGGAAATGACACTACCAGCAGAATAAAAGCACCCTACACTATGGGAGAATATATTCATCAATGACTCATCTGATAAGGGGTTAACATCCAAAATATATAAAGAACTCGTATGACTCAACACCAAGAAAAATGAGCAGAGGACCTGAACAGACACTTCTCCAAGGAGAAATACAGGTGGCCAACAGGTACATGAAAAGATGCTCCACATCCCTAATCATCATGGGAATGCAAATCAAAACCACAATGAGCTACCACCTTGCACCAGTTGGAACAGCCACTATCCAAAAGACAAGAAATAACAAATGTTGGTGAGGGTGTGGAGAAAAGGGAATCATCCTACAGTGTTGGTGGGAATGTAAATTGGTGTAGACATTATGGAAAGCAGTATGGAAGTTCCTCAAAAAACTAAAAATAGAAATACCATATGACCTAGTGATTCCACTTCTAGGAATTTACATGAAGAAAACAAAGTCTCTGATTCAAAAACCTACATATATGCAGTCCTATGTTTATTGCCACATTATTTACAACAGCAAGATATGGAAGCAACCAAAGTGTCCATCAAAAGATGAATGGATGAAGAAGATGTGGTACATATACACAATCAATGGAATATTATTCAGCTATAAAAAAGAAGGAAATCTTGCCATTTTCAACAACAGGGATGGACCTAGAGTGTATTATGCTAAGTGAATAAGCCTGGCAGAGAAAGACAAATACCATATGAATTCACTTATTTGTGGAATCTAAAAACAGAACAGAATGAAAAAATAGCAGTAGACTCAGAGATACTGAGAAGTGACTGGTGGTTACCATGTGTGAGGGGTTGGTATGGATGGTGGAGGGGGTGGATAAATGGGCACAAAAATGATCAATAATAATATAAGTTGGTTTCAGGATGGTACTACAGCATGGGGAGTATAGTCAATGATTCTGTAACATCTTCCTATGTTGTAGTAACTGCACTAGTGGGGGTGAGGATTTAATGCTGTAGGTAAGTGTTGAACCACTGTGTTGTATCCTTAAAACTAATATAAGATTGTATATCAACTATACTTCAAAATATATATATAAATAAATAAAATATGATAAAATATCAAATTTATGCCTTGTACTGCTTTATAGGGAATGCTAAAAATTTACTTGTCTTCAGTTTGTTTATAAAACTTCAGAATGCTTTAATAATATGGTAGTCACAGAAACTTTATATCCCAGCTCCTCTACTACGAGAAAACTGCCTGTAACCTAGAGGACTTTGTATAGGATCAAGCACAACGAAGTGGGATCAAGTGCAATGAAGAAGGATCAAGTGCAATGAAGTGACTTTTAAGATGTAGATTCAAATTGTAGTTTCAATGTTTACTGGCTGTATTTTCTTGGGGAAATAAATTAACATCTTGCAGCCTCAGTTCCACCATTTGTTAAATGGAAATAATGATAGTAACTATTTCATACAGCTATTATGAGTATCTGAATGATGTAATACAAGTGACACACTTAGATACAGCCAGGCCAAGTGGAATATGCAATACGGTTATTATTTTCTTTTAGGTCGGGGCTTGATAACCTCTAACTTGACTAAAATTTGTCTAAGTTATTGTTTTAGGTAGTCTTGATAAAGCTGTGAGTTACTATTTTATGGCATGTTTGTATATTATTATAGAAAGTCCCCTTTTATGGTGGAATACCAGTGCACCTAATTCTCTAGATCCTTGCTGAAATGCAGTGGTGTGGAATTGCTGTAGCCCACTCTATCAGATCAAAATGTTCTTTGAATTAGACACAAGTTTTTTCTAAAAGTCTTCATTGAAACTGTGCAAAAATTATTTTCCAACATGC
Organism: Smutsia gigantea; assembly: GCA_032199065.1. Lineage (NCBI taxonomy): Eukaryota > Metazoa > Chordata > Mammalia > Pholidota > Manidae > Smutsia > Smutsia gigantea. The sequence continues at coordinate 266,658 of JAVSCE010016465.1, read as the reverse complement.
ATTTAATTGTTCTAGATCCTACTATATGGAAACACCATTTTTCTATAAGACTAGTAAAAAAACTGGCACTTTCCATACCACAATGGGCATAGAAGAATTAAACTTCAAACTAATTTCATTTCAACTACATTTTACATACATCTTTTCTGTTGAATTTAAAGAGCATCACACATTTCAGAAATTGGAGTTGTTATACCTGAACTTCTAAATTGAAGAAAAGAAGCATCACTGAAATGACTTTTTTTAGAACCACAAGAGGTTTCTTTTTTTCTGAAATAGAACATTTTTCTATATGAAGAACTGGCATTTTCTACCCTACCCACTCATCACTGTGCTTAAATTATCATTTCAATTCCTCAACTCAGTGGTTGGTTGTTTTTTTTTTCTTTCTATTTATGGGACATGAAAACCAACATAGACGCTGTAAAATAACATTTAGATGCAAATTCAAAACCCATTAAGAAAAATTTTCAGGACTGAGGGCATTTCTGGCTGGGTTTTCCACAAAACGAAAGTCCTTTAAGATTGACTTTTGAAATATCCTTTGTTTGGCATTGGGACACTCAATTTTGCCCTCTTGGTCAGCATAGGTGAATTTAATTTTCTCTTCTCTTTCTTTGATTATCGACTCTGCAGGCACCCCTTGCACAGAAATCCAGTCAGCGATAAGAAGACCCAGTGGGGCAGAACCTCCCTTGAAATGCTGAAATTGGGAAAACAGCTTGAGAATGTTATGAGGCAAGACAGACTGACGTGAAAGATATTTTCATCTCCACTCACTTGGTGCCAACTCAGGGCAAAGTTAGGAAAACAGTGCATGGTGTACTGTAAAGTAATACTGAATGGAACAGGTGAGTTAAGAATAGAGTAAGAATGGAAAAGTGAGTCAGACATAAAGTCACACACAGTGAATTTGTCCTCGAGTTAATGACCAGGGGCAATAGTTGGCAAATTTCTGTTACTATTTAATAAAAAATTAATTTATGCTATAAATATTTGCATTCTGTGCAGATTGCAGTACAATGTTTCTGGTATAAAAGTATGTGGGGAAGTGGAATTTGGTTCTTAATTCCACTCTACTTCTTAGGGAATTGATTTCTATTGCAAGCTGAAGGAGAGAAAATTCTGTGTATGAAACGTAATAATTTAGGGTGAAATGGGGAAGGTGTTCTGTTAGTAAGGGTTTTCTTTAAAAGCATTATAAAAATTATTGAGTTAAGAGTGTATTTTCTGTTCCTATAGCAATTTTTCTGTTCAGTGTTACTATTTTCTAACAAAAATGGCATCCTCCTTTGAAAATTAGCTGAGAGCTTTGAACCAAAGACAGCCTATACATGTCTTTGTTGATCCTATTAATACATGGCCTTGAAACCATCTCTGGTCCTTAGTTCTCTCATTCCATAAATATAAAAATGGAGATGATAAAATGATGGAAGGTTTTAAAGTATTCTATGTGTTGGCTTTGTTTTGGAATTCCTGAGTGGATGTTTTTACCTCTATGAAATATTACTAACACTGGGAACTTCAAAATATAATGGTACATCCATGGGACAATGCCATGGATGGTAAGTCTATTTGGATGAAATAAAATTTTAAAAGAATGAGCTTCAAAAAACTTTAAAAGGATAGACAGATAAATCTTAAAGGAATGAAGCTTTAAACATTGTTTTGAATGTAGGGGTGAGGGTACTGAGCAATAAGGCCATAGTGGAGTTATGTTGGTAACACCTCTGAAAAGTAATTACCAATATGTATCAATAACTTTTAAAATGTTTTTATTAGTCTGGTTAGGCTCCCACCATAAAATAGCATAGACTGGGGACTTAAACAACAGAAATTTATTTCTAAAAGTTCTTGGGAAGTTCTAGATCAATGCACTCGCAGTTTCAGTATCTGGCGAGAGCGCATTTCCTGGTTCAAGTGTTTCCTCACCTGGCTGACAGAGTGAGAGAGCTCTCCAGAGCCTTTTATGCGGGCACTGCTGTCCTCATAAGGGCTCCACACTCATGACCTAATCATGTCCCAGAAGCTCCACCTCCAAATACCATCACACTGGGGGTTAAGATTTCAATATGTGACTTGGGAGGGACCCAACCATTTGGCCCATAACAATGTAGTTGCTCAAAGTTATGTTATATGTGTTCATGAGGGCTGCTAGTTTGCTAGAAAATGCTTGTGTATGACACAGTTCTCAACTGTCCACTTCTGCATTTCTCTCGTGAAATAGAAGGTAGTCCCTTTAATTAAAAGTTGTAACTAAGAGGTTGAAACATACCAGGAGGAATTATGACAGAGAAATACAGCTGGGCTTTCATTTTTTTTCAAGGAAAAGGAGTAGTTGTGTTCTAAAGCAACAATCTTAAGACTTTTTGGTCTCTGGGCCATATTACACTTTTAGGACCTACTGAGTATCCCAGAAAGCTATGCGAGTTATAACTATCAGTACTTAACATACTAGAAATTGAAAAGATTAGATGTTAGTGATTTGAAGACAGCAATGAGGAACACATTGCATATTAACATTAATATCAAAAAATTTTTTAAAAGAAAAAGAGTGAAGATCCAAGGATTTCCATGCCATGACCTAGAAGGCCTGATTTTTCACAAAGATCGTTTTTTGGCTTGTGGATGTGTGAGTGTACACTTTCAGGTCACCTGGGGATGACTTTCAGCTTCTGTCATACAGCTTTTTCCCATTCTCTTTCTCACTCCCAACTTCCTACGTATGGGCACCAGATGGATTCCAACATCACCTCAGGATTATGGGGTTTCTGTTCATATTTGGTTTATAATATTTACATAATGCTCACTATGTTGTAGACTCTGTTCTAAACATGTAACAAATATTAGCTTATTTAATCTTCATAATCGTTCTAGGAGGTAGTGAGCAATATTATCCCCCTTTCACAAAAGAGGAAACTAAGGAACAGGGTGGTTTAGCAGCTCCACAAGTTCTCACAGCTATTAAAGGCAAATGTGGATCTACTAGAAGGCCCGTCCTCTTCAATTACTGCAGCAATGTAGGAAAGATTCGGGATGACAGGTTTATGATCTCCATCAACCATATATGGGACCTGGAACTCAGGAGACTTCTGCGTTTACCAAATCACTCATTTTTCTCAAGATTAAATCCTAGTTTCATTTACCTCTATGTTCTATATTCTCAAATCCAAGTTTGCAACTTTAATGGTAGTTTTTCTACAGACCCAAAGCTTTTAATATAACATTCAAACTTATCCAAGTTTCAATGTGGTACTAGAAGGAAGACCTATCAAAACTGCAAGTACAGTGAGAAGATATCAGTGCAGTTCCTCCTATCCTTTTGAATTGTCCAAATGCAAGATGTACCTGATGTTATGTTGGAAAAGCCTGTGCTCTTGCCAGCACAAGTGATTTTTTTTAAGTTGTGTGTGTTAGCACAGGACAGGTAATAATCTCTACTCCAAAGGTAGATGGCAACACTGTTGTCCCTCATTCCAGATGTACGCCAAACTGTAGGTCATGTAATAATTAACAATCTTTCTTCAGTACTATACTGTTGACTGATCAGTCGCTACTTTGATCAGTAAGAAATGCTTGGTCAAAGTCACAGTGAGTGGTTTTCGAATACAACAAGGGATACGGATTGGGTAAGTGTAACTCCAGGTGGAAAATAAGTTCCCAGTCTGGGGCAAATTACCTTTGAAGCCAAAATCAGTAAAAGGGAGAAATAAAGTGGGAGAAACCCATTTATTGCTTACAAGCAGTCATCCACTTCTGCTCGCCTGGGTCTCTAGCAACCCGGCTATTAAAAAAGGGACCCCATCAAACCTCTCTGGTCCAGATATACCCTTGCTCTCCCAACCCTTGTCAATTACCTATTGATATGGAGATGGACTACTCTCCACCCCTTGGAAACACCTATTGATACGAGATGCACTAAGGCCAGGTGAGAGATTCTGGAAATACTGCAATTTTACCCACAGCAAGTCCAAAGAACAGAGCTACGTAACTCAGTCCACCCAGGAGCATTTGCCCATTTTCCCACAATAGTAAATCATGGCATCTGTTTACTTATTGTTATACTGCTTGGGCCAGACTGAATAAGTATATCGGTGGGTTCCCAGGACTCTACCACTTGCTAAACTATGTTAAATGAAGCTGTGTGGATTATCTATATTTTCATTTCAATAGCCTAAGTAGCTAAGAAAAACTCTTAACAAATTAATTAATTTATATATATATGAATCAAGTCTGAACATGGCTTGATTTTTAGTTTAAATATTGTAGCGTTCAGGTTAGCTACCTTTTGGAGTAAATGTCAGGCACATCCTTAATTTATTAAATCAGTGTTCCAGTCTGTAATTGAAGTAATCTCTTTGATAATGTGTCTTTAAGGCAAGGGAATACTTTGACTTAATTAAAGAGAATATCAGTTGGTGAGTATGTCTCTTCAGAGAAATGTCTCCTTGCACATATACTTAATCAAAGAAATAATAACCAGCTCAGTGAAACCTTACAGTTAAAGAACATATTTGTGATTTTAAAATGAATGTACCATTTGTGTAATTAGGCAGTGTGAGTTCATCACGTTTGCCCTGATGTTAAAAAACAGGTTTTTTGATACCATACAAGTTTCTGATCTTATCCTGAATTATTGTAGTATATTTAAAGGAAATTTTACAGAAGATTTTTGATTTTTTTCTTTCTATTTCATTTTAATAGTACTCTAGGAGAGAAGTCCCAGTTTTTCTGTTCATTTGGTCTGCCTTACGATTTTTGGCAAATTATTTAACCTCAAAATCTTTTATGTGTAAGATGTGAAGTTCGATTTGCATGTCTGATCCAGATCTAACAGTCTGATTATTTGCTTCATTTAAATATCTTTTGTTTTCCAAAAATTGAAGACCTTATTTATATTAAGCTGATCTTTTATTCCTATGTATTGAGTTCTAAAATTGCAAAGTTGGAATTATACTGTCAGGAAAACCCTGAAACAACAAGAGTTTGAAATGTGGAGAGTCCTAAGTGGTCTGTCTAGAATATCTTTCTGGATTAACTCTAGTTTCATTGTCTTTGAGCCATTTTGTAACTATATATGATATAAAATACTGATGGTAATTCAAATAATTCTCATTCATAGGTATGCAAATTGTGTCCACTGAGATGCAACCGATCATTTCCTCTGGATGCTAACCTGTTCTACATTTGTTTGAAAATTCATTTTGGGATTCTTAATTGTCTATGTATGTGTAGTTCCTTGAATTCTCATTTGAATTGTAACATTTTATTGATTTCCTCATTAATTGATAAGTTTAATAAAATCTTGAGCATGTGTTGTTTTAGGTTTCTGTTAGGGTCATGGTTTTAACCTTTAAAAAACTTATTTGTTGGTTTACCTAAATAAAAGATTACTGTGAGGATTAAAGAAGATGATGTATGTTAAGTCCTTGGCACAGCATCTAAGGCATAATGATGATGATTATTCATATTTACACTACTGACCAAGTGAGCTTTTTCTTTTGGTCCCAAGTTTTGTTTTTTTTTTTCCTGTTATTAATGTACAATTACATGAACAACATTATGGTTACTAGACTCCCCTACTATCAAGTCCCCACCACATACCCCATTATAGTCACTGTCCACCAGCTTAGTAAGATGCTATAGAATCACTACTTGTCTTCTCTGGGTTATACTGCCTTCCCCGTATTCCAGCCCCACACCCACTACATTATGTGTGCTAATTGTAATTGCCCTTTTTCCCCCTTATCCCTCCCTTCCCACCCACCCTCCCCAGTCCCTTTCCCTTTGGTAACTGTTAGTCCATTCTTGGGTTCTCTGAGTCTGCTGCTGTTTTGTTCCTTCAGTTTTTTCTTTGTTCTTATACTCCACAGATGAGTGAAATAATTTGATACTTGTCTTTTTCGGCTTGGCTTATTTCACTGAACATAATATCCTCTAGCTCCATCCATGTTGTTGCAAATGGTAGGATTTATTTTTGTCTTATGCTGAATAATATTCCATAGTGTATATATACCACATCTTGTTTATCCATTCATCTACTGATGGACACTTAGGTTGCTTCCATTTCTTGGCTATTGTAAATAGTGCTGCGATAAACATAGGGGTGCATATGTCTTTTTCAAACTGGGGTGCAATCTTAGGGTAAATTCCTAGGAGTGGAATTCCTGGGTCAAATGGTATTTCTCTTTTTAGTTTTTTGAGGAACCTCCATACTGCTTTCCACAATGGTTGAACTAATTTGCATTCCCACCAGAAGTGTAGGAGGGTTCCCGTTTCTCCACATCCTCACCAACATTTGTTGTTTGTCTTTCGGAGGCAGCCATCTTCTTAATTGGTGTGAGGTGATATCTCATTGTGGTTTTCATTTGCATTTCTCTGATGATTAGTGATGTGGAGCATCTTTAATGTGCCTGTTGGCCATCTGAATTTCTTCTTTGGAGAAGTGTCTGTTCAGCTCCTCTGCCCATTTTTTAACTGACTTATTTGCTTTTTGTTTGTTGAGGTGTGTCAGCTCTTTATATAATTTGGATGTCAACCCCTTATGGGATATGTCATTTATGAATATATTCTCGCATACGTAGGATGTCTTTTTGTTCTATTGATGGTGTCCTTTGCTGTTCAGAAGCTTTTTAGTTTGATATAGTCCCACTTGTACATTTTTCCTTTTGTTTCCCTTGCTGGGGGAGATATGTTTATGAAGAAGTTGCTCATATTTATGTCCAAGAGATTTTTGCCTATGTTGTCTTCTAAGAGTTTTATGGTTTCATGACTTACATTCAGGTCTTTGATCCATTTTGAGTTTACTTTTGTGTATGTGGTTAGACAATAATCCAGTTTCATTCTCTTACATGTAGCTGTCCTGTTTTGCCAACACTAGCTGTTGAAGAGGCTATCATTTCCCTTTTGTATATCCATGGCTCCTTTATTTGACCGTATATGCTTGGGTTCATATCTGGGCTCACTAGTCTGTTCCATTGGTCTATGGGTCTGTTCTTGTGCCAGTACCAAATTGTCTTGATTACTGTGGCTTTGTAGTAGAGCTTGAGGTCAGGGAGCATAATTCCCCCCACTTTATTCTTCCTTCTCAAGATTGCTTTGGCTATTCGGGGTCTTTTGTGGTTCCATATGCATTTTAGAACAATTTGCTCAAGTTCATTAAAGAATGCTGTTGGTATTTTGATAGGGATTGCATTGAATCTGTAGATTGCTTTAGGCAGGATGGCCATTTTGACAATATTAATTCTTCCTGATCATGAGCACAGGATGTTTCCATTTATTGGTATCTTCTTTAATTTCTCTCATGAGTGTCTTGTAGTTTTCAGAGGATAAGTCTTTCACTTCCTTGGCTACGTTTATTCCTAGGTATTTTATTCTTTTGGATGCAATTGTGAATGGAATTGTTTTCCTGATTTCTCTTTCTGCTAGTTCACCATTAGTGTATAGAAATGCAACAGATTTCTGTGTATTAATTTTGTATCCTGCAACTTTACTGAATTCAGCTATTAGATCTAGTAGTATTGGAGTGGATTCTTTAGGGGTTTTTATGTACAATATCATGTCATCTGCAAATAGTGACAGTTTGACTTCTTCCTTACCAATCTGGATGCCTTTCATTTCTTTGTGATGTCTGATTGCCGTGGCTAGGACCTCTAGAACTATGTTGAATAAAAGTGGGGTGAGTGGGCATTCCTGTCTTGTTCCCGATCTTAAAGGAAAAGCTTTCAGCTTCTTGCTGTTAAGTATAATGTTGGCTGTGGGTTTTTCATATGTGGCTTTTATTATGTTGAGGTGCTTGCCCTCTATATCCATTTCGTTAAGAGTTTTTATCATGAATGGATGTTGAATTTTCTTGAATGCTTTTTCAGCATCTATAGAGACGATCATGTAGTTTTTGTCCTTTTTGTTGATGTTCATGGATTTTCGAATGTTGTACCATCCTTGCATCCCTGGGATGAATCCCACTTGATCATAATGGATGTCTTTTTGAAGTATTTTTTAATTTGGTTTGCTAATATTTTGTTGAGTATTTTTGCAGCTATGTTCATCAGGGATATTGGTCCGTAATTTTCTTTTTTTGTGGTGTCTTTGCCTGGTTTTGGTATTAGAGTGATGTTGGCCTCGTAAAATGAGTTTGGGAGTATTCCCTCCTCTTCTACTTTTGGGGAAACTTTAAGGAGGATGGGTATTAGGTCTTCACTAAATGTTTGATAAAATTCAGGAGTGAAACCATCTGGTTCGGAGGTTTTGTTCTTAGGTAGTTTTTTGATTACCAATTCAATTTCTTTGCTGGTAATTGGTCTATTCAGATTTTCTGTTTCTTCCTGGGTCAGCCTTGTAAGGTTGTATTTTTCTAGAAAGTTGTCCATTTCTTCTAGGTTATCCAGTTAGTTAGCGTATAATTTTTCATAGTATTCTCTCATAATTCTTTGTATTTCTGTGGTGTCCATAGTGATTTTTCCTTTCTAATTTCTGAGTCTGTTTATGTGTGTAGACTCTCTTTTTTTTCTTGATAAGTCTGGCTAGGGTTTATCTATTTTCTTCATTTTCTTGAAGAACCAGCTCCTGCTTTCATTGATCCTTTCTATTGTTTTATTCTTCTCAATTTTATTCATTTATGCTTTAATCTTTATTATGTCCCTCCCTCTACTGACTTAGGGCCTCATTTGTTCTTCTTTTTCTAGTTTCATTAATTGTGAGTTTAGACTGTTCATTTGGGATTGTTCTTCTTTCCTGAGGTAGGTCTGTATTGCAATATTTCCCTCTTAGCATGGCCTTCGCTGTGTTCCACAGATTTTGCAGTGTTGAATTATTGTTGTCATTTGTCTCCATATATTGCTGGATCTCTGTTTTTATTTGGTCATTGATCCATTGATTATTTAGGAGCATGTTATTAAGCCTCCAGGTGTTTGTGGGCTTTTTCATTTTCTTTGAGTAATTTATTTCTAGTTTCATACCTTTGTGATCTGAGAAGCTCGTTGGTACAATTTCAATCTTTTTCAATTCACTGAGGGTCTTTTTGTGGTCTAGTATATGATCTATTCTTGAAAATGTTCCATGTGCACTTGAGAAGAACGTGTATCCTGTTTCTTTTGGATGGAGTGTTCTATAGATGTCCTTTAGGTCCATGTATTCTATTATGTTGTTCAGTGCCTCTGTCTCTTTATTTATTTTCTGTCTGGTTGATCTGTCCTTTGGAGTGAGTGGTGTGTTGAAGTCTCCCAAAATGAATGCATTACCTTCTATTTCCCCCTTTAATTCTGGTGGTATTTATTTCACATATGTAGGTGATCCTGTGTTGGGTGCATATATGTTTATAATAGTTATATCCTCTTGTTGGACTGACCATTTTATCATTATGTAATGTCCTTCTTTGTCTCTTGTGACTTTCTTTGTTTTGAAGTCTTATTTTGTCTGATACAAGTACTGCAACACCTGCTTTTTTCTCCCTATTAGTTGCATGAAATATCTTTTTCCATCCCTTCACTTTTAGTCTGTGTATGTCTTTGGGTTTGAAGTGAGTCTCTTGTAGGCAGCATATAGATGGGTCTTGTTTTTTTACCCATTCAGTAACTCTATGTCTTTTGATTGGTGCATTCAGACCATTTACATTAAGGGTGATTATCGATAGGTATGTACTTATTGCCATTGCAGGCTTTAGATCTGTGGTTACCAAAGGTTCAAGGGTAATTCCCTTACTATCTAACAGTCTAATTTAACTCATTTCGTATCCTATTACAAACACAACCTAAAGATTCTTTTTTTTTCCTTTTTCTTCCTCCTCCATTCTTTTTATGTTATGAATCATATTCTGTACTCTTTGTCTATCCCTCGGGTGACATCTATTTAGCTTAGGAATACTTCCATCTATAGGAGTCCCTCCAAAATGCACTATAGAGGTGGTTGTGGGAGGTAAATTTTCTCAGCTTTTGCTTATCTGAAAATTGTTTAATCCCTCCTTCAAATTTAAATGATAACCTTGCCGGGTAGAGTATTCTTGGTTCAAGACCCTTCTGCTTCATTGCATTAAATATATCATGCCACTCCCTTCTGGCCTGTAAGGTTTTTGTTGAGAAATCTAATGATAGTCTGATGGGTTTTCCTTTGTGATTTTTTTTCTCTCTCTCTAGCTGCTTTTAAAAGTCTGCCTTTATCCTTGATCTTTGCCATTTTAATTATTATATGTCTTGGGTCTCTTGTGTTGGGAGATCTGTGCATCTCGACTCCTTGAGAGACTATCTCCTTCCCCAGATTGGGGAAGTTTTCAGCAATTACCTCCTCAATGACACCTTCTATCCCTTTTTCTCTCTCTTCTTCTTCTGGTACCCATATTATGTGAATATTGTTCCATTTGGATTTTTCACACAGTTCTCTCAATATTCTTTCATTCTTAGAGATTCCTTTTTCTCTCTGTGTCTCAGCTTCTTTGCATTCCTCTTCTCTAATTTCTATTCCATTTACCATCTCTTCTACTACATCTAATCTGCTTTTAAATCCCTCCATTGTATGTTTCATTTCAGATATGGTATTTCTTTATGATTGTATCTCTGTCTTAAATTCATTCCTGAGTTGTTAAATAGTTTTCTGTACCTCCTCAGCATGTTTTATGATTTTTATTTTGAATTCTTTTTCGGAAGATTGGTAAGTTCAGTTTCATTTGGGCCTTTTTCTGGAGTTTGTGAGAGTTTGGTCTGTACCATGTTCTTTTGACGTTTCATATTTCTGTGTGGTGCCTTCTATTTCCCAGAAGCTCCAGTCTCTGGAGCTGCTCAGCCCCTAGAGTGAGGTAGGGGAGTGGAGCTGGTGCCTGGGGGGAAGAAAGTTCTGTTTCCTGACTCCCGTCTGCCCTGCCTGTCTTATGTATCACTGCCAGTGGGCCGTGCACAGAGGTGTAAGCCTCTGTGCTTGGCATCTCTAGCTGTTGTAGGTGGGGTCTCCCACTGGCTGCCCTGACACCATAGCAGTGACTGCTGGTTTGCAAGCCCGTGCTGTCAGGCCAAGAGGAAGGCTCAGCAGGCTGCGTATCACAGTGGAGGGCCTCGGAGCTGAGTAGCCAGCCAGGGGGATGGAGCACCTGAAGCTCCCCCCAAATTCCCAATCTGCTGGGCAGAGCATGCCCAGGCTACCTTGTCCCCCTATCCCTTCTCCCACACAGCAAGCTCCATGCAAACCTCGCGCCATCAGCAGCCCTCTCACTGCTAGGACGCCTCTCGGACCACCTGCCTTTCCCTTGTCTCAGAGCGGCTGGGTGTGGATCCTGTCATCCACAAACTGCCAGAATCTGTCTCTCAAGCATTCCGCCTGTTCCAGCTCTCCATCATCCTCCAGAGCACAACACAATGTAGATTTCTGCTTGCAAAGCAGATCTCAAGGGCTAGGTGTTCAGCAGTCCCAGGCTTCCACCCCCTCCCCCACTCCATCTCTCTTCCTCCCGCCAGTGAGCTGGGGTTGGGAAAGGGCTTGGGTCCCACCGGATCAAGGCTTTCATACATTACCCTGTTTTGTGAGGTCTGCTCTGTTCATGATGTCTGTATGCAGTCTGGTGCAGCTTTCTTTCCTGTTGCTGTTTTAGAGTTAGTTGTATTAACTATATTTTCACACTATCTGTGGTTTTGGAAGGAGTTCTCTGTCTCACTTCTCACGCTTCCATATTGAATCTCCCACCAATTGAGCTTTGACGCTAGTTAACAAGTGCCTTTTTCACTGCTAACTGGTAATGAAGTAGGGCATGGAAACGGGACAAGGGACATGCTATTGTAAAATCTACTTAACTTGCAAAAAAGGTCCAGTTTATTCTTTAACTTAACCTATAGGATGTTCTTCCTCTTCTTCCTGCCACTTAATCAATGAAGTAACTTGTAACCAGGACAAGAGATAGACCTCTGAAATGTCAATGAACCTATGTGAATAAAGAATGCCAACATCTGGGTCAACAGTCACCTAAAGAACCCTATTCTTAAGATAAAACTTCAAAGGAATTACCAATCACCTGTATATATCATGCCTTATGCTGATGCTTATCCAAAAGGCTCTATAAAACCCCAAACCCCAAACCCTTAAGCATGCCTCCTCTCTGAGGTTGCCCACATTACCCTTTCTTCAAGGTGTACGTTTTGCCTTAAATAAAGACTTCTCCCTGCTCAAAGTATTGTATTTGTCTCTGCACCCTTCCAGTGGTAAGAGTCTTTGCTAATTTGCTATTTCTTTCTATTTTCTATACTTAAGCACAAGTCTTCACTTTCTCTGTCCTACTTCAGATAAGTAGGGTGGGACTACTGAGCTCTCTGATTTGGGCTTGCAGATTTGGGCCTGGGTGACCCAGACAGGACTGCAGCTGTACAATCATCCTCTATAGTAGCTTGCCTGAAAATCTCCTTTCTTTGACTTTGGGAAGTTCTCAGGACATAATCTTGCTCCATCCAGTGCTCTGCAGCTCCCCCAAATCCTGGGGTGGAAGAGGCTTTGTTCCCACACTGTGCAGATTCAAGCAGACACTGGATGCCAGGTGACCCTGGCTTTGGGAGTTGTCAAGGGATGCGCCCTATGCCGAGCAGGGGTTCAATGAGCTTCCTTTTCCTCCCTGTGTTCTTGCTTGCTCTCTGCTGCCTGAGCAGCCATTGCCATTCACTACTACTCTCGCTTTAATGAATTCCTTTCTTATCCATACTCGTCAGACCTGTTCGAAAATTCTTTCTTATTTGGAGTCAAGAACCCTCCCCCAGCCAGGTTGAGGTTTCACTTAGTGTGGAGGGAGACACCTCCCCAGATGCAGCTGCGCAGTAACAGTAAGGATTCAAAATAGCAAAGGACTTAGCAGAGCTGGTTTGAAGGTAATTGAAATTACAGTATAGTTGAAAGAAGGCCTTATGTATTATTAAACTAAATATGTTTTGGTTATAAATGTTCAAATATCAATACCTCACTTAAAGTCATGTTTTGCATTATGTTAAATACTTCAAAATCTGTGAGGGGAGTAGCGGAGATTTAGATGCAACCTGAAGTGCCTAGGGATGGAGGAGCTCAAGAAAACCACCTGGAAAAAAATGTAGTGGAGTTTGAAGGGAGCCAACTTCTTTCTCTGCTCACACTTCTGCACTTAGAGAAATCATTCACTGGCTGACGATTCAATACTATGGCTTTTGTCACCATGAGAAAAATAATAAGAAGGAATGGCAAATACAGAGTCCAAATAAGGGAGTCAAAATAAACTTCCAGCTTCCCTGTTTTTTTTTTTTCTCCTAACTTATCTTATCACCAACATAGATGCTGCCCTGCAGAAAAGTGAAGCAAGTTTTATTTAGGTATATATTTCTGTGCCACCCCACAAAACAAAGAAGTGTGAGCTGGCTACATACTACAAGCTTATTATACACTGGAATAGGCTTTCTAGGAACAAGACTGTCCTCCATCAAGATACACTAAGTAGATGGCTGAGAAGATAAAGTGAGAAGTTTGAAGGGGCAAGAGAAACATCCTCAATGACTTTCTCTCCCTCGGTATCATGTGAGTAAACTCAACAACAGAACACATAAATTCAGCCAATATTTATGAAATACTGCCTATGTACCAGGTACTGTTTCAGCCAAAAAAATCTCTGCTCTGACCAAGCTTAGTTTGGGAGGGAGCAGGGAACAGAGCAGAAGAATCAGTAGGTAAAAGGAATAAATAAATGATACGGTATACCGGGAAGTGGTAGGTGCTTTGGAGAAAGAGGAAAACAAGCAAGAAGGAAGAGAGAGCCCAGGGCTTGTTCAGAGAAGATCCCTTTAAGGGATATTTGAGAAAGCCTTGAGGACAGGGGGTGTGGTGGGAGGAGAGGAGAATGTTCCAGGTAGAAGTTCCTGAGGTAAACACCTGGTATGCTTGAGGAATAACTAGGAGGCCAGATGGCCTCAGCAAAAAGGAGAGAACTGGACAAGGTCAGGGAGGTAATGGGAGTGAGGCTGGAGGCAGATCCTCAGGGGCCATGTACCAGCAGAAGGTCTTCGGCTTTTGTTCTCAAAGAGAGAGGGAGCCACTGGAGAATTTTAAATAATGGAGTGATATGACCTGACTTAAATTTTAAAAAGATCACCAGGAAAAAAAAATCGGCAACTGTAATAAAACTATGAAAGGGTCAACAAAAAATAGAACAGTGTATAGAGAAAAACTGAGAAGTACGCGGCTCTCAATGTGCTTCTGTGCCTCCCCACTCCCCTAACCCTCCTCCCACCCCTGCTCCAGCCAAAAAGCCTTAGTGGAAAATGTTCTTTCCCAAATCTGGAGACAGTCGAGTTGGTTTGTTTGCTTTTTTTCTCTTTGAACTGAGCATTAGTAAAATTGTTTATTTGGGGTCTGTATCCAATTTCAGTGTGTAGAGTGGAGGATTCCCCCTACATGACCAAGCAATGCTCAGGACACCAGCTGGCTGTCCTATAACCCAATTCAATTCTGACACTATCTATCTGAACATAGCATCAGGTTCTACAAGGAAAGGGTTCAGTTCCAGGAGACTGTCCTCCCAATTTCAGATGCCAAATGAAAGGCCAGATTGTCACTACGCTTCTGACCAACTGGCTATAAATCAGAGGTGCCCACAATCCACCTGCTCCTTGGGTTCAGTTAATGTGCTAGAGAGGCTCACAGTACTCAGGAAACTAGGTTTTTAGTTTATTACAAAGGATATTAAAGGATATAGATCAACAGCCAGATGAAGAGATATATAGGGTGAGGTCCCCAACAAAGGAGCTTCTGTCCTCATGGAGTTTGAACCCAGCACAGTGGCACATGGAAGTTTTCCCCAACCTGGAAGCTCTCCAACCCCACCTCCCAGTCCCAGGACTTTCTGGTTTTTTTTATGGAGGCTTCTTTACATTGACATGAATTAACATAGGTTGATTAACTCATTGGCCATTGGTGACTGATTCCTAGAGAACCCTCTCCCCTCTCCAGAAATGAGGAACTCTCAGTCCTACCCCTTGTTTGGTTCCCCTGGCAACCAGCCCCCATCCTTAGGTGCTTTACAAAAGCCCAGCTATGGTGGAAAGGAGCTTGTTATCAATAAGACAACCATTTCACCTTTATGGCTCTGAGGCCTTTTCAGAAACTGAGGACAAGAGAACAGATATCGTAACAAAAAATGCTCGCATTACCCCTACAGCTCAGGAAATTCGAAGGATTTGGGGAGCCGTGAGCTAGAAACTGTGGATGAAGACCAAAAATGTGTGAGAAATATATTTTGTGGTCATCCGAATGACCAAATCTATATGCTTACCATAAATCACAACATTGTAGTGCTGCTGGGAGTGAGGCAGTGAGATAGAGAAATGAACAATGAGCTCACTCTCTCTGATGGATACAAAGGTCCCAAGGCCACACTGTAGATTGAAGGAATTGGTCCAGAGGTTGAATAAACAGGTGTAATGTACTGCTGAAAAAGAATCAAGAAGTCACACATTACATCTGGTGAGACAGAAGCACTTAGGCCTTAATAAAAGCAGTAGCTTGGTAACTATGTAAATATCTGATAGGGGATGGGTGAGGGAGTACAGCATGCCAGAGGCACAGAGCCATCTTAAAGGAAAGCATAGCTCAAGGACAGAATAAAAAAGATGTAATATTGCTGTAAGGAAAATCATCACAAGGTTCAACACAATGCAATTACAGAACTCAGTTAAAAAAAATAGAAAACAACAATTAAGAGAATACATGCTACTGAAGATTGGATTCTTGACAAAGAGGAGTTCAGATACTCAGAATGAATGCATATAAAAAGTTCAGAAAAGTAAAGCAATAAATGAAGCTAAGAGATCCAGAACACAGACCAACATAATCCAGTAAGAATCATTTCTCTCCATGAAAAAGGGACCCATCAAATGGTACAGATTGTTTTAAAATATAATTCTGGAAGGTTATCCCATAAATAAAGAAGCTGCATTTCCAAATTAGAAACAACACACTTTTTTCCAGGAAAGTCTGATAGAGAATGCTCAACTCCAGTATGACAACTGAATTTAAAGGATAGAAGAATTCTTTAGGCATCCGAGCAGAAAAAGCCAATTATTTTCAAGAGGGGAGAAATAAAACTGATATTAGAATTCTCTGGTGCAGCATTCAGGGGCCAAAGATAACCAGGCAACGTCCATAAAAATGCCACTCAAAAGTGGGGCCCACAGGTCAATACCATGGGTGTTACCTGGACTCTTGTTAGAAATGCAGAATCTCAGGCCCAATACTCAGTGTAACTTCTATGCATCTTAATGTTTGAGAATTAGTAATCTATGAAGCTCTCATGGCAAGAAGGGGTTGCCAGGAATATTCTATTTTGGTTAGTACATCATGCTATTTTGAAGGTCATGTTTTCAAACATGAAATTACTTAGGGAAATAGCACCCATGGGCCTTTCTGAAGGCTGATAACAAAATTCAGATGTCTCAAAAGAATTCAGGAACAAATAAGCAAGAAGTGAAAGCACAGTGTTAACTTTGAATCCATTTGAACAGAGAGCAAAACTATGAGGAGAAATACAGTTAAAGAACTAAATGCCGTGCAGTAACCTGGATGACGTAAAAATGATGTAACTCACAGCAGGGAAGGTGGGAGGAAGGACCTCCCTATCCTCCACAGCAGAGAGTCTATAAATACATTCTAAATCTGAAGCGTGTCATGTTTTTAAAAAGAAGAGGACTCCAATTTCTTAATGTTTTTAATGTTTACACCTGTGCTTTTTAAAAACAGCCTTACAGATATGTTTTAGGAAATGAGTTTTCCTGTGGTAAAGAGACATGTAAAGATCAACATTCCTCAATTTCACTTCCTTCTATTTTCTCACACTAAATTCAAGAAAATGTATTTTAATTATAGTAGCATTTAGTTATCATTTCTACAAAAGTATTTTTATCTTTTTCTCTATCTAACCATCCATCAATATTTTACCTGTCTATATACAAAAGAAGACAACACCCAACATCTAGTCTAGAACGTTTAATGTTGGTAACACAAGTTTTTAAATGCTCATATTTTTACATTTCCTTCTTGTCTAAAGAGCATGAATAATATTTAAAAAGGAATGTAGCAGAACAAATATGAGAAGATATAAATAGTAGTTACTGGTAGGTGGTAGAAATAAAGTTGATTACCTTTTTTCTTTGGATTCTTCTGTATTTTTTTAATCTCAAAAAAAAAAATCAGCCAAACTTTACATCAGAACATCAAAGACATTTTTGACCTAAAGGAGATAAGTGCTGATTCCTCACATTCGGGCTTCAGTTCTATTGTCTTAAGTTTAGTAAAGGCAGAAGCCAAGGATCAAAGCACATCTAAAGTAGAGTGCCTTGGGAAGAACCCTCCCTCTATGTAATAGCTGGGAACCCCAAAAGACTATATTCTCAGGGCAGAGATGAACTACAACTGACCTCCCCACCACCTCAACCCTAGGGTTGCCTTGGAAAAAAGGTTGCAGCGGCCTGGGATGGGGGTGATATTACTATTCTTGCCACAGACTAGCTTCATGCAGATCTGCACCCTGGATATGCACCGCTGGATGGGCCAAAGAAACCCAAACCTTAAACATGGTTTGAGGTAGATCCCACCTGCTAATGCCAGTCAGGTACTGGAAAATATGAAAGGCGAATCTCTTCAGTAGGAGGCCACCATCACCACGGGCATTGGAGAATCCCCAGCACATTTGTCAAAGACAATGACTCCATCAACGATAACAAAGACACAAGGTAACGAGGCCACATGAATGATAACCAGGAGGAACAGAAGACAGTAGAAACAGTCCCACAAATAACCAGATACAGATTATAAAACAAATATTTTCAGTGTGTTTAAAGGAATGAATAACAAGTTTGGAAATATTTGGAGGCCACAGGAGACTAAAAGAGTGACCTTGCAGTTTTGAGAAAGAACCGAACAGAATGTCTAAAATGAAAAATGTTAAGAGTTGAAATTAAAAGTCCCATAGATGTGTCAAAAAGCAAAGACAACAAAGTAGAAGAATTAGTTAATGGGAAGATTGAAGTAATTACCCACAATTTCAGTACAGAGTGAAAAAAATGAGAAAAATACAGAAGAGAGCTTAAGGAAGGTGGAGAAGTCTATGTATTGATTAATTACAGAGAGAAAGAGGAGAGAAGAAACGGGCACTATTTGAAAAGAAAGGTTAAGAATAATACAAAACTGATTAGCTCACCAATCTACAGACTTAAGTGGCTCAATAAATCCCAAGAAGGGTAAATAAGAAGACAAATACACATATATGCATCAGAGTGCATTAACCACAAGGAAGCTGGGGTAGCCATATTGATATCAAAGAAAGTAAAATTTTAAGATAAAACTTAGACCTAGAGATAAAGTAGACCCCTTCATAAGGGTAAAACATTTACTTTAAAAGAAACTATTTTACCTTTTGTGTACATCTAATAACACAACCTAAAAATATATAAAGAAAAGAATCACAGAAGAAAAAAAATTCACAAATTATATTGTGAAAAAAAAACCTTCCGGTAATTGATGCAATAAACAAAATGTCAGGACAAATAGATATATAAGACTTGAACAGCATGATTAACAAAACTTGAACTAATAATTTATAGGACATCGCAACAACCATGGAATGCACATTGTTTTTCAAGATTATTATCACACGCATGCACACACACACACACACACACACACAAGATATTCCCATATATTCCAGAACTTAGGGACACCTGTACCATACACACATACAAGAATGTTCATAGCAGTGTTATTCATAAGAGCTAAAATGTAGAAACAATTCCACTGCCTATCAACAATAGAACAGAGAAGCAAATTGGGGTAGACCCCTAAAACGAATATTATAAAACAATCAAAATGAACGACAGTCAGACATGCCAACATGTATGCTTTACATAATCTTGAGGAAAACACAAAAGCAAGATACGTAAGAAGATATATGGTATGCTTCCATTTATATAAAATACAACAAAGGGCAAAATCTACTGCCTTGTTTACACTCTTATTAGAGATATAAAGAAAATCCAGGAATTGATTTCCATGAAAGTCAGAATATCAGAATGGTGATTAATTCTGGAAGAGGAAAGAAGTAATCAAAAAAATACACTGGGGGATGGGTTTCTGCAATGATACCAATGTTCTATTTCTTGATGTGGATGGTGGTTATCTCATTTATAAGAATTTATCAAGATGTGTAAGTTGAATAAGAGCTTCTGTATATATGTTTCATTTTTTGCACTTAAACATAATGTCTATTTTTAGTTTATCCTTAAGTATGGTATAAGCAATGGGTGCAACTTTAGTTTTCTTTCAGAAGGCTATCCAGATGTCACAATACACCTTCTATAAAAATCAGTCTTTCCCCTTCTAGTTTGCAATGTGCCTTTATTGTATACTAAGTTAAACATGCAACTGGGTCTAATTCCAGATTTTCTCTTCTTTTCACTGGACTATCTGTTGATGCACCAACACCAAGATGGTTTAATTAGAGAAACTTTAGAGCCAAGATTCTCAGCCTCAGCAGTATTGACATTTTGGACCAGATCATTCTTTTTTGTAGGGGGTTGTTCTGTGATTGTGGAATGTTTGGTACGATCCCTGGACTCTATGCCCTAGATGCCAGTAACAACCCCCTATTTTCCCCCTAACCCCTAGTGATGACAATCAAAAATAATGTCTCCAAACATTGCTGAGTGTTCCCTGGGAAACAAAATACAAAACAAAACAAAACAAAAAACCACCTAGTTGACAGTCACTTCTTTGGACTATATATTAATATCTGGTAATGTTACTGTTGTAGGAAGTCATGGAGAGGATGTGACCACTGGATGACCCTCAAGCTGGACCTGGGCAACAGGAATTCCTTGCCCCCTCCCCTGGAATGTACTACATTCTGCCCGCTGTTCCCATAGTGGGAGCCATTTTCAAGGACGAGGTCTGGAGAGAACAATGTGGCTTTGAGACCATCTGGACAGTACACCTGAGTAACTCCACAATGTTCAAAGCAGAACTTCCTGGAAGGGATCTTAGGTGTGTTAGTTTTGTGGGTTTATGTAGGCTGGATTCCTCCAGTGTCGTGAGACATGATTAGACCTTATCCTATCATAGTCTCCTGCACACATGAACTGAATCCAGCAGACTTCTTCGTAGTTTTGGCTGTTCTCAGTGAGCGCCTGCTCATGATCTGGAGGTACTCCTGTGACCAGGGTCCTTGCATGCATCACTGCTTCCCTTGCTTCATCCTATGCAGATGGTGATTCCATATGGACCTTGTAGGTTTGGGTGGTGTAACACCCAAAGAGCGGGCTGTTGTAGCAAAGTACCACAAACTGAGTGCCTTTAAACAACAGAAACATACTCTCTCACGGTTCTGGAGGCCAGAAGTCTGAAAGCAGTGTTGGCAGAGCCATCCTCTTCCTGAAGGCTTCCTTGCTTCTCCCTTACTTCCGGTGATTGCCCACAATCCTTGGCGTTCTTTGGCTTGTGGATGCAACACTCCAATCTCTGCCTCTGTCGTTATATGGCCTTCTCCTCTTGTGTCTCCTGTGTGCCCCAATTTCCCTTGTTTTATAAGGATACCGGTCATTGGATTAAGGCCCACATTAATCCAATATGCCTTAGTCTTGACTTCAATGCATTTGTACCCTATTTCCATTTAAGGTCAATTTCACAGGGGTTAGGACTTGAACATACCTTTTTGGGAATGCAATTCAGCCTACAACAGGTGATTAGACCCAAGGGATCACAGTGGTTGTAGAAGGGGTGGAGATAATTTGTAATCTAGTTTTTTTTACAGAGGTCATACATGGATCTTTGGTCTGCTTTTCTAGGGTTTTTTTTTTTTTTGGTCAGGATATTTGGGGAGATTCCTAAAAGGTGAAAACATCAGATAGTATTAGAGTGAGATGCACAGATTCTGTAATGGGAGAGGTGGTGTTGTTACAAGGGGGCAAAGAATCAAGAAAAGCCCATTCGCCTTTAGCATAAATATCTCCCAAGACAAGAATTATAGTCCTACTTAGAACAGGCAGAAAAATGCCTATTTTAATATTAATAAAAGATTGAGATGAAACATTTAAAATATATACCTTGGGATCCAAATTTCTAATTATTTTATACACATTAAAAATATACTAAATGTATAAAATGAAGTGATTTGTGTTACATTACATCCATAGTAAAATAAAATTCAACCCACGTCATTCTATGCATTAAATAGCAAATGGGCTGTTCTTATTTCAGGTTTCTTTCAAAAATGGGAAGCCTTTAAAACAGTACTATTGAAATGTTGTAAAAAGAGGAAAAATCATCTTACTTTCCTACTCTCCTGACCAAAAATATTTCCCAATTTTTTGCATATCATCTTCATCTTTTTCCACTTGCACCAATTCTTTTTACATATTTGTAAGAAATCAAAGTTAACTTTTACATAAAAAATAATAAATAACAGAAACCATGTGTAATTAAGGAATTCAGTTACAAGAAACTTAACTGCTTTGCATTTTTCATTTCAAATGACATCCACAAGACCCAGGGCAAATTTTCAAGGTCTTGTCAGCTGTTTCTTGGAATCTTCCTTCAGGATTTGCTGACACTGGTCTTACAATTTTTCTCGTTTCACAAAGGCACATTATGTGATTAAATACCAAGTCTGCATTGCACCTGCCCAAGCTAACAATTAGGCCTCCAACATTATTATCAGCCATTTCGTTAATCCCCCTGAGTTTAGGGTGTCACAAGTACAGACTAAGTAATTTCTGTGACTAACCATGATTCATGATACGTAGATCACCACCAAAATCTGCATAAACTTGATGCCGAAGATTAGCTTCAATTCAGGCACAAATACCCGAAATGAAATCATCGAGAGATGGAGCACAGACACTGATGTACACATGTAGTAGTTAAGGATGAGGTTTGAGGTTTGACTTTGACACAAACTAGGTTTGGGTCTTGAGTTCTTCTTGCTGGCTGGTGACAGTACTTAAAAGTCCCAGAGCTTCAGCTTCCTTTTCCTTAAGTGGAGAAACACAACTTAATTCATAGGTTCTTGACAATAAGATCAAAACAATGCCTGATACTTGGACCTTCAGCTAATGAATTAATCAACTGGACACTGACTTGAATATTAAATTACTCCGTTGTTGAATAAACATTCAAAGAGTAACAGTTCCTCCAAAGAGAATGTTTTATAAAGCGTGTAGCTGACCCAACTGGTTTGACTCTGTCACCTGCATCTTGATTGCAGCCACAGCTCTGGTCTACCTGATTATGGTATTTACCTTTAAAAATACTCAGACTGGCACTTTCAACCCACCACTTTATCATAATAGAAATTAGCAGTCATAAATATAAAACTCAAAACCTGAAATTAACTTTAGATAGCTTACTACACATTAAAACAATTTTTTTTACTAACACTTAAATACAAATGATATGTAGTCATAAATATAGTGGGGTCCAGAATTTAATTCCAATCCTTGCCAAATGAAACTTTAAGCAGATGAGGGAAATGTTTTCATCTGGTACCAACCTTCCCCTGCTTTCATTGTCCAGGCTGTAGGGCTGTTCTGTCTCCTTGTTTACATTGATCTACGGCAGGTTTGTCACTTCTTGTTCCAGGAATGTGGACCTCGGACTACAGTTACTCAAGAGTTCATACAGAGTGTTGATTGATGGCATTTATTTTTTTGCACCTTTTTTCGAATCTTCTTAATAGGTTCATTCTTTTTAGAAATGCATACTCTTTTAAGCTGTCTGATGCAGCTGCCTCTGGCCTTTTGTGTGATAACTCACCCAGATGGAAGGTGACATGAGGAAGGCTTCACAGAGCTTTTCCATTTCAGCCGAATCTTCAGACGTGTCAGGTAGACCATGCAGTGGGGGAAGGCATTCTGGGAGGAGAGAAAATCCTGAAAGTGTTGAGAGCACAGGTTTCTCCCACCAGTCTAGTTAGTGGGAAAGGCTGTTGGGAGGAGCATGGCAATAGAAAAATCTGGACAGGGAGCCAGTTTGTGACAAGCCTCACATACCATGCTAAAGAGTTAGAATTCCACAGTTCCAAGTGTCAGTGTACAGGATGGGGAGCCACTGTCACACTCGGTGGCTATACATTGGCATTCATGCCACATTTGCATTGCAGCAGTTATGCCAATAATGCGCTGGGACTGGGTGGCATGAAAGAGCATCTTAAATATTATCCCTTCACTACCTTCACTTCCTCCTCAGCACCCTGCAGTCCCTTGTACTCCACCAATCCCTTCTATTCCACCATACCATATCCACACAGTCTTTTCTTTATTGCCGGCATCTCACTGAACCGTGCTTATTTATTTACATGTGTGTGTCCTCTACTGGAGCAGACGTTTCTTGAGGGCAGGGACAGCAGTGAACTCATTTCTGTACTTCAAGACAGTAAGTATTCAATAAATTTATCGCTGCATTCAATGCTGACTATGAGCTTGCTAGGAAAACTGCTTAAGGAACTCAATACAGGATCATGAACAAAATGAGAAATGTTGCTGCCCTCACAGAGTCTGCTGATTAATTCTGAGAGACACACAATGAATCAAGAAGTAAGTAAATAAATGGGTAAAATCTTAGGATGTCAGATAGTGATAAGGGCTATGGTAAAAAATAAATTAGGAGACATGAATCAAGGGTGTGATTTTTAAATAGGGTGGTCAGGGAAGGCTTCACTGGGAAGCTGATATTATAGATTTGAAAATGAGGGAGCGAGCTATGTGGATATGCCGAGTGGGGACAGAGGAGGAGGCTGTAGGCAGAAGGAACTGATGGAGGAAGAAGGCCCTGAAACAGGACCCACCAGGTGTCTAAGGAATGGCAGAGGCCAGCACAGCCGGACTTTGGCTATTATTCCGGGTGCAATGGGAAGCAATGGAAAGACTCTGAGTAGAAGAGTGACGTGATCCAATATGCTGGTTCAAGACAGCTTTGACCGCTGTGCCGAGAACAGCCTGAAGAGAGAAGGGAAGGCTTGGATCAGTGCAGTATCAGTAGCTGTGGAAAGAAGTGTTGCATATTGTACATCATTTGAAGGTGGTTTTATTCAACTGGATTTGTTAACCACAGGGGTTTGAGAGGAGAGGAGGTAACAACGTTTCCAAAGTTTTGGCCTGGGTAATGGAGACATGACATTGCTAGTTACTGAGACATGCTGGATGGCCATTTAATTCCTTGTCCAAATTATGACACTTTTGAGAGTGAAATTATGCTATCCACTTGGGAAAACATGTCAACAGGGGCTATCTTGGAAAACCTTTTCATCCTGGAGCAGTGGTTTTCAATCAGGGGCGATTATGCCCTCCACAGGACATTTGGCAGCGTTGGAAGAAATTTTTGATTGTCACAGGTAGGGGGACTGCTACTAGCATCCAGTGGTGGATGGAGGTCACCCCACAACAAAGAATCACCTGGCCCACATGTCCACAGCACCAAGGCTGAGAAACCCTGCTCTAGAGATTGGGAAGAGAATGAGAAGGCCAGGTTTGCTGACATGAATTGAGCCAGTCGATGTAATGGACGAGGTACATTATGAGGATGCTTCATTTGTTTATGATTTGCAACCAGCCTACTTCTAAAAAATATATAAGTCCATTTACCAAGGAAAGGCATATACCTTTGAACACAGCAGCATATTAGGAAATTATACAATTGAAAGAGTCTACAGAACTAATTGACCTTAATATTGCAGACAGGGTTTTAATGGAACCCTCACCTGCTCCTCAGCTATCCTTTCCTTTACTAAAGGCTCAGTTCGGCTACATCATTGGTGCTGATGGCTTCTTGGATTTCCAAAGTGTATATATATATATCAAGTGATATATATGTATGTGTGTTTGTGTGTATGTATATATACATCTCAAGTGAGATGCCCACTCTTATCCCCACTCCATCTTCCCTCCAAAGCAATATAACATATTGCAAATATATTGCAAATAATATAAATGCAAGCACTATTAAATACATATATATATAAGAAAAGGAAATTCAAAAGCAAGCTTAAGAAAAATGATCACCATGATCGCCACCCATCCAAATAGTTAGCTAGAACTGCTTTCACGAGCAAAATTCTTCCTATTCACACAAATAAACCTCTCAGGAGCATGAGATTATCAAGTGAGATGCCCCCTGTTATCCCCAGTCCATCTGCCCTCCAAAGCAGTATAAATAAATAATGGAAACACCATTCAAATGCATGGCAGACTCAAAGCTGCTGACTGCAAGCTCTCTGTAGCCATCCTCCTTCCTCTTCATCCACGTGGACCATCTGTGAAGTTTCAGCTATGACCTCCTACTCTGTAGATTCTGACCTAAAAGCATTCTCCACCCCAGTTTTAGGTTTGTGCAGTTTCATTCTCCTCTTCTTCCCCAACCAAACGTCGCCACTAAATGTGGCAACTCCAAGAACTGCCTGTATCTGAACAAGCCTGCAGGTTTCAAGCAGCTGGGATTTGAGAGTTAACATTCCAACCATTAAGCTAATACGGCAAATTAAAACTTTCAAACCAGCCCTAATTTTCTGTATTCAGGTCTAATAGACAAAGGTTTATAAACTCAAATGCTTTCCTGTCTCGATTTTCCTCTGTGAGTTTGTAATAGCGTTCCACGCTTTAGTAAAATGGGGTCAAGTGCCTTCCTGTCTGTGACTAAATACTGAGAGTGGGGCTCACAGGGTTTTCTTCTTGGTAGAAATTATGCCAAGGCTCAGTTTGTACCACCCCTTTCCTCCACATACTTTACACGCAGGCACACAGAAGCACTATTACATAACATGAAACCGGGCAGGGATGGAGTGTGTACACACAGAACTCTGCCCTCTGTGTGGAATGTGACAGAAACAAGTTTAAGCAGGACTGTGCCCCCAAAGACGGGGAACTTCAGGGGAGTGTGCAGAGAGAGTAATCAACCAATCTCTGTTCTGTTCATTCAGGTTACATTTCACAAAATGGGAGGAAAGCTGTAAAGTGTCTGTCTGTGCTTTTTGCAAGCCATGGCTTTCCACACTGGATTATCTGTTAGATAGCTATGGACATTTTAAACACTAACACTATTTCTACGTATGTGGTGAGGGAAATAGTTCACCAGCAAGGCACCAATAGTACAATTAAAGAACAGACAAAACCACGTCAACATTTGAGGAAAAATCAGAAGAGCAAAGACACAGGGAGACTTCTGAACTTTGGAATTGTCTACATTGCTGTTGTATGCTTGAACACATGTCATGGGGGTCCAAATGCAAGGCATTTCCACTCTGAACCCTACACATCTCCCCAGAGTAAAACAAAACAAGCAAAATGGCTCAAGTGCCAAAAGGATTAACACATTGTCCTTACTCGACCTTTCCTTACTTCCATTTGAAGACAACAGGTGGCTCCTTTCAGTCGCACAGAGATTCATGCCCTGATCCTGAAACCTAGACTAAGGATCAAAAACAGATCAACTGGTTACCTGTTTTCCCAAGAATAAAAGATCCTCATGTTCAGAAGCTGATGCCCTAAAGCCTATCAGGCCTCCATCTTCCACAAAGCTCACTGTTAATTACTGCTTGTCAAACTTGTAAAGAATTGCTGATATCCACTTTCCAAATCTTGGAATAAAATATATACACAGTGGGCATACTTCCTGAGACTTATGACGGAGACTCTGTAAATCGAGCACACTTCATTATCTAAATGTGACAACATGAAAATAAAGGTTTTTTTTTTTTGCATTTTTAAATTCAGGAGTTCTCATAACCTTCAGGGAAATTGGTCTCTGTTCTTGGAGTATTGCAAGCAAATTGCATAAATTGCCTGTTCCTATGAATACAGAAATAGAACTGAGAGTATGCACATACAGCATCCTGAAAAACGGTTTCATATTATTTGTTATTCTGCTTCCAAGGCATTATACCAAAATGATTGAAGAGATAACTGGAGTGCCATCCACCACAGCTCAGCTCTTCATCTCCTTTATGGCTTATTTTTAAAATGCTGTTTTTTAAGACACAAGGCTCAATTCATTCTTTGGAAGGCTCACTGATAGGTATTTACTCAGCTCTTGTGGCAGAAACTTTTTTTCTTTGAAGGAATCTCAGTCACTGTGAACATGAAATCTCAGAAATTCCTTATGTTCTTCACGTATTATCTACTCAAAATCGGGCTTGATCATAAATTCCTTAAATAATTCATGTAGACAAGTTAAAAAGTTAAATGTACACATTTTTAGTCAAGTCAAAAATTTACCTTTAGAATCCGTAACAGCTGGAAGAAACGGTTAATATTGTGGAAAGAAAGCAACAGATTATGTTACCTATATGTTGGGCTTCTTAATTTTTCTGAACACATACTAAAACTTCAGTATAATACCATCTATCTTTTTGAATTTTCTTGGATTTCTCTTAACATTGATGAAGGGAGAATATTTATTTTCTATGTATGTTCTTAAACTTATGAGGGAAAGTATAGTATTTCAGCTAATAAAAATAATTATCTGTTTTCTTTGTTTTCTGGTTCTTTCCTTTTGCTTAGTCTCATTCCAAACAAACCATGTGAATTATTTTGGATAAGTGTTAAATATTATTTTAACCATGGAATCAATCAACAGATTTTTAATAAGAATTTTTCCATTTTTAAATAAAAATAAAATACCTCTAATACATGCGCAAACCCCTCTACTACTTAGTTATCAGGTAACTAGGCGACTGGGGAAAGCATAATTTGGTGATTTTTAAAACATGCCAAATATACATATTATAATCGAGCTAATTAGTTAAGACATTAACTAGTAAAAAGGCAGCAACCACTAGTAATGGTTACAGGAAAGAAGTTAATATAAAGGCAACGAATGTGAGAAACAGAGATTATTAAACAAAATGAAAGAATCCAGATTATTAAGGTCCTAAAGCATGCAAATGACTGGAAAGAACCGAAACAATGTTATTGGTATATTTTTTTAATAAGGAAAAGCATACCATAAAAATTGATCTTTGAAGCCTGACAGCTTTTTCGGCCTATCATTAACTACCACTATGCCCCCTGCTGTTTGCTTTGTTAATCTATGGCATTGCATGGCCAAAGGCCTGCATAATTCATGCCCTAGCCATTCAGCTGTCCTTTAAATCCATTCCACACTGTGGACTGGAATTGTTTTCTCCATATGGTCTCCATTTCCCTTTAACAAGCATCCAACAGGGCTTTGATTTGCTGCAATTATGAAATATTTCTTCTCCTTTTCCCTTCCAGTAACACCATATTTCGATTCATATTCCCTCATGTTAATAGTAACATTCCTCTAATTTCAAAGCTTCTTACTTCCTGTCTTAAAAGTTGTGTTGTTGTTTTTTTTTTGTATCACTAGGTAGGACACATATTCCTCCATCCCAGTTTCCCTCGCTTCCAAATCAAGTATTGTCATTCTCAAGAAAGGAGCCAATGCTGGGAAATTTAATAGTAGTAATGATAACCAAAAGCCTCAATAGCGAAGAGCCATTAAACGTATAACACGGACCAGGCACTATTCTTAAGAGTTTTACATGTAGTGATACATTTAATCTTCTCAACTACCCTATGAGGTAGGTACCACCTTTATACTGAGGCACCAAGAAGTGATCTGTGTAGCCCAACTCGTAGAACTAGTAAACAGAAGAGTCTTTAAACCTTTCGCAGTTATGGCCAACCTATACAGTTACAGTGCAGTCAGATTATGGCTCTGAACAGCTAGAAGAAGGTAACAGAAATGGGAATTGGTCATGGAAGCAGTGCCAGGATGAGTCAATTTATCTGTCTCTATGGGATATTGTAAGCCAAAGAGCACTTCTCAGTGGTATATTCTCAGTATGTGACCGTTCGCTATCCCTAACAAGGCATTCAAAACATTAAACTGGGGGCCAAAATTCACATTCACTTGAATTTTTACTGCACCTAACTCTTCACAGTATTTGTGGCCTAAATCACCATGAATGGCCTCCCCTCAGCTGGACTGTCTGAAGGCCTCAATCATTGACTGTTCAGTTGAATGAAAAAAATGATGATTCTAGGTGGAGCGGAGGTAACAGAGAGGCTTATCCACTCCTGTGTGTATAAGGACGAGGCAATTATTTTCCATGAAATAGACCTGAAATTATTTAATTTAAAATTGGTTACTTTGCTTTTTTTGAGTATTAATTTAATGTTTGAGGTATACCTTATAAGTAGATCAAGTATACTCTAAATTATCTGATCTTTTTATTCTTCTTTATCAATGTCTGACTATATCCACCAATGTTAATGAAATATTTGCTTATAACATACTATCATTCTGAATTGTTTTACCTCTTTCACCCTGAGCTGCTTTTAAGACACCCTATTTGACTCTTCTATTAGCAGAAACTTTTAAAAACAGGTAGGATAGGTTTTAATTTACTTACTCAAATTCCCTTCCTAAATTAACTGTGAATGGTCAAGAAAAAACTAGCAGGACTCCTCAGAATATTTTTTTCATGTAACATCTGTTGATTCATTATCAAAAATGGGTTTGAAACTGAACACATGAACCTTATTATGCAGACGGACTCTTGAACAGCATCAGCCATTAAGTTGCATATTTTAGAGTCACCATTGTCCTTGAAAACTAGTCCATGACTACTGGTTAAAGACTTGAACTTGAAATAATTAAACATCTTTAGGGCATAGGCTTTATGCCTCTGTGTTGGGAGGGGCATTCATACAGTATACCATATTAGATACACCAAATAGGTACACTCTTGTTTTAATCATATTTTGGAAACCTTTGTTTTATCGATACTGAATTTTAAATATAACAGAGAATTGCTGGTATGATTGTAGTTACACCTTGGTATTGTTCCTAGCCAACATCACATAAAGTAGGGCACTTAAAATTGTGACAATGAGGATTCTCAGTTTGCAAACTAAAAATGCCTTCAGCCTACTAAGTTAAAACCTGAACCAGCTTAACTCTTTCAATGTTGACGAACAAAGGTTTAAAGATATAGGGATAAACAAACCAGGGTATTTTACATGGGGGGGGGGTGTTGTTTTGCTCACATCCTATGAGTTCTAATAGTTTTTTACTCTAGCTTAGAAGACAGTTAGATGTCATAAACATACTCTGCTTCCCGTCTGATTCAATCTATAATGCCACAAACATATATTGTGAATGTACTTAGGTTTCCCTAACTTTAAACTGGGATGCTCTTTGGTTTGGCCACCTCACTAAGGTGGGGTAAGAATTAATATTTTGAAGTTTGTAAATCCTTTAAAGATTTCTTTACATGGCCTATTTGAAATGACTACCATTAAAAGTTCTATTTTACACAAAATGAATGAGTCATTATAAGTTAAGAGCCAAGTATTATGCTTTTATCAGAAAGCACTATCTGGGAATTAAAAAAAAAACCTTAATATCTATTGAAAACGTGTAAAACAAGCTTCCTAAATCATAGATCCCATGGAAATAAGTGTAAGAAAATTCTGCACAAAGTTTCCTATATTTTTCTTTGAAATTTCCATAAGCATCCCAAAATGTGTTCAGAGCCAGGTGGAAATATGCCCCCAAAATGTCTAATAAATTCATTTTCATATTGGTGTAAAAAAAATCCAGAAACTAAAGGATAAATAAGGCCCCATAAAACAGAAATCTCTGGTTGTCTTTAGCAAATGTGGAGATTTTTAGGTTCTCTTCATGGCCCATCTAGGTGTCAGTAAGGGAAGGCTGCTGGAAAGGGGCTCTGAAGGAGGTTTACGAAGAATTCCAGAGGCAGTAGAGTACAATCTAACATCTCTCTACTGTTTGACTCGTTACACTGTAGGATAGAGAGACATGAACAGGTATGGAACATGCAGCTCATGCTACATGGTTAGGGCAGCCCGATCTATACAATAATACCATCAGGTATTCATTCTCAAATAGCTACTTTCTAATACTGCACAATTACCAAACACTTACAAAATACTATTTGGTTATATGATACATTAATTAAAAATATGTATACAACCCATTGTTTTTACAAGTTTTGACCCACAAGCAAAATTATTAGTCTACCCATCTCTAATGAGAGTGAATATTGAAAGTCAGTAGTATTTTCTACTTATCTGCTACATGCTGTTAATAAAAAAAATTCCCTTTGGACACTAATCCAAATGGAACAATTTAAGAAAAAGTCAATTTATGATGTTGACTACCTATAATCACTATCTACACCAGTGTATTTCAGTTTCTTTATTTTCTGTGGACTTTTGAGCTTTTTCTATAACTTGAATATATCACCTTTCTAAAATATCTCCCACAGTTATCTTATTGTTTTTTTAAAAAGTGCAGCAGGTTGGTGTGACCTGAATTATTCAGGTCTGTGACGGAAGCCCAGAACCATCTATTAATATCAATGTAAACAGATCAAGGAGTCTTGAAGGGCACAACACGTCCTATATCAGTGTTTCTAACTCATCCTCAGATAGTACAGCATTTTCTGAATTTCACAGTGTATTGGCTAAGGTACAGAGTGTAAAGGAGATAGATAGATTAATCATAGACTTTATAAGTCCTGAAGTGAGCTTGTCCCATAACTAATATAAAACGAGGCTAAATGTTACCAGATTACTCATAGCCTGACAAAGACACAATTTCTAGGGCATTTATTAAAGGTTACCTAGCTTAAGACTGCAATGGATAGCTCAAAGGACCTAGGAATCAGAAGACAAGTTTTTACATCGATAGTCAAGGCTGTTTTAAATCACATGTTTTTCTTTCTTCTCCAAGTAAAGCAACGTCAGGTGGTGACAGTAAACTGGGGTGTCGGGATAACTCATTCCACAGTGTCACTGTAGGCACAAAATGGTATGGTGTGTGTAGAAAGAGCCTGTAAACCTTAAAATACTACAAAAATGTTGCCGACATTACCTGTGAGACTTTGAGCTGCTCAGGCAAAGGACCATATTTTGTCCCTTTTCTTAACCCCTACCATACCTGTCATAACCTGCATATCTTTATAAAAGTCTATTACTTCTGAAAACGGGATATAATAAACTGGGGTGCCCCCTCTTTGCTCTCTTTGGCCTTGGGATGGCAAAAAGATTTGTGAGATGTGTGTTTTATATGGCCTTACCTGTAGTATATATTTTGATTTTTCCTAATCTTTTTCTAGCAAACAGATGTAATATTTAAACATACTGGGGCTTGAACATCCTGAGAGACATGTAGGAAAAGTAAAATAGATGGCAATCAGATATACTCAAGGAAAACTGAGGTAATTTTTTTGTATGTTACAAGATTCATGATTCTTATAACTGCTCAATGTAATCAACCTGTTAAGAAACGCATGTTTAACAGGCTTGCTATGCCATGCTATGTAGGACCTCCAAGATCCTATGAATTCAAGAGAGAATTCAAGAGTATTCTCAAGGATTTTACAGTATAATGGTAGAGTTAAGACTTTTGTATTAGAAACAGCTCAAGTGCAAGGTGATTCCAAAAGACTTCAATACCTTTGGAAATGCATTACTCAGTAACTGGAATTTATAGGAACACTTCGTCAACACTAACTTATAAAGCAGTCTGCACACTCCTGTAAAGGGCCAGATGGTCAATACTTTAGTCTTTGCAGGCCAGACTATCTCTGTTGCAATATACAACTCTGATGTAGGTAAAAAGCA
Organism: Smutsia gigantea; assembly: GCA_032199065.1. Taxonomy (NCBI): domain Eukaryota; kingdom Metazoa; phylum Chordata; class Mammalia; order Pholidota; family Manidae; genus Smutsia; species Smutsia gigantea. The sequence continues at coordinate 234,025 of JAVSCE010016465.1, read as the reverse complement.
GCCATAGACCGGACATAAGTGAGTGTGTGTAGCTGTGTTCCAATAAAACTTTATTGACAAAAACAGCAGGCACAACTGATTTGGAGCATGGGCAATAAATTGAAAACCCCTATGGTAAAAGAAGTTCTCCGACGTCACTCTGTAATTTAATAAATGCCCAATATGCACCCTTCATGTAACTAGGGCATGCATTAATCCCCGTTACCACGTTTGTGACCAACCTATAACCTTTGACAACAGAAATGGCAGTCATGGTAAGACCCGTAATTTCTTTAAGGTTGAAAACAAAACTGCAGTAAAAACATGAGGTTCCAGAGGACTTCCGGGAAGATGGCAGCGTGAGCAGGGTCGCAGAAATCTGCTCCCAACACTGTATTTATCTATGAAAATACAGCAAATACAACGACTCCTAAAAGAGAGACCAGAATACACAGGAAAGCGCACAGCATGCAGCTACACCCAAGAGGACTCGGCACCCCAAGAGGCAGGTAAGATACAGAGCTGCAATCCAGAGGGACCGGAGCACTCACCCACCCCAGCGCACTGGCGGGAGGAGAGGATTCAGAGCCGGAAGGGAGTGGAAGTACACCCCGCGAAATAACCAGCCCAGGTGATCTGTGCGGGGAGTGCTGACACACATAGCATGGTGTAGCGGAGATTGGAGAGACAGAGGGGCAAGATCTGAGAGGGGAACACGCCAGGGTGCTTGCAGCCGGCTCCCGGGAAGGGGAAAAAAAAAAAAAGCATGCGCTTTCTTCAGCAATCTTAAAGAGACAGGAGCCCAGCGGAGGAGATGGATCACGCCGGCACACTCAGCCCAGCAGGCTGGGAGTCCTGGGGAGTTTCGGACCCCTTAGCTGGTGACTGGGAATGGGTGGCCACACATCAACTTCCCACAGAGAGCAACAGCCTCCCATTCGTTCCCACCCTGGCCAGAGTTATAAAGGGCCCTGCGGAGTGGCACGGCCACGGCTGCAGAATAGTGGGGCAACAGGTCCACCTACAGCATCCCCACAGAATCTATTCCCGGTGGGCGTTTTTTGTTTTTTTTGTGTGTGTTTGTTTGTTTGTTTTAGTTTTAGTTTTTTCTTTTTCTTCTTTCTTTTTTTTTTCCTCTTTTTAAAGTCTTAAAGAGCCCAGCTGACATATGTGGCAACTACCAGTGACCACGTCTATAGCCATGAAAAGACAGAGGAATATGGTACAGACTAAAATCAACCAGACAGCCCCAGAGAGGGAGCCTGAAGGGATGGAAATGCACAGTCTTCCTGAAAAAGAATTCAGAATAAAAGTCATAACCATGCTGATGGATATACAGAGAAATGTGCAAGAGCTGAGGGAGGAAGTGAGGGAACTGAGGAAAGACAATGCAGAAATCAGACAAGCGATCAACGGGCTTAACAGTAGGCTGGATGAGATACAAGAAACTGTTAATGGAATAGAAATCAGAGAACAGGAATACAGAGAAGCTGAGGCAGACAGAGATAAAAGGATTTCTAAGAATGAAAGAATATTAAGAGAACTGTGTGACCAATCCAAACGGAACAATATTCGCATTATAGGAGTACCAGAGGAATAAGAGAGAGAAACAGGGATAGAAAGTGTCTTTGAAGAAATAATTGCTGAAAACGTTCCCTCGCTGGGAACAAAATAGGCTCACAGTCCACGGAAGCCCACAGATCTCCCAACACAAGGGACCCAAGGAAGACAACACCAAGACACATAATAATTAAGATGGCAAAGATCAAAGATAAAGACAGAGTATTAAAGGCAGCTAGAGAGAGAAAAAAGATCACCTACAAAGGAAAACCCATCAGACTCTCATCAGACTTCTCAACAGAAACCTTACAGGCCAGAAGAGAATGGCATGATATATTTAACGTTATGAAACAGAAGGGCCTCGAACCAAGAATATTGTATCCAGCACGATTATCATTTAAATATGATGGAGGGATTAAACAATTTCCAGACAAACGAAAGTTGAGAGAGTTTGCCTCTCATAAACCACCACTACAGGATATCTTAAATGGACTGCTCTAGAGGGAAGCACCCCTAAGGCTAAAAATATGTCACCAGAGAAAATAAAATCATAGCAAAGAAAGCAGACCATCCAAATACTAACTAAAGGCAAAGAATAAAACACCTAGTCAATAAAGAATGGAAGAGGAAGAATAAGAAGGTAGAGAAAGAAAGAAACAACAGATGGTGTTTACAATAACTTAACAAGAAAGTTAAGTTAGATTGTTAGATAGTACAGAAGCAACCCTTGAACCTTTGGTAACCACGAATCTAAAGCCAGCAATGGCAATAAGTACATATCTATCTATAATCACCCTAAATGTAATTGGACTTAATGTACCAATGAAAAGACACAGAGTAACAGAATGGATAAAAAAGCAAGACCCATCTATATGCTGCTTACAAGAGACTCACCTCAAACCCAAAGATATACACAGACTAAAAGTGAAGGGATGGAAAAAGATATTTCATGCAAACAACAAAGAAAAAAAGCAGGTGTTGCAGTACTTGTATCAGACAAAATAGACTTCAAAACGAAGAAAGTAGCAAGAGATAAAGAAGGACATTACATAATGATAAAGGGGTCAGTCCAACAAGAAGATATAACCATTATAAATATATATGCACCCAACACAGGAGCGCCAGCATATGTGAAACAAATACTAACAGAATTAAAGAAGGAAATAGACAGCAATGCATTCATTTTAGGAGACTTCAACACACCACTCACTCCAAAGGACAGATCAACCAGACAGAAAATAAGTAAAGACACACAGGCACTGAACAACACACTAGAACAGATGGACTTAATAGACATCTACAGAACTCTACACCCAAAAGCAACAGGATACAAATTCTTCTCAAGTGCACATGGAACATTTTCCAGAATAGACCACATACTAGGCCACAAAAAGAACCTCAATAAAGTCAAAAATATTGAAATCCTACCAACCAACTTCTCAGATCACAAAGGTATAAAACTAGAAATAAATTTTAGAAAGAAATCGAAAAGGCTCACAAATACATGGAGACTTAACAACATTCTCCTAATTAATCAATGGGTTAACGACCAAATCAAAACAGAAATCAAAGAATATGTGGAGAAATATGAAGCAACAACACAAAGCCACAACTTCTGTGGGACGCAGCAAAGGCAGTTCTTAGAGGAAAGTATATTGCAATCCAGGCCTATTTAAAGAAGGAAGAACATTCCCAAATGAATAGTCTAAAGACACAATTACTGAAATTGGAAAAAGAAGAACAAATGAGGCCCAAAGTCACCAGAAGGAGGGACATAATAAAGATTAGAGAAGAAATAAATAAAATTGAGAAGAATAAAACAATAGAAAAAATCAATGAAACCAAGAGCTGGTTCTTTGAAAAAATAAACAAAATAGATAAACCCCTAGCCAGACTCATTAAGAGAAAAAGAGAATCTACACACATAAACACAATCAGAAATGAGAAAGGAAAAATCACGACGGACCCCACAGAAATACAAAGAATTATAAGAGAATATTATGAGAATCTATATGCTAACAAGCTGGAAAACCTAGAAGAAATGGACAACTTCTTAGAAAAATACAACCTCCCAAGACAGACCAAGCAAGAAACAGAAAAACTATAAACAGACCAATCACCAGCAACGAAATTGAATCGGTAATCAAAAACTACCCAAGAACAAAACCCCCGGACCTGATGGATTCACCTCTGAATTCTACCCGACATATAGAGAAGATAACACCCACTCTCCTTAAAGTTTTCCAAAAAATAGAAGAGGAGGGAATACTTCCAAACTCATTCTATGAAGCCAGCATCACTCTAATACCAAAACCGGGCAAAGACCTCACCAAAACAGAAAATTACAGACCAATATCCCTGATGAACGTAGATGCAAAAAATACTCAACAAAATATTAGCAAACCGAATTCAAAAATACATCAAGAGGATCATACACCACGATCAAGTGGGATTCACCCCAGGGATGCAAGGATGGTACAACATTCGAAAATCCATCAACATCATCCATCACATCAACAAAAAGAAGAACAAAAACCACATGATTATCTCCATAGATGCTGAAAAGCATTTGACAAAATTCAGCATCCATTCATGATTAAAACTCTCAACAAAATGGGTATAGAGGGCTAGTACCTCAACATCATAAAGGCTATATATGACAAACACACAGCTAACATCATACTTAATGGCGAGAAGCTGAAAACTTTTCATCTAAGATCAGGAACAAGACAGGGATGCCCATTCTCCACTGTTATTCTACATAGTACTGGAGGTCCTAGCCATGGCAATCAGACAAAACAAAGACATACAAGGCATTCAGATTGGTAAAGAAGAAGTCAAATTGTCACTATTTGCAGATGACATGATACTGTACATTAAAAACCCTAAAGACTCCACTCCAATACTACTAGAACTAATATCTGAATTCAGCAAAGTTGCAGGATACAGAATTAACACACAGAAATCTGTTGCTTTCCTATACACTAACGATGAACTAACAGAAAGAGAAATCAGAAAAACAATTCCATTCACAATTGCATCAAAAAGAATAAAATACCTAGGAATAAACCTAACGAAGGAAGTGAAAGACCTGTACTCTTAAAACTACAAGACACTCCTAAGAGAAATTAAAGAGGACACTAACAAATGGAAATGCATCCCATGCTCTTGGCTAGGAAGAATACATATTGTCACAATGGCTATACTACCTAAAGCAATCTACAGATTCAACGCAATCCCTATCAAACTACCGACAGCTTTCTTCAATGAACTGGAACAAATAATTCTAAAATTCATATGGAAACACAAAAGACCCCGAATAGCCAAAGCAATCCTGAGAAGGAGGAATAAACAGGGGGAATTACGCTCCCTGACTTCAAGCTCTACTACAAAGCCACAGTAATCAAGACAATTTGGTATTGGCACAAAAACAGACCCACAGACCCATAGAAAATCCAAACATTAACCCAAACATATACAGTCAATTAATATTTGAGAAAGGAGCCTTGGATATACAATGGGGAGATGACAGCCTCTTCAGCAGCTGGTGTTGGAAAAGCTGGACAGCTACATGTAAGAGAATGAAACTGGACTACTGTCTAGCCCCATACACAAAGGTAAACTCAAGGTGGATCAAAGACTTGAATGTAAGTCATGAAACCATAAAACTCTTAGAAAAAAACATAGGCAAAAATCTCTTGGACATAAACATGAGTGACTTCTTCATGAACATATCTCCCCGGGCAAGGGAAACAAAAGCAAAAATGAACAAGTGGGACTATATCAAGCTGAAAAGCTTCTGTACAGCAAAGGACACCATCAGTAGAACAAAAAGACATCCTACAGTATAAGTATGGGAGAATATATTCATAAATGACGTATGTGATAAAGGATTGACATCCAAAATATATAAAGAACTCACGCACCTTAACATACAAAAAGCAAATAATCCAATTAAGAAATGGTCAGAGGACATGAATAGACACTTCTCTAAAGAAGAAATTGAGATGGCCAACAGGCACATGAAAAAATGCTCCACATCGCTAATCATCAGAGAAATGCAGATTAAAACCACAATGAGTTATCACTTCACACCAGTGAGGATGGCCAACATCCAAAACACAAACAACAACAAACATTGGCGAGGATGTGGAGAAAAGGGAACCCTCCTACACTGCTGGTGGGACTGCAAATTAGTTCAACCATTGTGGAAAGCAGTATGGAGGTTCCTCAAAAAACTCAAAATAGAAATACCATTTGACCCAGGAATTCCACTCCTAGGAATTTACCCTAAGACTACAGCAGCCCAGTTTGAAAAAGACGTATGCACCCCTATGTTTATCGCAGCACTATTTACAATAGCCAAGAAATGGAAGCAACCTAAGTGTCCATCAGTAGATGAATGGATAAAGAAGATGTGGTACATATACACAATGGAATATTATTCAGCCATAAGAAGAAAACAAATCCTACCATTTGCAACAACATGGATGGAGCTAGATGGTATTATGCTCAGTGAAATAAGCCAAGCCGAAAAAGACAAGTATCAAATGATTTCACTCATATGTGGAGTATAAGAACAAAGAAAAAAAAAACTGAAGGAACAAAACAGCAGCAGACTCACAGAACCCAAGAACGGAGTAATAGTTACCAAAGGGAAAGGGACTCGGGAAGATGGGTGGGAAGGGAGGGATAAGAGGGAAAAAGGGGCATTACAATTAGCAGACGTATTGTTGGGGGGACACGGGGAGGGCTGTACAACTCAGAGAAGACAAGTAGTGATTCTATAGTATCTCACTATGCTGATGGACAGTGACTGTAATGGGGTTGGTGGGGGGGACCTGATGAAGGGGTAGTTTAATAACCATAATATTGCACATGTAATTGTAGATTAATGATACCAAAATAAATTATATATAAAAAAAAAAAAACGTGAGGTTCCAGAGGTATTCTTTCTGGAATAAGTTACAAAGGGAGATGTCCTGGGTTCTGGGGGGCCAAGATGTAATTTTTCTTTGAATCGCCCTGTATAATACAAATCAGTAATTAAATACGGAATTGATTTAAGAGTTTTACACATGAGTTCCAAATTTAAGTGTAACCTGAACTTCACATATAGAATACAAGCACTTTTTTGGCTTTCCGGAGAGCTCTGACTTTTTCAGACTTTTACATGTTAGATGGGGCAGGACCATAAAAGAAAATGACTGAGTGTTGTATGGGAAAAAAAATTATGTATATGCACAAACACACATACATATATGTGTGTATGTATACAGATGTGTATGTATATGGAAAAAAGAGATTGACTGATTTGATTATGGTGGAAGGAGGAGAATAAATATATGTGTATGTTAGATTAGACATCATTCCATATTGGGGAGAGTACTGGAAGCTTAGCCAAATGTACTTTGGGATTTCTAAAATTTCTGCCAACAATCACAATTCACTGTGATATTGTCAGGCCACAAAAAGAAAATATGTACTGAAAGGTATCTTGTAACTGCAACTCATCATCCCTTAAACTAACCTCCCACATACATATCCCCAATATACTTCATTATATATTACATACCTTTTTATACCATAATTTTCTAGAATCCAGAAAAGTAAAAATGAACTCTCAGTTTTAACTCTGGCACCTTCTTTTCCCATGTTCCTGACATCTAGTAGACATTGTTGGGAACCATTCATAAACGTGGTAGCCAGGTGAGTATTGTGACCTGGGAGGCAATATTTCAAACTATAATATGAGTATTTCTTGTCTCATCTCTTAAGTGATATTGTTAGGATGGTCATCAGTTGTCCTGCCACGTGCAGAGGATCAGGAATCCTTCTAATCCTTGAGCAGAAAGGTTTCTAGCCAATGGAAAAAACAGAAGGTCCGATCACAACTCTCTACCTTTCTTTAAATCACTGGTGGTTTTCATCAGACACTGAGCCGGGTTTAGCACTGTGGAATGCTAGAACTGGAGGGGCCTTACCTAGTCTGATCCTCTTTATCTTAGTGGAACAAAAAGAGGTCCAAAGGTGAAGTGATTTGCGGAGGAGAAACAGCTAACTTTCTCTACAGCCAGGACATGAACCCACATCTCCTAGATGCTAGTGTTCTTGTCACATCAAAAGTTACATCTTTCCACATCTCATCAGCTTTAAATTAACTTAAAAATAGACTGCCAGTGACTTCTCAGTGGTATCACTATGCAGTAGGGTTTCTCAGACTCAGCAGTACTGACATTTGGACCAGATCATTCTTGGTCATGGGGGGCTTCCCGTGCACTGTAGTGTGACTATCAGTGTCCCTAATCATAACCCATTAGATGCCAATATCACCACCCCACCCCTGGTTGTGACAACCAAAAATGTCAGCAGACGTTGCCAAATGTTCCCTGGGGGGCAAAATCACCCTTCGTTGAGACCCTACCCCCACCCTCCCCTCCACCCCGCATATACCTCTAGAATAATTCCTTCAGAGCCAGTCTGACCTAACCTAATCTGAAAGCGTATAGCTCTCCCCAGGTGTTCTAGTTTCCCCTGCAGGTGTTACCATGGTTGGAATCTAGTTATTCCAGGTTGTCTGTGGTCACAGGTCCTGTCCCCATCCAATCCACTCATTGTTTCAGTATATGCGCATGCTTATTATATGCTAGATACTGGGCACTGGAAATACAGAAATAAGTCTCTAATCTCTAGTAGTTCAGCCTCCTGGAGGAGACAAGAACGTTAATGAACACCTGTCAGCCCTATGATAACGATGAAGAGAGAGGTGTGTGCAAGGTGCTAGAGAATTAGGGAATACAGCTAAGTCACACTGGAGGGTGGTCATAGGGTCACATGCCATAGAAGGTGGCCAAAGGGAAGTGCCCGCTAAGCCAAGACTTCAAAGACAAATCAGAATGTGTTACGAAGAGAATAGACAAAGCTTTCCAGGCACAGGGAGCAGTGTATTTAAAAGCAAGAAAGGAGACACCTGGCATCTGGCTATAGTGTCGACACAGGGTGAGAAACAAAGCTGGAGAGTGAGCAGGGACAGGTCTTGAGGGGTCAACTGAGTATGGAATAGACTAGAAGCCGGAGGGAGGAAGCATCAAGCTTGCGCTTTCAAAAGATCTGAAGTACAGAAAATTTCAAAGATGGGGGGTTTTAAGCGGCAGCACAGGGCATCTCAAGATAAACCCCAAGGCACTGCCTAAACAGAGAACAACAGACGCGATTTGGCCCTTGCTTTCTTACAGGGCTGTGAGAGGCACTCCTCTTCCAGGTGCGTGGTCACCGACTGGCAAGAAGAGGAAAGACCCATGACTGTACAGAGATACAGCTTCTTCCTCCAGCCCGGACTGTGGGCAGAGGAAACCTTTTACCATCAAGGTCGGAAGAAGAACTTTTTCTTCTGGAATCTAAGACTTCACAGAGAGGTTGAGTTCCCTGTGGAAATTCAAAACAGATTTTTCCCAGAAAAAAAAAGAAAAGATAAATACGTCTGTTTTTAAATATATGGTCTGCCAGTTAACGAGTCCAAGTCGTTTTTGCACGAGTGTGTGAATGCTTACGTGCATAGGCTGTTGCACTTATCATTGTTTCTATGGGAATATGACTTACAGATCGACTCTCACAACACAGTCCCTTTGCTGGCTGTAAACCATGCATGCCTATGCAGAGAAAGCACACACACAGATGACAGTAGCAAACTGCCGCAGACAAGTTGTGATTAGAATTCTTCCATAAAAAAGGGAGTCCAGGGCAAATTGCTGACCACAGAAAATGCAAATTGAAGTAAGTTCTGGGAGGCTCTTCAGGCCGGCTAAGCCAGTCTACATGGCCCTCCAGGAGCTATCCCAGTGCCTGGCACACAGCAGAGGCTCCATTAATGTTTGGAAAAATGGACTGGATGCATTGAAATAGCTCTCCAGGGCCACATGCCTCTTGGTTAAGTGGAACTTAGAAAAAATGCTGGTTCAGTGAGGTGCTGAGACTGTGTGTGCAAGAGAGGGAGGAAGGGACAGCACGCATGAACCCAGAAGGACAGCGAAAGAATATGAACTAGTCAGTCCCTGCATCTGTGCTCATGGGACAGAGACCCCTACCTCTTAGGGGCAGAAGTTAGTATGAACACGAGGTGACCTTGATTAATTCTCAATAATGTCAGTAGAGGGGATCAACTTAAGTAATGTGAGTTCCATGACCTATTATTGCATGTTTAAGAGCCGATTTGTAGCTGAAACATGGTGGCCTTCGTCCCTCTGATTCATCCATTACTCAGAAGGTCCCAGCTTCCTAGAATTCTTAATAAAATTCCAGTAGTGTTCATTAGCAGTCATCAAATCTAGCCAAAACTTCCAAACTGCCTCTTTCTGCTTTTCACTCCTAACAGACAGACCTATCTAGCCTCTCCCAGCTTCAACCCACCTCGATCACTGAGAGCAAATTTCCCTTCTTAAAACAATGATTCAGTTACATCCCTTTTCCAAAGCCTTTCACCACCTCCCAAGTACCTAAGGAATAAAGTCCAAACCTCAAGCCTGCCTTTAAGACCCTGTGGGGTCTGGTTACCTGCAAATCCCACCCACACCTACATTTGCATACAAAACGACCTGCAGGATGGAATCCTTAGTGTCCCCTGACCGCTGTCCTCACTCCTCCACAGCACTTGGTTCACACCTCAGTAGCCTTGAAATCTTCAATTCCTCGCTCTTGACCTTAAAAGCATAGGAGTCTGAGTCCAGTCTACTCAGTGAAGTACAAGTCTGAGCTCCTTTTAGCTCAGGCCCTCACTCTCCTCCACTCCTTGCATGGAAATATTCTCTGCATCTCCTGACTTCCTTGCGAAGAGGGTGGTTCTATCCTCCACCAAGTTGCTGGCCATCCCCTAGCTGTGAGCAACTGGGGAAATAATGGACCCAAGACCCTAGAAAAGTTTCCGGTCACATTTTAGGAGCTCAACAAAGGTCTGTTAATTTTGTGGAATAAATTCAAGGTATCTGACAGTGTTAATTTAAGATCACCACCCCACTTTCTCCCTTAGGCCAGGAACTTTCCTTCCCCCAGGTGAGAAAAAGCATCTAAATACTTCAACTTTGATAAAGTTAGCTAAGATAAATAAAAGAGCGGAACTTTCCTCTTTAACCCTTCAAGATAGGAGAACTCCCCAATCCCTATCCCTATCCCCACCCGCTGGATTTAATTTCAGGTTCCTTGAAAATAACCGACCTGGGTCATTTCGTTCTAAATAAAGGTCTCCATGTTCTCTGTAGTTGCAAAGATAACCTTACCTCTTAGCCAAATCACCAACAAGTTCTCCACGCAAGAAAAATGTTTTTAAAAATGTCTACAGGTAGGGACAGTACAGGTGCTGCTCTGCAGGCACCAAACATGCAAACAGACCTTCCAGGAGAGCTGGAGGCTTTTTAGATAACCTAATATTCTCTAATTGTTGTTTTCAGGGCTTTTCGGTAGCAAAAATTCTCCCTCCCCTTGGCCTGGCCGCTTTTCGCCCTTCACTTACTACTACCTATTGCGTGTCTGACTTGTTTATCTAGGCACGATGTCGGTCGCACCCACTCCTCTCGCTCAGCGACGCGGCGACCACGCTTCCTTCAATCAGAGCCCCGGGGACTCTGCTCCTGAACTACATTACCCAGCGGGCCCCGCGCCCTTCGCAGGAAGGACGTCTGCGCACTAAGATACTCAGTTCCAAGTTTGGAGCTTTTAGCTGCCAGCCCTGGCCCATCATGTAGCTGCAGCACAGCCTTCCCTAACGTTGCAACTGGGGGAAAAATCACTTTCCAGTCTGTTTTGCAAGGTGTGCATTTCCATCTTGATTCCCTGAAAGTCCATCTGCTGCATCGGTCAACAGAAACTCCACTTGCATGAAGATTGCACGCCTGCAGCTTGCATCTTTGTTGCAAAACTAGCTACAGAAGAGAAGCAAGGCAAAGTCTTTTGTGCTCCCCTCCCCCATCAAAGGAAAGGGGAAAATGTCTCAGTCGAAAGGTAAGAGCCTATTTGCATTACTTGCAAAAATGCAAAGGGTTGTGCATGCATTTATGAATGCATGGATGCAATTTTCGCCTGGCGATTGCATTTTTAAGTTTGAGGTTTTCCACAGCTCAGTTGCATTTCCTGTTTAGTATGTGTCTTTTTTTTGCAGACACAGAGAGTTCCTGTAAGGCAGGGCTTGCAGTTCAGCTGTGCATTGACGTTATTTGCATTCTTCTGCTAGGATTACTGAGCTCTTTTTGCCTTTTGCACAGTCAGGAGAGATAGAGCAGGTTGGTAGCGTCTAAATGTGCAATGCTTTATATAATTGTAAAATTCTTTAGTATGCACGCATATTATAAGTAATTTTATGTGCAACAGGAATACAAACTTTTATTGAAAGTCTGGAGGTGAAGATGAAAGGTAAAACTTGAGTTAAACTAGTAGGAAATTAATGTAATCTTATATTCCTTTGGGAATGAACCTTTGCGATGTCAGTATTTAGCTAAATTTCCATTGATACCGCTTTGAACATTAAGCAACTTTTGATTTTTAAGGGAAGTAAAGGTGAAGTGTGAATAATAGCATATTACAAAAAAGCAGACAAGAAGGCTCTCTTCCGAGATTTTTCACTTTACACCAATTGCTTATTGGCTCACAGTATTTAGAAGCAGCAATGAGGATATATAGATGTTTTATGTCTTCTCATTTGGGAGATGCTTTGCACCTTGGGGGAAAATATTGGGAGAAAAACTGTATTTTTAAAGCTTTACAACAATGTGGGGGGACTGTACTGTGCCATTGACAACCATAATAAAATCTTTTAAGTGTGTAATTGCCTACATTTAGTCACCTATAATAGGTCAGAAGTTCAGGCTTATGGTTATTTTCTTTATGTTTTTTTTTTCTTTTTCTGAAAAAAAAATTTCTTACACAGTATTTTTCATGTTTAATGTCATGCTGGAGAGGGGTTTAAAAAAATAAAATTGCTGACACGGCCTCAGAGAGCTGAGGGGGTGCTGTCAGATGCCCCCAGGACTCTAAGTCACTTCTTTCAGAACAATCCTTCCTTACCATAGAGAAAGCACGTGCCACATGAGAATGTATTGAATGAGGATGTGATTAGGCACTAGGTGAGTTAGGCTACCTGGAACATCTATAAGCGGTTACAACTGGTGAAAGGAAAGGCTCTCCTAAGCTTTCTGCCACTTTTTTTGGAGTTGTTACACCACTGTTTTATTCTACCCCATGGGAATCGTACATCTTAGTCTAAGAAGGAAGTGATATATATTCTCAGGAGTTCCAAGTAGGGCTCTGCTTTTCTTTTGAGTATTGGGAGAATGGAAATCTACAAAACTTAGAGTGCTGAAGAACCTAGGAATTGGCATTAGGAGGTGCAGATGTTGGTAAACATAGGGGAAACCTACCACCTCCTAATTGAGCAGTGAAGTAACAGCTTAGGAGGGGCATTCTATGCTTTGATGTATAAAGTGGATGGTGTCTGGTTACTTTGTATTGATATATGATTACTCCTTCATTTCAGTTTAATGTATGTATAAATATATGTATGTGTATGCATATTTATGTATACATGTATGATGTGTCTGTGTATATGTGTGTGTGTGTGTATATATATGTGTAGTGCACAGGATTTGGGGACATACAAAAATATTTAGAATACAGTTGTTTCCTTCAAGGAATTTACCTTGTGGTTGGTGAAGGAAAGCATGTATGCAAATCGTGCAAGGTAATTGCATAGTAAAGAGAAATGGAGGTTAGAGATGGACGTTATCTCCCTGGAAGATAAGTAGGTTTCATGAAGGAGGTGGTATAGTGAATCTTATCTTTGGACCTCAGGGTCCAAACTAAATCAGGTTCCTTTTTGCGTTTTGGGGGGCTCACTTCTAAGGTAGCTTCCTCCCAGAAGAGCAGGTTTTTGAGTTGGGAAACTAAGAGAGATATTAGTTTGAGATTCTTTCATTGTGAGTACACCAGTGATAGATCAGATATTGGGTGGTTCTTCAAGTCAATTCCCATTTAACCAAATAGGTTTCTTAATTGGGTTCTGTTTGGAAGGTGCACTTGGTGTGAACATGGGGCTCCTGTCCAAAAGGAAAATTATTAATAGAAAGAATTGGGTGACCCTTTCAGAAATGCCAAAGGGCCCTTGGCCTGGACTTTAATGTGGAATGGGCCTAATTCAGCGACGGTATTCTAAAATGGCTAAGAATTTTTTTTTTTTTTTTAGTACCAAACTGCTTTGTAATAGTACAACCAAATGAAATGGAAAGAAAAGTGAAAGGTGGATACAATCTCATAGTATAGAAGAATTTAACAACATGTTCAATTCAAGGACTTTACAAATTTTCTAGCTCACTGTAATTTGGTTTTCCAGACCCCTAATTTCAGGCACAGCAGAGGCCAAAGAATTACAGATTCCCTGGGAGTTGGAAGGACCGTGTTACTTCTTTCCAGTCTTACCAACAGTGAGATTCTGAGAAAGAATTTCTTAAAAAGAAATTTTGTTTTCCACAGTGGTAACTTTAGGTGGTATGCTTTTCAGCTTGTTTATTAGCTGTCTGGGGTTGAGCTGACATTTTTCAAATATTAAAGTCGTAGGTGCCTTTTGAGGAAATCTGAAATGTAAGTTAACAGGAAGGGCATCCAGAAAATGCAGGAATTCCTGCACTTTACAGGAAGACAGGCTACAGGAAAAATGTGTCATCTACATTACCCGGGAGAGAAAAACTATTGTTATTAGCCATAATGACCTGAGGGAGGGAGGGAGGGAGGGAGGGAGGGAGGGAGGTCTGGCATCTCCCCGTTCACCTGAACATCTACAAAATATTTGATCCTGTTAAAAGGCATTCTTTCTCACTTTTCTCTCTAGTCACCTTTTAAAAATACTAGTTTATCTTAGTTTAAGATATAATAGGTAAGTCATGTCTCGAGAAATCTGTATAATGCATAATTCAGAAGCATGTAGGAGAGTGGTAGGTGCTACTGTGGCTTCTTGGCTTCTGTAATTCGTTCCACCCTGGGAAATAAAATGAGTAAATTTCTCATTCTGTGTAAATTCCTTTGTTAGGTTGTACCAGACAGACTTGTCATGCGTAGCCTGTAATCTGAGCCAGTATGTTTTATAACCTCGAACATCTCTGGACACAGAATCTGAGAATAGGTACCAAGGGTTTCCTGAGCTTGTTTTGTGTTGGGGTGACCCTCAGCACTTTACAGTGCGCTGTGCCAACTGTAGGGGCATTCCGGGGGGTCTCTTGGTGGTAAGTTTAATGCTGGAGAAAAGCGTCGAGATTTTCATCGCTTTGCTTTTCACAGATTAGTATTATTGGAACTCCTTTCCAGTATTTTAACATCTGAAAGACCTGCAAGGCATATTTTTAAATCTTAAAAGAAAAAAAGTGTATAAATCATACTTGTTCATTAGAGAAACATTTGAAAATAGAGAATGGGAGAATAACAGTCACTAGTGACTGCAGTCTATACATTTTGGCATATTTCCTTTTGGACTCTTTTCCTGTTCTCTATACATGTATGTAAATAAATCCAAAATGTATATAAAACCAATGTCTGTTTAGTTCCTTTTGCTTTACTTGCCAGTATACTGTGAAATATTTCCAAGTTAATATAGTTCTACATTTACACTATTCAATTCTATTGTATTTACTTAAATAGAACCTTAATGTTTATTAACTTCCAATATCGTGAATATTGCCGTGGTGATCATCCCCGTTCATAAGTTACTCTGTATGTGATGGCCTTAGACTAAATTCCAGGTCATGAATATCTAGTTCTTCTCCACCTCCCATTTCTTTTTACATTTTAAAAATAGCTTTTTAAAAAAATTATAAAAAGGATATATACTCATTGCAAAACAATTCAAGCCAAAGAGAAATCCATAATAAGAAAATAAAAATCACTCAAAGTCACACCACTCAGAGCTAATTATGCTAACTTTTGATGAATATCTCTTTGCATTGGTACCTACATATACATATGCATAGTTTGACAATATACTTTGGACATCTTTCCATATTCATACACACGTAGTTACCTCATTGTTTTTAACAATTGGTTATTTTAATTTGTTAAGAATACAGCTATTTAATCAACCCCAGTTGGACTTTCACATAGTTCCATTTTTTTACAGCTGTGAACTGTGAGGAATGCCTTGAACATACATCTTAGCACATTTGCCCAATTATGTCTTTAAGATGAATTCCTAGAAGTGGAAGCGCTAGGTCAAAGGGCATGTGTGGCTATATTGCCGAATTGCCCTCCAGAGACCTAACACAAATTCTTATTCCCACCAATGACATTTGGAAGGGCCAGTCTCTCCGTGTAAGTATCATAGTAAATATTGCCAGGTAAATTGCTCTCCAGGAACGTTATACTTACTTTCCTTCATCCTGGGCATAATAATTTGAAAAAAATCGTTGCCACTTTTATAAGAGGTATTAATATTTTATTCTTATCTGTATTTTTTAGTAGTAAAGTAGCTGAATTTCCCTTTTTTCTTTTGACATTTGTGTTTCATGTGTTTGAATTCCTTTTTTCCCATAAAATGTATCTTTAAGTTTTTAATTGGGGCGTCAGATTATTTTCAAAATTAGGCCAGAGCATTACAAAATTGCAAAGCATAGGTAATCATGGGTTGAAGGCTGGGCTCCCTGCATCTAAGCAGTTTAATTCCCTGGTGAGTTCTAATTTTAATTTCAACCAAAATGTCTTAAGTAAACTCACATATTTTGTAAATTCATTGTGTTACCCTTCTATAAGCTATCCAGACCAGTATGAAGATAATAAGAAAAATATTAGTGATCTGATCAAAATTCCAGTCTGGGGAATAACTTACTTCTGGACATTTCTTCATTTTCAGTTATCTCTACAGGAAAAAGTAGTTTTTCTTTAGTTTCATAAGTAATTCTTACATCTATGTACATTGTTACAGAATTATTCTTTCCTTTTTTTTTTAACCTTTGTGTGCAATACTTATGCATAAATGGTGGTTTAGTTTACTAGATTTGTTAGAATTAAGGCTAGAAGCAACTTCGATGAACTCAGAAATTACAGAAGTCGATTCTTATCATAGCCTTCCACAGTAAATGTGCATCTTGATATTAATTGATAGAATTTGGAGCGATGAAAGGAGTTTTACAGTCCAGTCATCTCATTTTACAAATAAGCAAACTGAAGCTTTGGAAAAATAATTTGCCTGAAGCAGAGCCATAGGTAGAACTGGTGTCTCCTGATTTTCTGTCCCAAAGTTCTTATCACTAAACCACACACAAACACTAGCAGTCCACCTTGATAAAAGACCTTTTTTTTAAGAATCCTTTGTTTATTTTTTCACATCTTTTGGTTCTGTTTGTTTTTGTGGGGAGCAGGCAGGCAAAGGGGAGCTGACAGTACAATCAGCTGGGGTCCTTTTTCTGCACCCAGGAAATGGTAATACTGAATCATGGTGGGGGGGGGGGGTTTCTTACCAGTACTCTGCCAAAGGATATTCTGCAAATACCCTCATTTTAATTCCGAAAGCTCACACCATACAGCTGCAAGATTTAACCACTGTAATTGTTTGCCTTTAATGGACAGTCTCTGAAAGCCCCTGCTGGGTAGCTAACATTTCTTCTTATACATCTTTACATCTCCCCCTCTTTGAGCATTGTGTGTATAAATAATAGGTGCTCAGTAAATGTCTGAATACACATCAGTGGGGATCTCTGCTGTTTCTCCCACGTTTCCTAAAAGGTTTGGGGTAATTAGATTATCATGCAACTTTTCTTCCTGTGATTCACTGTTTGCATTAATATTTCCATTATATCTTTGTTTGGTTATTTGGAAGTTGCAGGGATAGCATAAAAAGCAACTTAAAATGGCTGAAGAAGTATCATATCTCCTACCTTGCCCTCTAAACAGATTTAAAGGTTGAAGGATCCTTGTCTAATTTTTTTTCTTTTAAAAGTATGCGGAACTAAGATGAGTTGTCTAAAGAATCCAGTGGGATAGGATTGAAGTGAATTCTTCCATCCTGCGCTGGTTTCAGGAGCTGGTTTGTTAAGTTCCTTTTGAACTTGAGCCTCTAAGGGGTTGTCAGAGATCATCTGAAAGTTTTTAGCAGCTGGCTGCCCTATGACAAAACAGGAAACTGCATGGATTATCCCCAAATGAACCAATTCCCCACTTCCACCTCGACCACCACCACCCTCACTGCCGGCCCTCTGCTGCCCTGGATTTTGTGTCCCACTTACCTCCTGAGAAGGCCTTCCTTCCCTGAGCTGTTCCATACAGTTTGGAATGCAGTCCCAAATCCCCCTCTTTCTACAGTGAAAGGGTATTCAGGTTGGAACCTACATGCCTAAGTCTGTCACAAATCATCGTAATTAAGTCAACTCAGTTCTAAGTTGAGCATTAAATAGGCACTCACTGGATGACCGGTCATCTGTTTAGTTAGTTAGTTTGTTTCTAGTCTGTACATCCCTCCTTAAATTGGGTTGGGATCAGCCTTTTTTTTTACACCGACCATTAGCTACAGATCTTGATGCCTATGAGAACCCATTCGCCGTGCACCCAATGCTACATCATCACCACCACCACTTATTTTGTGTCAGACTCTTTTCAGGTCTTACGCCTTTGAACTTCGCATACACACTAAGGGAACAAATATTATTATCATTAATGTTGGAGTGATGAAACTGAGGCTCAGGGGAATTAACTAGAGTGCCCATAGATAGCCTGTAAGTGGGAGAGGCAGGATGCAAAGCCAGGCTTGCCTGAGCATGGGAGCCCATGCTCATAACCAGCATTTAGCAAACTACAGTCCATGGGCCACATGCCCTGTTGAGTTTTAAGAACAGCCCATGATCTAAAATGGTCTGCACATTTTTAAATGATTGGGGGAAAAAAATCAAAAGAATAGCATTTCATGATTCATGAAAATTAGATCAAATTCAGTCAGTCTCTACAAATAAAGTTTTATAGGAACACAGGTATGCCCATTTGTTTATGTGTTTGGCGTGGCTGTGTTTCCCCCCACACTGGTAGAGATGGATAGTTGTGATGGAGACTATATGTCCCACAAAGCCAAAAACATTTACCCTTTTCAAAAAAAAGCTTGCTGACCTTATGCATTAATCAAGTAACAGAGTCTTTGCAGGCTAGGGCTTCCATATTACATTCCTCTTTGGCTTTATTTGGAAGTTGTTAACCTGGATGATAACTACTCACTCGTTACCCAGACAGCGACCTCTGGGGCGCAGCCCACAGGAAATGTCTGAGTGGTGTTTCTCCTCATTATGAGATTTGTAGGCCATTGCTCATTTCCGCTGAACTGAGCTACCAGCCTCCTTCTGCCCATCCTGGGGTCCTTTCCCCTAAGCTGCACTCTTCCTGTTTGCTTTATGTTTCTTCTCTTCCTTGTTACCCCTCCCATTGAGAAGCTGTTCATTGGTTCATTCCCTAGACCCTTCTTTCTCCCCTTTTGTTTCCACATTTTGTTTAAAAAGCAGGTAAAGTGAAAACAGCGCCCACCACCATTCATAGTCTGGCATGCTTGATTATTATCAGGACCCAGCTCAGAGTCTCATTCATTTCTTTTGTATGGAAAGAAGATGGAAGACTCCCTCCATAGTAAGACAGTCTCTGCCTTACCAGAGAGATTCCCAGTTATCATCTCTTATAACGATAGAGCTGTTTTATCCCATTAATTCCCCCAGCTCTGGGTGGCCAATTTTCTTTTGGATGTGAGTGGCTCACAGAGTCACTTACATTACGAGTTTTGTGTGTATTTAGGAGGGAAAGTCCAGGTAAATATTCTGAAAATGAAGGGAGGAAGGGGTAGGGATGGAAGCTACATGAAGACAGAGTAGCTTTGGTAGGATGAGCCCAGATTTATTCACCATATCCAGAATGAGGAAGTGCTGTAACTGCTACCATCCCACATGGTAGGAATGCTGCAGGTTCTTTCTGTGTTCCAGATACTGTGCTTAGTGATGGTTGTGAATTATCTCATTCATCCCTCACTTGGGCCAGGTGAGGTGATGCCCCATTTTGTAGAGCAGCAAACTGAGGTCAGAGAGCATCTGGAACTTGCCTTAGATGTCAAGGTCGATCCGTAGCAGAGCAACAACTTTAATCCAGGTCCGTCTGACCCTGGAATCTGAGCTCTCGCCTGTGCCACTTGAATTGTCCCCCCATAGTGAATGTGTGAAGCCATTACCCAAAAGACATGGTTGGAGGTAGAAAATATGACTGGATTGCATTGGAATTTGCACATACCAGGGCCAGGTATGGTAATTAGGAGGGGCTGAGCTGTGTCTACCATAAGAAGTTCCTTCTAACATATTCCTTTAAGCCTCTGTTGATCATAGAATATCGAATCTGTCTCATTCTGAGTATTACGGTTGAATTCCATGTACAAGCTGCCTATTGGTTGAAGGAAGCTGATTACGGTTGGTCTTACCGATACACGGTGGTCTGTAGAGACAGAAAGTTTATGTTAATAACAGTTGTGAATATTGATTCCATTAGGTGTCTTGGGCTATAACTCAGCAGATCCAAATTTTACGTGCGCATATCTAAGTTAAATTGTGTTCAAACAGTTCTAAGAATGTGGCACCATACCTAAGCAGAGGAGTTCTGTGGCATCTTTTTCGTTCAGTGATTCTGCTCTTCCCATTTTTTTTGAGTAAATGTAGGAAATGTGATTTCCTTGAAACTGAATGAACTCAGACTGTTCTCTTGTTCTGGATGGTGTGGAAGAAAATAGAGTTACCTCTTTTTGCGGTAGAGGTGGGGCGGGGGTTGGGAGTGAATTTCCTTTTACACCAATGAATTCTCTCTTGGCATTCTCTCCAGCCAAAGCAGAGAAGTCCCCTGTTGTTTCCCATGAGCCCATGCTGAAGCCATGGGAATAGATGGTCTGGATCTTGAGTGACAAGTTATGTATTCCCTTCCTCTCTTCTCCCTCCTCCAATCCTACCTGGGAAGAATGAGGTAGAGGTAAGGGTGTGGCTAGTCTGAAGAAGTGGGAACAGAATGGTGATGAATATGGGAATTATTTTTCAGGGAATGTGCAGAAACAGCCTTTCTTTTGTTATCTGAAATCATTATAAGTTTTTTCTCCCCACTCTATTTACTGCTTCTTGTGTGCCAAACACCTTTGCCATTTGAAGAAAAAAAAAATCCTAAGACCCTGACATATCTAAAGAGAGAACTTGGATAAGGGGTTTGTCCAGATCAATTCAACAAATAAATTTTTAATCTGTTGTTATGTTTAAGACATAGTGCTAGGCAGAACTAGACAGAAATGCATTCCACTCTACTCTTCCATTTACTGCTATGAACCTTGAAAAATCTACTCAACCTCTAGCTTTGGTTTTGTCACCTGCTAAATGGAGAGACTGGCTCTCATTCACAGGATTGTTATGACAATTAAGCAACTTATGTATGCAGTGTACTTTGGTCATGCTTGTTATTCATTTATTCAGTAATATTTATTGAGTACACCTCTGAGTTTGAGGCATTGTTCTATAGCCCTTAAGGAGCTTATAGTCTATTGGAAAGTGAGAAAACACAGATATGTGCAGAATATAAGTTAGAATTCTAGATATGCCTAGAAGAGATACTATGAGTTGGGAAGGCCTATGGATGAGAGACATATCAGGAAAATTTTTACATTGAGTGGGCAAGTACCAATATGATTTTCAGAGTTGATGAGGAAATTATGTCCTAGACCCAAAGTAGGTCTGGAGAAGGTCTCCTGACATCAAGTATCTAGGGGCATCAATAGAATGTTAATATGGGCAGAACAACTCCTTACAACCATAAAAAAGAGAAGATGCACTAGCAAAATATCTGGAGCTTAAAAGATGTTACTTGAGTTTTCTAAGAACTTCCTTTTTCTTACCAAGATATGTACTATAGTTATTGCTTATGATCACAATAGGTTAATAGGTGGAATATATCACGTCTTATACTTCTAGGTGTTTTTTGGGTTGTGGAAACTCCAGGAAATCTAGAGGTTAATAGTTAAACAAGCATATCATATCAACAAGGTTTCTATGCACACTGTAATTATGTAAGCAAGCTGTTGGTTCAATAATCAACGTTCAGCCAGGTTAGAATATTTTCCAGAGCATGGTCACAGCTGTAATTTTCATTTTTTATAACCTGCCAACCTGCCTTTTCCATTTCTTGGTGCTTTTCCCCTTTCTAGAATCATCTGAAGTGAGTTAAAGAGGAGGAAAACTGTTTAAAGTACTTCTGAATTCTCATTTTATTTACCTTAAGAGAAGTGTTCCAGAAGGTTCTTTGTTTTACCAAATTTACTTTCTCAAGTATGATATCAGGTGCTGGCAAGGGAATTCATACCATTTTTTTGTGGGTATTTTTAATTTCAGAAAAATTCCATTTACAAGATAAATATATTTAATGCAATTGATAGGTTAAATTAATTTTTCTTTCACAGTTCTGTTTTAAAAAGAACAGTGACCTAGAGCTCTGGAGCTCACAGTAGGCTGTTTCTCAGTGTAACATGTATGCAGTCACCCTCCTTTTCCTCTGTGACTTCATCCCACTCAGGGTCAGTCGAGTGGGTAAGGTGGATGGGCTGAGTCAGCCCGTCGGGGTCTGGAAAGCGACAGGGCAGATTTTGTCTCACCTTGCTGTGCAATTAAAAAGAACACGTGACCCAGCCAGGTAGATAGGCCCTGCCAGATGTATCATCTCATTCAAGTGGTTTGCCAAGTCTTCTTGCTTGGGACTTTGTTCCTGAATGAGCTTCTATTTTTATAGGTAAAGTAGGGGAAAAATGGAGATTTAATTCTGGAATTGATTTAAGATGAAGATTGAGAACTCGTGATACATTAGGCTTAGAATGACTTCTTCCATCCCAAATTCAATCTTTTTTCTTCCAGTGTGACCTATGAGAGGACAAGAGAGTGTTGGTGGGATCAGAGGTGGGGTAGTTGGGTGAAAGGGTCAGGGGACAGAGGACCATAATATTTCTTGATAGAATTTAAGACATTGTGAAATAAATAATCCGCACCTTACACTGTGCTGGGTAAATGCAAAGATGAATAGAATTCTATCTCTACCCTCAAGAAGCTCACAGTCTAGTAGGTTATATTGTTTGCTAGGGCTGCCATAACAAAGTACCACAGACTGAGCAGCTTACACACCAGAAATTTATTGTCTCATAGTTCTGGAGGCCAGAACTCTGAGTTCAACGTGGCAGCAGGTGGGTTCCTTCTGAGGTCTGGGAGGGAGAAGTTGTTCCATGCTTTTCTCCCAGCTTCTGGTGGATTGCTGACAATCTTTGACACTCCTTGATTTGTAGATGCATTACCTGGATGTCTGTCTTCATGTTCACATGGCATTCTCCCTGTGTGTGTGCCTGTGTCCAAATTTCCCCTTTTTATGAGGACACCATTCAAATCACTTTTTAACTAATGAGACGTGCAACTCATGACCTCCTCTTAACTAATGATATATGTAATGACCATATTTCCAAGTCAGGTCACCTTCTGAGATACTGAGGGTACCTCGGATTTCAACATAGGAATTCTGGAGGGGGACACAGTTTAACCTGTAACATGGGAAGATAAACATGTCTGTAAACCAGTGTTACTCTGTGTGATGTGCATATAAGTTCTGGTAGAAGATTCAGCTTTTGGATACTGAGCATGGTGAAGGGCATAACCGAAC
The DNA here is from genome assembly GCA_032199065.1 of Smutsia gigantea. Lineage (NCBI taxonomy): Eukaryota > Metazoa > Chordata > Mammalia > Pholidota > Manidae > Smutsia > Smutsia gigantea. The sequence continues at coordinate 210,787 of JAVSCE010016465.1, read as the reverse complement.
CTGGGAAGGTCAGGAAAACAGTCAGCAGAGGGGGGACGTTAACTTGGTATAATGGAACTCTAAGTGTGCTTCTTCTCAGGAGAAGCACATAAAACAAGACTTGCCATCTGGCTCTTGAGTAGACTGCCTGTTCTTCCTTCTGATTTTCTGTTGTTCATGACAGACTGGATACTTCTGATCTGGGGAGTGTTATATTAGAAAACACATACACATACCCCGTTGCTGTATTGATTCCCAGAATGCTCTCAGAGGCGGCTTTCACGAAGAGATTCAGAGGTGACCCTTGGAGGTTGGGGAAGACTGCATCCTTCCCTTTATAGCAAATGGTCCTAACTGTAATGGAGCAGAGCTTAAGAAGAAATAGGAGTGAGTAAAAACCAAAGAGCTGGAGCCAGATGAAGCTCATTTTTCAAAAAGGCCTGTAAGCCTTAAAAAAAAGAAAAAAAAAGAAGCCCTATTTGATGTTACCAAGCTCTTACAACATTGATTATTAACAAAAGGTCTTTTCAACTGTGTGCATACTTATTAGAGCTAATAGGCAGTTTTATTTTTTCAATGCAGTCTCAGTATGTTTAGCCTAACATTATGTATAAACATACTTTGAGCTTGAGTAAGAGGGGACAATAAGGGATGAGATTGTCAGGGTGTGTGGTGTGAGGCGGTCAGGGGTAAGGTCAGTGGGAAGAGCTTTCCCAGCTTAGAACAGATGACCATCATCTGTCATACTGCCCTGCCAGGGTGTTGATGGTGGCATGCTTCAAGCATGGGGGGGTCAGGTAGCAACCCAGAAAAAGCCACAGGAAGAAAAGAAATTCCTCAGAGCTGGGTAGGTGGTCCTGGGACCTGTGATCCAAACAGCAAAAGAACAGGTAGGCAGCAGAAGTGAGGCAGAAAGTGAAAAATTGGATGAGTCAACATGGAACGGGAAGAAAGAAATCATTAACAAGAGAGATCAGTTGAAAAATAGGGATCAGAGAGCGAGAGGGTCCAAGAAAGCAGGGTGCAGAATCCAGGCACGCTGTAAATTCTTTCCATGTTAGCCCCACATCTAGGAAATGAGTATCCACCTGTTTCTTTCTGCTTCCAAAGCAGTCCTTGTTCATCTGGCGACTGTGTGATGAGGTGCTCATAGGAAGCTTGGGGAGGTAGGGTGTAGAAAGGTACACAGAAAGGGAACCACAGAAACTAGTTTGGGGCTTGTTTAAAACGAGCCCAGACTTATCTCCATGCTGAGCACCTGCGTGAGCTCTAAATGGGACCCACAGAGTCAGAGGGAAACAGGAAATAGTGAGTCAGCTGGATCGTCAGGCCACTTAGTTTAAGACTGAAACCAACTTCTGGTTTTCTCTCCTGGGTTAGGAGATGAACACGGTCTATTATGAAAAAGCAGCCCTGAGTCCTAGGCAAAGCCAGAAGTGCCAGTTCTGGGAGAAAGCTGGTGTGCTATTCTGTACTGAATGTATGGGAGAGGTGGGGAGGAATGCAGAGACTCGATCTTTGCAAAAGCAATTGGGCAATATCAAGAATCTGTACAGTTTCATTCTCTTTGATCCAGCACTTCCATTTATGAGAATCTATCCTATAATAGCTAGTGGTTGCCGAATGCCTACTAAACACAAAGCTTTGTGCTTAGGCACTTATTAGTGCTAATCTTCTTAAAGACCCAAGAAGTTGGTGAAATTATCCCCATTTTACAAAGGAGAGAACTGGAACTCAGGATTCATAACTTGCCCAAGATCATACAGTCAGTGGTGGCAGAGCTGGAATTTGAATCCAGTTCACTTATATTCTAACGTTCATGTTTTTCACTATGGAACTGCCATGACAGAATAGTGAAAATAGAAACACCTTATTGCATAATAATAAGGGACTAGCTTGAGTTACAGATACCTACCTGATGTAATAGATTTTGAAGAGGGAGGTAACATTAATGGAAAGATTCTTATGACCCAGGAAGAATGGATATAAATATGTAGATCAATTACAAATAAGTATATGTGTTTGTGTATTTGTGTGTTTTGTTTTACCTCAAGTAAAAGAGTCTTTATTAGGGAGAATTTCATTGAATCCAATTGTAAGAGGTACCACTGAGACTCGTCAATATACACATAATTTAAAAGAGCAATTAGCCCTGCATCTATAGGACTTTGTACTTTCAGTCTCCACCATTCTTTGGCTAGTTACAATCTCTGGTTTGAGACTCACATTCTCTGTCTGGCAAAAGAAGAAAAAACTCTGACAATGAGTGGCTTTTGGATTGTCTGGACCTGAGTGAGGTGTTCCCCCCCTGTATGCAGGAGGGGTGAGCCTGTGGCCCCTGCCCACCTAGAGGTGCCATAGAAACAGGTTATCTGAGGAGGGGGCATAAGTGAAACAGACGACTGGATTGACATCATAAATACGTGGGAAGGAAATGATGAATAAAATGAAAAATATGAATTTGGCTGCTTAGACTTCAGCTAGAATGAAGCTTTGACAGTATTGTGACCTGTGGTGTTTTGGATCATTCTCTTAGTAAGAACGCATTATAAATTTGTATGCTCTAAATGAGAAAGAGCTTGGTTATTAAGGGAGGAGCAGTATCTCTCAGACCTCTTATATTCTCTGGGAGTGGAGGCGGCTCAGACCACGTGTGCCGCCCTGTGTTCTGTTGCTGGCTGCCTTTCTAAGGAAGCCACCTGAGCAGTTAGAAAGGGCAACAATTCCATCTGTGAACAAACCGAGTCAAAGCTCTTGAAGTGAAAGAGCCCCAGAGAAAAGGTGCGCTGGTGCTCTCTAATGGCTGAGTGATAAATACAAGATTCATTTTCCCACCATGTGACAGTTGCCCAAGTATGGGATATAGGAAGTCTGGGCAATAGATAACCTGGCAAGATGTCAAGAATTTAGAATCATGGACTGTTACATGTAGCAGGGACCCTAGATATCATCGAAGCCAGACACCTCATTTTTATCGATGAAGCAGTGATAACCAAAAGAGGTCAAGTAACCGGAAAGGGCAAGATAATGGTGAACCAGGTCTGGAAGACAGATTTGGCACTCATACCTGGGCTGTTGATAGCATCCCAGATGCATCTTGCTGTTAAACCAAACTCTGACCCTCCGAGGAGCCAGGCACAGTGGAAACCAGACCTCTGTTTATTCATTTAGTCATCAGGTAATTGAATGGGCCTATCCAGTCATGCATATGGTGCCATTCATCCATTTATTCTTTCTCTGAACCGTTATCAGATGCTCCTCTATGCAGTTCATGACTAGGCACCAAGGAGGGTGTGGAGAGATGATTCCTATCTGCAAGAAGCTCACAGTCTAATGGGGGACAGACATGTGAACCAATATTTGTGATTTAATGATGGCTCAAAGGAAAAGTGATCAATGGCTTGGATCTTGGAAAGTGAACGGGAGAGTCGGAGACTGGGGTGGGGAGCCAGCAGCTCAGCTCTGGTTTCTGGGGCCGTGTGTAACGCTCTGAGTGTCCCGGAAATCCTAATGCTCTGTGTGGAGGAAATGGAGGGGTCTTCTAGCAGAGCAGTGGGAAATGACTTAGGAAAAATAGGCAGGGGCCAAGGTATGAAGGATTCACTGCCTGACTCAAATACACAGTGTGAAGTACTGCTGAGAAAGGGTTTCTTCCAGTCGCTAGATTAATAAAATTTTGTGTTTTAGACTCAACTATGCATCCATGTCCCTTAGCAACAAGTTTTGTTAATATTCTGAGCTCGGTATGAAATGGAGAGCTAAATTAGCATTGAAGACGTTTCCTTTGGCGAGTCTAGGACTAACTTTCTCTGTCAGGACAAAAAAAAAAAAGGATACTAACCTTTATAGGGCAGAGTGTTTGCATCTTGATGTTAAACTTGATTAACATTGAGCATAGTTGATTAATATGGATAGTAGTTTTCTTTAACTACCATTTGATGACTCAACTCACAGTGACAGTTTGTTGGCGTTCCACTGACCTGCTCTTGCCTCTGTTCCATAGGGCATGCCTTGAGGTCTGATTACATGGTTTTCATTCATACGGGCATCTCGCCCACCCCGCTTTTTTGTGTTTTAGCTAACTTGACATTCCTGCCTGCCAAGACCCATGGAGCTTGTCTGCTCACCCTGTGTGCTTCCTCCATGAGGTCATGTGAGGCCTTCTCACATTAGAGTGCCTGCCGTTGTGGAGGTTCAAACCCAGAGCGGAAACCCCAGGCTCTGTGTTCTAGACTTCTGCCTGGACCTTTGGAAGTCGGTCTTGATCTCTGAAAGAGAATACTCTCTGGTTCCAGAGTCGTGCAGAAGTGCCTAAGTGATGATGAATTGCAAAACCAAACAGAAGGTGGTGTCTTCCAGATTTCATAAGCAGTTCATATTATTTTTGTGTTATTTTCCAACTTTTTTTAACTTGAAATTTCCAAAGTCTGTATCCACAGCCCTGCATAAATCTTAGCAACAAACTTAACAACAAAGCAGAGAAAAAAAAAATTAACTCAGCTATCTGTGTTTTAATTGGATTTATGATTTTATCTACTTCCTCTAACCTTGGTCCTCAGATTCCTCTTCTTGTAGCTGGATGGTCACTACATTCTCTTGTTCCAAAGAAATGCCTAATGGAGGATCCATTAAGACTAAAACATGGAGAATATAGGGATATGGTGCAAATATAGAAGCATAAAATTAAGATGGGTGAACACTAGCAGATGGAATGTTTTAAGTATTTCACCTTTCCTCCCCTCTAGTTGGGCTCAAAAAAATCACCCATGCTTTTATTATTTTTGATAAATGTTTGAAATAAATTAACTACTTAAACCATGCTCTAATAACTCTTATAGTAACCAGAACTTATAAATATTACCAGACTCTTGTTTGTTTTCCAAAATGCATTTTTCCATTTTCACTCTGCTCAGAATAAAAGGTAAATAAGGGAGATTGAAGAAGAACTTTGTTCTTTGTATAGGAGTTGTAAATGTGTGGAGATACATGTATGTACATATGATCAAAAAAGGTTATGAAGTCTTCAGAAACAGGAGCAAATCTACCTTATTGGTTGGTTTAGATCTGATGTTCCTAAAAGTTAAAAAAAAAATTCTAAAATATAGTTGGAATTGATTTAAAAGAAAAAAATAGATATGTTGCTGTGTTAGATTGTTTGATTGTTAGACTGTAAACAACCCTTTAAAAAAAATGAACAGCTGTCACACTTCTCTGTCCTTTGCAGAGATTTAGCTTTGGACAGATAACAAGTTTGCAAATTAACAGATCTCATCTAAATTCCATCCTTTTCCCCTGGAGCTTCTGTCATGCAACCCCACCCCCTCCAAGAGCAGGTCTGGTTCTCTTGATCCAAAGCGCATTTGCTTCCTTTTTCTCACTGTTGGCTATGCTAGTCATCAGGCAGTCTTAAAATGAGGATTCATGCAGAAATGCTATCTTTTTGTAATTTCACAATAATGACTGTACAGTAAATATTCTGCATATATTTTTATAAAAATGACTGGATGGGAGTTTTTACTCAGGTTAATTATAGATTGGAAAGAATATTAAGAAACACTTTCCTGTCTTGTTTACTATTTTATCCTCAGAGCCAGGCACCTAGTAGGTGCTCAATGAGTACTGTTTGAATATATGATTTATTAGCAGTATTTAGGTTAGTCTCATGCAGACTTTATAACGGGGACTAAGATTGTCTTTGGTGAATTGTCTCCCTTTCTGAACTTTTCCTCTCTTAAATGAAACCTTCTTATCACACATTCAGAATCCTCCTGTGTGTTCTTTATGTATGTCCATTTTTTAATGGGGTAATATACACATAACATAAAACTTACCATGTAAATGATTTTAAAGGGTACCGTTCAGTGGTTTTTAGTATATTCACAAGGCTGGGTAATCATAATCACTACCTAGTTCTAGAACACTTTTATCACCACAGATGAAGAGCAGCCACTCCCATTACATGCAGGCCTCACTCCCAAATCCCTGGCAACTACTAAGCTACTTTCTGTCTCTATGGATTTGCCAATTCTAGATAGCTCCTGTGAATGGAATCATACAATATGTGGCTTTTTGTATCTGGCTTTTTTCACTCAGCATGTTTTCAAGGTTCATCCATGCTGTGGCATATATCAGTTGTACATTCCTTTTTGCGACTGAATAGCCTTCCATTCTATGGATTTATCACATTTTTTCCCCTGTTTATATTTAATAAATTACCTATAAGTGTAGCTAATTAACCTTTCAGCTTTCATGGTCTGAGAATTGCACAGGAACTTTTTGGCGTCTTCTGCTCTCCTGTGAGGTCTGCAGCTCTCTGCCTTCCTCTTTCTCAACAGGTGAGTTTGCCTCTTGGCTAAAAATGACTGAGCACCTCCCCCGGCCCGACCATATATCCATGCCCCAACCTTACGTCTCTGCATCTGTACTTTCACTGATTCATCTGTTCGAGTAATAACGAGATTACCATTTATTAGATGCCTGTGGTCCTCAAGCGCTCAGTGGGGTTGCAAAGAAGATTCAGAGATGATAATAGGTAAGACGTAAGGTCAGATTTATTATTTCCATTTACAGATATGAGAACTGAAGTTTGGGGAGGTCAAATAACTTCTTCAGGACTTATCAGTTAGTAAGCTGTGATGCTGGAATTTGAATCCCTGTGTTTCTGATCCCAGGGCCATTACTTCTCTGGACTGATGTTATCTTTGCCCTCTGTCTACCTAAAGCTATCTCCCTGACCCCACTTTACCCCCCATTTCTCTATGTACACCCTCTTCACTATCCCTCCTTATTTCTAATGCTCTTCTCTTTTTTGTGTTTTGCTGCACTCTGAGAACAACATTGCCTTGGGCCAGCTTTTCTTCTGACATATCTGCTGTTCACCCTACCCCAGGCCCCACCTCAAATGAGATTCCTGTCCTCTTGCATGTGTTTAGGGTAAAAAAAAACATGAATTAAATCTGGTTCTGCTACTTGCAGCTGTGTGACCTTGCATTCTTGACTTACCTTAGGAAGTCTGAGTGTCCGCATCTGTAAAATGCAATAATGATAATAGCAGCTGAAGAGACTTGATTATAATTCAATGAGATCAACACCACATTATACCTAAACATGCCTGGCATGTAATAGATACTAAGAATTGCAACTATTATTTTAACTTCTGAGCAGATATGTCAGAAGAAAAGCTGGCCCAAGGCAATATTGTTCTCTGGATACCAGCTTAACACACAAAAAGAAAGACCTTTAGGAAAAGGGGGGATAATGAAGAGGGTGTCCATAGTATTTTCTAACCTTTCACTCAGTCCCAAGCCCCAGAATTACCCTGCTCTGTTTTCTATGGCTTTCATCTCTTTCCACACAAACTGTCCAATTTATTTTCAGCTTACTTTTCACTCCCTAACATGTGTTGTCTCCTCTCATCAGCCCCGTATCTTTACTTCCCATCACCACATCTTACTCTTCCCATACTTGGTGGTGCCAGTTCTTAGACTGACCATTCTCCTCTCCTTCCCTTCAAATCCTGTGTATCTGTCAGGCCTCAGCTCGAGTGCTAGAGTCTGAACCCTCCTGTCCTGATCTTGTCCTTTATGAACTTGCTTGGCACATGGAGTCGCAGAGCCACAGACTGTGGGAATGAGAGGCACCATGTTGTTTTTCCCACTTGGCCAGGTTATGTGGCTTCCATAAGGTTCTTCAGCCTGTTTGTAGCAGTGTCAGACACTGCCTCCTCTAGAGCACATAAATATTCTCTGAATCATATATACTTTTCTTTTATTACTCACTATTCAGTTGTCAAGAGACTGAATGCTTTTTCTGTGCTAGGCTCTGAACTGAAGAAGGAAAGATGGTAAGGACCAGTTTTACGCACTTGGACATGAGAGTGAGAGCCTCTCTAGGAAGCTTGCTTGCTTTAATTTAATCCTGACCCTGATATGGATCTTCATTTGTCCTAGGAGCTCACAGGTGGGGTGGGGTGGGAAGGGAAAGACTGACACTCTAAAAATAAAAAGGGCAGTACAATGGTCACAGTAGAGGTTCCCACAACACAGAGGAAGTAGTGATTAATTTAGGGACATTAGGAAAGCTTCACAGTGGAAGTGATATATGAGCTGGGTTTTGATGGATGAAAAAGAGTTCACCAGCAAAGGGAACACATTGTAATCAGAATGAAGTATATAGCAAAAGCAAAGGAAGTCTGAACATGCATGCCCTGTGTGGTATGTAAGACACAACTAGGATGCATCTGGCATACATTGTCTTTCAGGCATTGGGAGAGAGGAGGTTTTGGAGGGATTCAGATTTTTTTTTTTGACTAAAAAGTCCATGCTCTTCTTCTAATAATTCATTCTACTTCCATATAGAAGGTCTGAATAAAGTTGGTCCTAAAATTCAGATTTTTTTTTGACTAAAAAGTCCATGCTCTTCTTCTAATAATTCATTCTACTTCCATATAGAAGGTCTGAATAAAGTTGGTCCTAAAACATTTTTTAGGTAATTTAATGTGCCATTGAACTACAAATTGATTCCTTTCAGGCTTCTTTTCTATCCCTGTGCTTGCTTGTTGTGTGATGTACACCGTGCATGGAAAGGTTCAAAGGGTCATGAGGTTTGGCGGCACCTCATTTGGAAGTTTCTGGATGGAGCAGGGCTCTCTGCTGGTCTTGGTTGATTTCTTAGTCTAGATTTCTAGTGCAAAGGATGCTGGGGAAGTGAGTATACAGCACTGTTAGCTTCTATAATGGGTGACTGGCTCTGCCTCATTAGATGCAGGAGTCTCTTGACATAGGAAAGGGGTCAGATGCCAAATGCATGACAGATGTCCACTCCAGTCTCTAAGCTGGCCATTGTATGCATGCCACCAACTTTCATTAGCTAGAGATTTATAAGAAATCCAAAGTGCATTTGCATCAGGAAAAGATTTTACCAGCTCTGAGACAGACGAAGGAAATGCGACTCAGGGAAGTTAGGCAGTAGAGAGAAAACTCTCGAGTCTTAGATTACGTACTGACCTCAAAAGCAAAAGGGCTGGCTCAGCCTTAGCTAGGTCTGTCAGGGAGCTAATTCCAGCTCACTTAACAAAAGTGAAATTTTAAATGTAAATGGCATTGCTTGAATGGTGAACCATTTTCAGAAGTCATAGATAAAGTCATAGAAAAAATTTGTTTTATTCTTAAGCAAAAATTTGATGTAGTGGAACAAGTATTTTTGTTTCACAGAAGGGAAAAGTTTTGCATGTTTAAATGAAGCAGCTGGGCTGGTTTATATAACTACCAGGTGGTAGACCTGAGGCTAGGACCTAGTTTTTCCATTTCTCTTTCAGGATTCTTCCTACCAGGGTATTTTGGTATTTCCCTCCAGGAATTCCCTTTTCTTTGGGGAACAAATGAATTGTCTGTAAATGCCTGAGTACTATGAAGAATATTAAAAGAACTCTTGATTTTGTGTGTAACGATTGAGTTGGGAGACCTACACAATAGCTTTATTTCTTCCAGGTGGTATTTGGAAGACAGGTATGTTGCATTTCTACTCTGGCTCGAAAAAGTAAACCTCACAAAGGTCTCTCTTCCTTAGTTTGAGATGATTATACTATCAACTTCAGTTTAACGCATTGCATCACACATCAAACAGGTATACACACACACCTAAGGAGTTAAGAGTTTAAGCAGGAAAAAAATTGTTTCTTTTTCACCCTGCACCAAAGGTATTTTGGGTATGTAGCATGTTGTCTTACCAGCTGCTGCCTCATTAGTGTTAGATTAGCTTTTGCTTCAGTCTCTTCTGGTGATTAACAGAAACTGTTGTGGGGAGGAGGGTGGATCTATCACTTGGTCCAAGAATATGAAGTTTATATAATCGAGCCAATAATTGACAGTTTATTGTTAAGCGGCAGAACTCTAGCATTCTCTCCCAGGGAATGAGAATGCAGGACAAGGATACAGCTTGGAATTACGTTATTCAACAAGTGTTTTGAGTGACGCACAGGAAGCCTAAACTACACTAAGTGCTGAGAGATTGAATTACTGGAGTAAGAATCGTGTTACATGGGCTAAATCAGTAGCAGCAAGACTGGCTGAGCCACATGATTTTCTGTGCCTCAGTTTCTCCTCCAGAGTTTATAGGTATTGACTCCATGTCAGATGTCTCCTGTGTGTTAGCTCATGCCTCCTTCCCTGCTATCCTTGTAGGTCGGTGTTTCTCTCTTTTGCAGGTGAGGAAACAAAGCTCAGGGAGGTTGAATAATTTTCTTTGAGGTCAATGAGCTAGTTAATAGCAGAGTAGAGGTGCAGATTTAGATGGGGCACTCCAGAACCACTGAGCTGAATCACCTCTTCTCATCCACTGCCTTTCGGGTGTCATTTCACACAGACACTGAGATACACATGTCAATGGTCCCTCTACCCTTTTACAATGGCTGTGTTTCGAGCTTTCTGGAAGAATGGATGCTTGAAAACAGAGGTGCTAGATTTCACAATGATTTTTTTTTTTAAAGATACTGAATCATGCAATTCTGCGAAGTAGTCATTGAATTTGATTAGCAGGTTGGGTCATGTGGGTGATTTATGTAACTTCATATTTCATTGTAATCTTTGTTTCCTACCTACAAAGGAGTCATATATAAAAGTAGTTTGGGAAAGTGGACTTTGATAATGGCATGGAAGGCAGTTTAGTAAACAGGTTGAATTGGAAGAGGGAGATGAAGAAAGGAGCTGATAAAGTGATGGTTTCACTTGGGGGCATCAGGGCATTTAGAAGAGGCTGCCCTGGCTGACCAGAGTGGGGTCAGTTAATAAAGGCAAAACAGGAGAGATCAGGAGGAAAGGGGTGTATATCTCTAGCAGGGCTCCGAGGCTAGCAAGACTTGCAAGAACTGGGCTGAGTGCAGGAAAAGGCAGGCCTGCCAGACTGTTGAGGTCAGTTGGCAGACGGGGCCCTTTCAGCCCAAAATTGAGAGACTGCATCTGGAACCCAACAGAAAGAGTGACTCTTAAGGTAGGGATGATGGGAAGCCTAGGACTGAAACAGGGAGATCCTCTTGCAAGCCAGCTCCTCAATAAGCCAAACACATTCACCCAATATTGTTACAGCATATCTCTAATTCGTCTTGCTGTTTCTAATTTATATCCCCAGGACTCCTTACCCCACCATAAAATCAAGCAAAGGCTCAATTATCTTGCTCTCTAGGGAAATATTCTCAGCGTTTTTTTTTTTTTAATTAAAGTTTAGACCTCTGAGCCCAGAGGCCTAATTGAGCCTTGTTTTTCATGAGTCTCTTTCTAAAAGGCACTGTCTTTCCTTCTTGTCACTTAAATGCAGTCTACTTTTTTATTTAAGAAACTTATCATCTTGCTGGGCTGCAGTGCAGGGAGAGCCCACGACAGGCCGCTATGGCGCGGGGCAGTTCTGTTCCAGGTGCGGGGGGCGACCGGGGGTGGGGTGCCTGCATTGCTGACCGGCTGCCTCGCAGCAATCAGTGTCCTGACCTTACTCCCAGCTGCAACCACCGGTGGCCAAGGGCTCCATTCACTCTCCACTGTGTTTTCTTCTGCTTTTCGTCTCTGCCCATCTCCACTCTTGGCCCCTGTGGTTTGTTTCTTTAGCCATTCTCAGGTTGGGAGGCTCCTCCCTTCTGGTTGTGCTCCGACTGTTCCCAGGGCGGTCGTCCTCATCTTGGCGCTCTTCGGCATTGCTCGGAGCATTTGTTTTTATTGCTGGTGGTGAGGTGCTTTCCTTTTCTGCATCTTATTTCTTCTGTCATTGGAGCTCATGGCTTTTCCACATGGGGAAGTTGCTAAAAGGAAGGGTCCCTTGACAGCTGAGGTGGAGGTAGCCGCTGCAGGTGGTCAGTCCAGGTCGGCAAAGGAGGGCACTCCCGGGTCATAGGCTTTAAAGGCTCGGCACCAGTCCTTTGGCGGCAGTGGCGAAACGTTATAAAAGACACTGCTTTTCTCCTCTTAACATAATTAAGAGTATGGATTTTGGAGCCAGGCTGCCTGGGTTCAAATGCTGGCTCTTCCCATTATTAGCTGGGTAGCCTCAGACAAATTACTTAACATCTTTGTTTCTTAATCTGTAAAATGGGGATGATACTAGTACCTTGGATGTGTGTACTAGTGTCTGATATGACGATTCTGTTAGACAATGTGTATCATATATAACATTGCCTTGTATAGTATACATCTTATGTAGCATGTATTATGTAACATGAATAACATGTGCATTATGTAATTATATTTTATATGTATTATATATTCTATATATACAATTATAAATTACATAACTTTGTATCTATGATACATAGTACATAAACTATACACATATAGCTAATATATGTAAAGCCTTGGAGCACAGCAAACAGGTGCTATATAAGAGTTTACTATTATTCTTTGTTTCTGTGGAGGTGGGAGTGCATTTCTGTTTTTGACTTAAAAGCAAGACGGATTGTTTTTCCTCAGACTCCCTTGACTGGTTGGTTGTCGTTTCTGTCCTTATTTTACAGACACAGTATTTTGCAAGTAGTAGGCACTGAGTGAGCATGTGTAGCTAGATTTAAATCTCCAGCACAGGAGGCACCTGGTTTGCCTCCGAGCCTGAGGCAGTAGTGTTGAAAGGTTGTTGGTCTGGAGGTGACCAGTTGGTCCACCTGCCCCTCGCCTTGGGCCCGCACATGTTGCTCTTTTCTGGTACTTTTCTGCTCCATTCGGAGATTGTTGGGTTTGGGATGAAGCCTTAGAGGTCATGCTGTGGCCCAGCCTTTTCTTGTGCTTTCTTTGCCTCTCTACAACATTCTGAAGGGGTCAAACTCATGGCTCAAATTTGGGGTAAGAGAGTATTTTTTCCTTGTGAGGTTTTTCCTTAAACACCTGTATTTTATGATAAAACTGAGCTAACAAGTGAGGCCAGTTTTTAGTTTATTCAGTGCCATAAAAATATAAATAAGACCCTACCCTCAGAGTAGTTATGGTCTAGACAGTATGGTTTTGAAAACACCTACACAATTAAATATAATAGTATCACTACGATAGGAAAGTATTTTTGGTACTTGTGGACACAAAAGCAGGCGGGTTCTATTTAACCTTTGAGTGAAATGGGATGGGCAGGGGTGACTCTTGAGAATATTTATGGAAGAGACTTTATTGGAGCTGAATCCAGAACATTGAGAAGGTTTACATGAGTCAGACAAGGAAAGAACGCATATTCTAGACAGAGAAAACCACCTGAATGAGAGCTCAGAACCTCGGTGCAGCCTGGTGGTCTGAGAATTCCAAAAGTCTGTCTTGGCTAAAATGGAGCGTGAGCAGAGAACAATGAGAATTCACAATAGTGAACGGTCAGGGGTTATCAGTGGCATGCTGGGGCTGACTTGTGCTGGTTCCTGAGAGCCGTTTATTAAACAGCCAGCACTTTTGCAAGCTGGTTGTTGAACTGTGGGTAGCCTGAAATCCACAGTGGTGGAAATATTTACACCATGGAAATCAGCAAATGCTGCATTTCAGGGCTTTTTTCCTTTCCCCCGGAGGAGATGACTGTGATGCCACTCGGGTAATTATTCTTCAGGGCCCGTTAGTGTAGGTGATGGGGAGCCAGCATGGGAGTGCTGGCAGGGGAGCGACATGATCAGGTTTGTAATTTAGAAAGGAAGCTCTGGGTCTTTCTTTGTTCCTGTCCTCAGGAGAGGGAGACATGTAAGAGGTTTAATAGGGAGTGTTCTTGGGACTCATATTTGAAGGGGAGCAAAAGAAACAGGATTGGTCAGAAGGAAGAGTTAAATGACAAAGCCCCTGCAAGGCCTGTCCCATAGGGATGCTTTGAAGTTGGAAATGGCCATCAGAATGGCCCTACCTAGAGGTGCCGGTCAGGTCGTTATAGCCCTGCAGTCCCTGGATGGAGGCTGCCCTCTGGAGGGGTACATAACCATGGTGAAGGGCTCTCTGCAACTGACAGCACTCTCTGGAGGGGACCCAGCAACTAAGGGAGGCTGTGCCCCAGGTCTGAAGGCAGTTGAATGCTGCCCACCAGCATGCATTCACTCCCATGGCAGGTTAGAGGGCGTGTGAGCTCCCTGGAGGTGGCTGGCCTGGAGACTGGTGGGGAGTAGTACTGTAGCCCAGGTGAAACTCGGTGAAGGCTTACACTAGAGGAGCAGCTGGAAGGACGGAGGAGGTGGGCTCTCTGGCACTAGTTCTAATGTAGTGGCTCCCCACTGGGGGCCGGGCTGCCTCCCAGGGTAGGTTTGGCAGTGTCTGGAAACATTTTTGGTTGTTATAACCTGGAAGAGTCATGTGTCTGTGTGCGAGGTACCGGCAGCTAGTGGGCAGAAGTCACAGGTGCTGCCAAGCATCTTAACCATGCACAGGACAGCCCCCCTTGCCCCTCCAACAAAGAATAATCAAGCCCAAAATATCAGTAGTTTGGAAGTTGGTGTGATATGAGATAGAAGAAAGGGAAAGGGAGTGTGAGATGCCTTCTTTCTCTGTCCCTGCCTGGGATGTCTGGGTATTGAGTCCACAGTTCAGTCCTAGACAAGCTACAGTGGAGATAATACATAACTGATGGGCAGAGGAGAGAAGAACTTTTATCTTATAAGCAAATACATATATTGTCTCTGAAGTCCTGCCTGTCTCCTATGAAAATTTTAATTCTAGGTAACAATAGATTCTTATGTCTTCCCCTTCCATCTCCCTCCCAAGAGATTAAAGTAAATTAGAGCTTCATTCTGTATTTAAAAATACAGAGGGGAAGGCAAGCAAACAATGAGGGAGTTCTTAGGACCACCTGTCTTTTTTGCTACCCTAGTAAAAGTTTTGCAAAGAAATAGTAGAACTCTGGGAATAATTTTAAAAAGCACAGCTTAGGTTTTTGTAAAGTAGTAAAGCAAACAAAGAAAATTAAATTTAATTAGGCAACACCAGAAGTTGATTAGGGAGGTCTGAACTTCCGTTGTGGAGAAGCCTTATGTAAAATACTTTAGTTTGCTTCTCAACCTGAGCATATTCACGTATAGCAGGCTGGCAAGGGCTCTTTGGTACCGTTTTTTATTTTGGATGCAAGCTGGTTAGTGCGCAGTGATGGTCAGCCAGGTGCTCTGAGGTGTCCTGGTCAGAGCCCAGGAACCAGCAGCAAGCTGGCTGGCACACAGTGACTCCTGCAGTCACTGCACGTGTCCTTTGAGGGGGCAGAGCAGAAGCACGAATTTCTCAGATGGGCACCAGTGAGAGAAGTTTAAAAGGGGGATGTGTTAGTGCCGGATACTGGAATACTAGAGGACAGACAAGAGCAGTGGTCTAAAAACTTTTTCTCTGAAGGGCCAGATACTAGGTTTTGTGGGCCATAGGTCTCTCTTAGTCCTCTGCTGCAGTTGTACCAAAGCAGGCAGATAAGATGCAAATGAATGTGTATTTATCAATGAATTCACTCCAGTAAAACTTTATTTATCAAAACAGGTGACAGGTTTGTGTTTTGGAAGTGTTAAATTAGTGGGAGGAAAGTTTTCTAGTCCTCTGTCTTGGCCCTTTGTAAATACAATTTAGTTATTTTTCCTCTTGGGTGTAGCTCTTTAATTACATGTTCTACTATTTGCTACTGACCTTGGGTCAGTGGTTCTCCACCTTGACTGTGTATTAGAATTACCTGGGGATCTTTTAGACTTCCCAGTGCCCAGTCTGCATTTGGAACAATTAATCAGAGGTCCAGGGATAGGCCCAGACATCATTATATTTTAATGTTCCCTGGACACTCCAAGGTGTAGCCAAGGTTAAGCACCACTGCCTTCTATTTAAAGGGAGAAAAGTCCTCAACACTTGCTTGTGATGCTGAAATTAAGGGGGAAATCTAACCTGTGTAGGCAACCGTTTATGGCCCATAGGTTATAACTATGAAAATAGGATTCTTCAGATTTTAAGGGCTGTATTCAAACCAACTTATTTCCTAGGGATGCAGTAGAAACTCTTTGTTGTGGTTTGGTCAAGACAATAAAAGGCATATCAGGAAGCTATTGTGACTTGGCTGATGTCTGTATTTTTAGCCAGAAGCGCTTTCTCCATCTACGAGTGTGGGGACAGCCTTTGAGTATGGTGAAAGCTTCCAACTTCCAGTGATTAAGTCATTATCCACAGAAGCCGCTCTTACCAGAGTCGATGATCAGGACAGGTGTTCTCCTGTCCAGAGGGAATAACCTTCTCCCATCATCATAGGTGCATACATACTTGATGCTGTTTCTTAAAGAGAACCTAATTGACCAAGCCAAAGGTGATTTTTGTTTCATGTAGGGAGACCTAGGGCAATTCAGAAGATAACTTCAAGGAACTTTTATAAAGATATGTTGAAATTAGTTTAAAAATATAGATATGGTAATAACATTTTTTGAGTAACTATGTTTTTAAGGGCTCCAACAGCCCTTTTTATGCACAGACCTTTTCTTTTCCTCTCATTTTACAAATAGAAGATACCTAATGGGCTAATGGGATCATTCAAGCATTTAATATTCAAGGCTAAATTTCAAAGATTTAGTGCTTTCTTTCCTAAGCATGAGTTAGAGAATCATGATTTGTTTGAGGGGCGGGAGGGTTGGGGGGTAGGTAGCCTACAACGTTCTGAAGAGTCTTCCATCTGGGCGCAAAGGATCTCACTGATGACTACAGCCTCTCAGGTTTCATGTATGAAGATAATAATTTTCATTTTATTGAGGGGTGATGGAAAGAGATTAGGATTCTGTCCACTGCAAGTAACTGAAAAGCCAACCAAAGTGGTCGCAACAATAGGAGTTTATTACCCCCTCTACAAGGATACCTGTGGCCCGGTCCAGGTGGGGTCGCCCAGTACTGTAGCCATGCCCTGGCTTGGGAGGGTGTTCCTCTGATTCCTGATTCCTTTGACTTTTTCTTTCTGGTCACAGGATGGCTACAATAATCCTATATATCATCATGTACATGGCAACATCAAAAGGCAGGAAGAGAAGGGGGCATTGTTCCCCTGGGTCTTATTATTATTATTTTGATCAGGAAGGAAAAGCTTTCCAGGAGCTCCCAGCAGACTTCCTCTCAGGTTTCAAACCTGGAGCCGAAAGTTATGTTACTTGTTTACACTCAAACCCATTCTGGCAAAAGGGGTAAGCATGGTTGGCGTCAACTAGGGGTTAACAAACTTCTTCTTTAAAGAGTCTGATTGTTAATATTTTGGGCCTCATGGGTCACATATGGTCTCTGTTCCATAATCGTCCTTTTTTTCCTTTAGCCTTGTAAAAATATAAAGCCATTTTTGGGTGTAAGGATGTGTGCCAGGCCATGGCCCTCTGGCATGAACTAATCACCGCATTTCATCTCCTGAGGCTGGAGGAGGGGCCCACCCTCTCCGCCCACAGTTCCACCCATTTGCCGAACAAAGCTGTGATTTTCTTAGTAAATTGGGTGGGCAGCCAGCTGTGTTCGCCTTGGTATCTAGCTTGTAAAGTTGTTGTACTGATTATTAAATGAGATACAGCTAAGTAAACCAACGAATATAGTTCTGGGCATATCAAAGGCCTTCAACAAATAGTAGCTATTTATACTATTATTGTTGTTTTGTTCTTTTTAACTATTCCTGTATCATGGTTGGGGAATTCTGTCATCCAAACTCCTCTTACATGTTTGCATGGAGTCCCGATTAGTTTGTGATAAAACACGATTTTGTAATTTTTAGTTGGATCTGTTTTCCTCTATTACAGGGAAGTGTGTTTTCCACATTCCATAACTCGTTCATTTATACACATTTTAAAGTAATTTGACACTGGGCAATTTGATGACGAATAATTGGGATATGAATACTGAGGACTTGAGTAGTATTTTAATTGGCATGGGGTTGTTATTGTCACTATGTTAGTGAGGTTAAACTAGGTAACAAATAGCCCCCACATCTCAATGGCTTAACAGAAGAAAAATATTTTTCATTGCTCTTACTGCTTATCCCAAACCAGCGGGCAGGAACCCTATGCGGCTCAGTGTCTCAAGGACCCTGCCTACTGGAGGGTTTGCCACTGTGTGTTTGCACCTGGAACATGGCCTCTCAGTCTCTGTGACAAAGGAAAGAAGGGGATTGGAGAACAGCTCTTGAGCTTCTTGCTGTTTCAACCTGGAAGTGACACATTTCCCTGCTCAGAACCGATCCTAGAGGGTGACCCTACTGCAAGGAGGGCTGGGAAATATGGGGAAGCACATGGAATACTAGGGCAAGTTTTACTATCTGTTCTACAATCCCACTGCTTTATGCATTCTTCCAGAAGCACATAAATCATGAAGTTGTACCATTATAACACCAGTAGTTCCTATTTCATTACTGTCTATATCATTTAAACTTTGTTTATCCTATTCTCTCTTTTTTTTTTCTTCACATTTTTAGATTACATTCTGCTCCTTTCCTGTGCCTTCCTTTTTTTATACAGGTTAGAATCTTGCTAATAGTTTCTAAAAGGTAGAGTGAATAAATTAGAAAATGATGGATGTGAAAAGGTATATTATAATTGGCTTACTACAATATGAAAAGTCAACAGGATTTATCACTGAGGTATCCAAAGGACCTTCTGCCTTTTGAATAAGCACACTCTCTCACCCAGTGAATCTCAATGGGGAGGATGTTGCTCCCTAGAGTACATCAGGCTGTGGTAAGAACAGCTTTCCGTTGTCACAATGGGGTGGGGATTGCTACCAGCGTCTAGTGGGTAGATGTAAGGGAGACGACCAAACATTACACAATGTACAGGACAACCCCCTACTGCACAGCATTTCTTAGTATGATGGTAAACTCTTTGATCTTGGGATGCAGCAAGCTGTAGGTTTGGAATTTGCAGAGTGGGGTTCTAGCTTTTGCCCTGCTTCAAATTCCTTGTTGGGGGTATTAAACCTCTGTGCCCCATAGCTTCGTAAACATTTCCTTAAGGATTACAATGTACCATACTCAAGGAGAGGTAAATTAACTGATTCTTAAAGGCTTTCCCTTTATGACTAGCTGTTATTTGGCCTCATGAGTCACTTAGCTTCCTGATTCTCAGTTTACTTATTTGTACAGTGGACTTCACAGGAATATTGTGAAAGTTAAATGAACACGAATACAAAGTTCCTCAAAATTCCTGGCCAAACAGTTCCTTGTTCTTCTTTACCTTATGCTTGTTGGCATGGACTAGAAAAGCTGTTACTGAGATCTGTGTCCAGTATGACCAGTCCTACAGATCTGCTTGGGGCTGAGTGGGTTCCCAGGATGTTGGACTTTCAGTTTTAAAACCGGGACTGTCCAGAGCCAACTGGAGTGAGTTGCTCACTCTATTTAGTGAATCTTCTTGGAACCTGGCTGTGGCTAGCCTGAGGGAATGCCTATACTTTGGATATCTTTGGGGGAAAAAAATAGTATCTGAGCTTTGAGATGTCTCTTCCATCCTTTTACAGGTAAGAAGCTTGCTTAGGAATGGCCCCAGATCTGTGTTGAGTCATATTTTAAAGGAAGGCAATTTTATGTGTTTGGAACTTTAAAGTCATTGATACTAGAAATTGCCTTGAACTGACTTTCTTCAGTGTAATAATCAGATCTTTAAATTCATTATACTTGGGTCTGCCCAGCACCACACATCTGTGACTTTCCTCATGCAGCTACGGTGAGGAGTCACTGGAAATGTTTACAGAGACATGCTCGGTTGGACCAATGGTCACCTCAGGGAGATCTAGGAATCTTGGGCAATGCCCTTCCTGAGTGATTTTCCCATGGTTCCTTACTACTCAATCCCGTTATTTCTGCCAGGGAGGACTCCGGACTTTTCCCTTCATTCTAGTCAGCGGCTTTGTTTTGGGCGCTGAGCATCTCTCTCAGGTACCCTTAGGCCGCCTGCCCACAGTCTCTTCAAGTCCATCCCCTACACTGCTGCCAAGTATCGTCTTGCAAAACATCGACCATCATCCTCCTGCTTTAAAATTGCCCTCACCTTTAGCCATGCACACCTTCCCTTGGCGGGTCCCTCACCTTTAGCCATGCACACCTTCCCCACGCTGCTTCTTTTGGGGAGCATCCTCCTTTTCCTTTTCCACCTGAATCTTGTGCACCATCCTTTTGGACCCGGTCAAGTGCTCTCTTTCCTGGGGTACTTCCCCAGCCAGGGTTCCCACGTCAGAGAAACCTCAGCCCCTCTCTATAGTGGTGGCTTCTTCCATTGAAGGATGGAGCTCCAGGATTTAGAGAATGATGTTATGACTCCGTCCTCTGCTCTAATTACCTTCGTGCACCAACAATAAACATTTAAAGGAGGACTCCCATTGGTAAGTTACAGTGTTTTCCGTCTTTTCCAATGCCTGTGGACTTCTATATCTCCATTGCTGAGGGGTATTTATCTGGAAATTCTCAGTGTTTGGCCCACAGCAGGTGTTCTGCATGAATGTTTGAATGAATGAAGGAGCCCAGTTTGGTTTCCACAGTGGATCTTCTCCTTCATAGAGTACCACTGACCCTTGAACAACACGGGTCCACTTATATGCAGATTTTTTTCAACAAATATACTGGAAAAGTTTTCAGAGATTTGTGACAATTTTAAAAGCACTTTTCTCTAGCTAACTTTGTTTTAAGAATACCATATATAATACGTAAAACATACAAAGTATGTGTTCATTGACTAGTATTGGTAAGGTTTGTGGTCAACAGTAGGCTGTTAGTAGTAAAGTTTTTGGGGAGTCAAATGTTATGCATGGGTTGTTTTATATGCAACTGTGCATCTTTTGCTAGGGTTTTGCTATGTTTTCTCCATTCTTGCCAAGTATGGTCCCTGGACCTGCACATCAGCTCTGTGGCATCATTAGGGAGCTAGTTAGAAATGGCAGGATCTCCAATTTCACTGCAGACCTGCTGCCTCAGAATCTGTATTCTACCAACATCCTCAGAAGATTTGTATGTACATTAAAATTGAAAAGTACTGGTCTAGGCTGGTCTTAAATTATGGTCCCATTACTATCTATAAGACAGTTAACCTCCGATGGAGGAGGTCCTGATAAAAAATTTACAGCTCCCTCCCTTCTCCCTCCCTTCCTTCATTCCCTTCCTTCCTTCTCTCTTAAAGTGGACATTCATAGGACCTGCCCTAGACCTACTGAATCAGAAGGCTAGAACCACTGCCTTTTGACAAATACCCCAGCAGATTTATATCACCCTGATGTCTGAGAACCACATCCCAGGGCATTTCTTAATTGTTTAGTTGTCTCAGATTGCCCCCCAAACCTTTGGACCAAGAAGGCACATCCTCAGGAGCAGTGTTAACTCTGTTGAGATCTACACCCCTGGACCTTTCTGGTTTCCCTGTGGCTGTCAATAGCGCTGTGCTTCTGCTGCCCCCAGGCTTCCACCTGGCTTTCATCCTGTTGGAATACTCCTTTACCTTGCATTTAAAAATGCTGTGTCTCTGAGTTTCTGAAAAGGAAGAGACGGTTTGCTTTACATCTGCTGCCTTTTCTCATAGTTGTCCCACTGCTCTGCGTGCGCCATGCCTTTCTAGCCCTTAGCATGTTGTCACAGGCTCCGTTTTCTCCCTGTCCTCTGCGCCCACTCATTTCTTCCTTCCGGCAAGCCTGCCTTTTCTCCCCACTTCTCTACCGAAACTCTTCTTGCAAAAGTCACCAGGGATTTCATTATTTTCATATTCACTGACCTTTTTGAGTGATTTAAAGCAAACCTCTTAGAGCTTGGCAACCTTATAAAAAATCAGGCATTATGGTTCTAACCTGCTTTGCTGGTGTGCAAAACTGAGCATGAATGTCAGCCTCTAAGCCAGGGAGAAATTGGACCTGACTCTGTCTTTACTTGCCAACCCCAGTCACTGAAGGTTTTCATATTTAAAAATATGTTTTACAAATTCAGGTTTACTGCAAAAAATTTTTTTCTGTTTACCATTAAGCCAGTGATTTTAATTACTAATTCATTTAATTACCAAATTTCTTCAGGTAAGTAATTGCCTATATTATTCTTGTGTTAGCATTCTGTAGTTTCTGTAGATTCTGACCAGAATCTTCCCTTGCTTTACAGAATACACCCATATTTGGAGTAGCTGAATAAGTAATCTTCCTGTTGAGACTCTATAAGCTAAATTTTGAAAATTCGGGAAGGAAACATACTCAAATTGGAAGGAAATAGAGTAAAAATGCACCAAATGGAAGGTGCTTCCAAAAAAAATACACCTTCCTTCCTCCTTCCCTCCCCTTCCCTCGTTCCCTTCCTTCTTTGCTTCTTTTTTTTGAAACACATTTTGCAAACACACTGCAGGCAGTACATTAGGCTCTGGGGATGGAAAAAACACGGCCGCTCGCCTTTCAGATGCTCAGAGTTTAGCAAGGGCAGTCTTGTCAATAAAGAAAGAAAACAATTTACCTAAAGGTGCTGGGAAGGTGAGGTTCCAAGGGCCTGGGAGGGAACAGTGCAGATGAGTTAGGGGGAAGCAGGTGGAGGCTTCTTAGAGGCAGGATCATGCCTGAGCTGAATCCTGGCAGGTGAGCAGGTGTCCCCTGGTCGTGCATCAGGATGGCGGAGGCATTAGAGGGGTTTCAGGCACTACAGGCGTCTGAGCAGGACCGGGGCTTGTGATTCCCTGGCCCGTGATTCCCTGGCACAGCTGAGGTGTCCTGAGGGAGCATCAGAGGCTGGGTGGTGGGAGAAGCAAGGGGAGCCCGAGTCTGGGTCTGACTGTGGGAAGTGGCCTGATCACACATCTGTGCCAGCCTAGAGGACCGTGAATGGAAAAGTGCAGTCCTGAAAAGTGGCAGATCAGCAAGAAGGTCAGTGCAAAGTCCTGAAAGGTGGCAAATCAACAAGAAGGTCAGTGCAAAGTCTAGCTAAGACTTGGTGGATTCGGTTTCTGTATGAAGAAGTTGCTTGGAGTCCTAGGAACTTTGACAGTCCCACTGGTGTGAGGCACCAGGAGAGCAGAGGCTTTTGATGGGGAAGGGAAAGCAAAAGATACTTAGAGAAGGAGGAGGAAAACCCACGAGCTACAGATTTACAACGCTCCTGCCCCTTTCCCACCGGTTGTAAGAAAGTTCTTGTTAGAGTGGCGCAGTCATGGCCCCTTCGTCCCTTGCCTCCTGGAGTAAATCTGAACAACTCTGCTCCCCTTTCAACGCATCAGCTCTTGAAACAGTTGGAAGAAGATTCTTATGATTTCCCTTGAGCTTTTCCTCCCTGGGTCACACACGCCCTGTTGACCCCACTGCTCCGTGTGTGATGTGGTTTTTAAACCACTTACCTGCACTGCCTGCACAGCCGGCAGCATGTGGTCACAATGAAACAGAAAGACTGAGGGAAGTGACTTCCTCTTGCCTTCATTCCTTCCTCTTTCCGCAGACATGTCTTTCTTCCAGTTTTTACAGCAGACTCTGCCTGAGTTGTTGGGTCAATGGAGCCGGAGGGCTGGAAGAGACAGTGCTGGCACCGCTGAATAGCCTCGCTTTGTCTAGAAGCATGTTTTTCTGACTGTTTATGGTGTCTGACAGGGTCGTTTTTGTTCTGAGGAAAGCTAGTTTGAGAAAGCAGGCTGCTGAGAAAGCTGCGGGACTCCGCTTCCCCCAAGCCTTCTCCAAGGCCCTCCCAGAGAGCTGCAATTTAGCATCGCCACGTTGCCCGTTGCCCAGCGGAGGTCATCCAAGTCCTCTGTATCCTTGTCCCAAGTCTAACGCTGATAGCAAGGGTGAGAGAAACTCTTGTCAGCCCCACCAGCTTAATAGCAGTCGGAAAGAAGCCCAGGCCAACAGGATTCCATTTTAATCGTCAATCACACATTACCAAGAAAAAAAAAAAGCAGCTGTGTACTACCACTTTTCATTACTTTTCCTCCACGGTTGGCAGTCAGATTGCTTTCTTTTGCAGAAAACACAACGTCAATTTTACTCAGAATTTATGCGTAGAAATTTGAAAGGAGGAAATTTGGAAAGGAAGGTAAAATTAGCAAGGTTTTCACAGTTCGCATCTGGAATGAATCACACACACTTGGGATTTTTTTTTCATTGAATTATAACTGATATACAATATTATATAGGTTTCTAGTGTACAACATAGTGATTCAACAGTTATCTATGTTGTTACATGTTCACCCCAACTAGTGTAGTTACTGTATCAACATAGGTGTTACAGAACTATTTATTCCATTCTCTATCCTGTACTTTCATTCACATAACTGATTTATAGTCTGATTGGGATTTTGTTATCCCTTTCACCTATTTCACCCACCCACCCCAAACCCTCCACTATGGGAACCATCAATCATTTCTCAGGGTCCATGAGGTTATTGCTGTTTTATTCATTTTGTTTTGTTTTGTTTTGTTTTTAGAGTCCACAAATAACTGAAACCACGTGGTATTTGTCTTTCTTCACCTGGCTTAATGTCACTGAGCATAATACCCTCTAGGTCTATCCATGTTGTTGCAAATGGCAGGATTTCTTTCTTTTTTATGGCTGAATAATATTCCATGACATATATATATATATCAATCTTCTTTATCCATTTGTCTATTGATGGCATTTTCATTGCTTCCATATCTTGGCTATTGTAAATAGTGCTGCAGTAAACATAGGGGTGCCTATATCTTTCCATATTAGGAATTTTGCTTTCTCCAGGTAAATTCTTAAGAGTGGAATTACTGGGTCTTATTTCTATTTTTAGTTTTGAGGAACCTCCATACTGCTTTCTGTAGTGACTATACCAGTTTACATTCCCACCAACAGTGTAGGAGGGTTCCCTTTTCTCCACATCCTCCCCAAGACATGTTATTTCTTGTCTTTTGGATAGCGGACATTCTGACTTGTGTGAGGTGATAGCTCACTGTGGTTTTGATTTGCATTTCCCTGATGAGTAACGATGTGGAACATCTTTTCATGTGCCTGTTGGCCATCTGTTTGTCTTCTTTGGAAAAATGTCTCTTCAGGTCCTCTGCCCATTTTTTAATTGGGTTATTTGTTTTTTGGTGTGGAGTCATATGAGTTCTTTATGTATTTTGGATATTAACCCTTTGTCAGATAAATCATTTATGAATATATTCTCCCATACTGTAGGCTGCCTTTTTTTTGTTCTGTTGATGGTGTCCTTTGCTGTACAGAAGCTTTTTAGTTTGATGTAATCCCACTTATTTATTTTCGCTTTTATTGCCCTTGCCTGGGGAGATGTGTCCAAAAAACAATCACTCATGCTTATGTTCAAGAGATTTTTGCCTATGTTTTCTTCTGAGAGTTTTATGGTTTTATGTCTTATATTTTGGTCTTTAATACATTTTGAGTTTACTTTTATGTATGGAGTTAGACAGTAATCCAGTTTCATTCTCTTGTATGTGTCTGTCCAGTTTTCCTAACACCATTTTTTGGAGAGACGGTCTTTTCCCCATTGTATATTCTTGCCTCCTTCATCATATATTAATTGACCATATGTGAATGGGTTTACTTCTGGGCTCTCTATTCTGTTCCATTGTTCTATGGATCTGTTCTTATGCCAGTACCATACTGTTTTGAACACTTCAGCTTTATAGTATAGCTTGAAGTTAGGAAGCATGATACCCCCAGTTTTGTTCTTTCTCTGTTTTTTCTCTGCTTTGGCTATTCGGGGTCTATTGTGCTTCCATATAAACTGCAGTATTATTTGCTCTCCTTCATTGAAAGATGCCATTGGTATTTTGATAAGGATAGCATTGAATCTGTAAATTGCTCTGGGCAGGACAGCCACACATTTGGGATCATAACATGCAAGCATAATGCTGAATTTTCCTTCTCAGGCACTCCTGCTGTCTCTCATACTACTGGGTGCATTGTAGAATGTTTTATAGGCAGGCTTTGAATATAGCAGGGGTAACACAGGCAAGAGAGAATGTGAGAGCCTCCTCTTCAGCCAGCACAGAGCAGGTGAATCTCTGATCTGGGGCATGGACTCTGGTCAGCTGATTGGGGTGGCAAGCATATTCCAGCAGTGAAGAGATGCTTGGCTGGTCTTTATGGGTCCGAGAACATGCAGTCCTTCCACAAAATGACAGCAGAACACAGTGTGCTATTGAGTGCTGCTGGATTTGTATTAAACCGTCTACTTCTTCCCTGGAGGGTCATGACAAAGGTGGTTTTTTCAAATGAAGTCTAGACCAGCAAGCAGTCTAAAGAACTTTAGGTTTGAGTACCAATTCTACCCCACATTAGTTTTATGACCTGGGGTAACGTTCTTAACCACTCTGAGCTATAGTTTCATCTTTTTTATGTCTTTATGCCATGGCTATTTTTGCCCTGCAGATGTGACCCTGCTTGACGGTGTTCCAGCCTAATTTCTGGGCCAATCCTGAACTATGTCCTTTGTGCAGTCTGGACTGACAATTTGACTTTCCTCATGTCCCTCGCTATGCCCCACCTCCATGCCCTTATGTTAACTGCTTTCCTTCCTCCTGCCCTACTTTTCTCCATATTTGCCTTTAAGAGGTCGTGTCTTTAAGAATTAGCTCAAATGATATCTCATGTATAGGGTTTTCCCGGTGTCCTTACCCCTCAGGAATTTATGCTGAATAATGTCCAGATATAATTATATTATGTCTGGAATTCATTTTAAAGAAGTTTAGTAGGGATGAGAACATAGTGAATCAAGACTGGCCAAGAATTAATACTAGTGTACTGAGGTGATAGTTACATAGGGGTTCATTATATTGTTTTCTTTTGTATATGTTTAAATGTCTTATAATAAAAGGCAAAAAGAAAAGGGTTTCTTAATTACCCAAACCGGAGGTGATCTCTCCCCACATGTTTGAAGTTTCCTTGTGGTAGTTCCTATTTCCTTGGAGGCTGATGAAATAGGATAACTCAGTAGTAAGAAGACTATGTGTCCTGGTTTGCCAAGCGTGGTCTTGGAATCATCCTTTGTCCTGCCTTTCCATTTAGTTTAGCATTTACCCTAGATTTTTTTTTTAAACAAAATATCATTGTTCAATAATTGCATTAAAACAAGTCAGGATGTGTTTTAGAGACTACTGCCTTTTAGTTCAGGCTTCTGCCACAATCTCTATTAGTGTGGGAGTTGTCAAGATGGCGAACAGAATTTTATGTTATGCACGGACACATTCAGTAGACCACCAGTGACGGCTTCTGTCTTTTTTCCTTGCCCTTCATGGATAGCACGCAGGGTGCTTCCTTTCAGATAAACCTAAGTGGCCAGGGTTGGCTTGCTCCAGTTGTAGGTGGTTGTAGAATTATCTGACACCCTTGTGGCCCAAGCTGTGGTCTATGAGACACAGTGCTTGAGGCTTGATGGCTCGGAAGCTGACTTAAAGCGTGGGAACATGTGCCAAGAAGGATCATTCTGCTTAAGTCCTTTTACAATGTTCAGATAACTGATGCGAAGTACTTTTTTTACTTTTTGCTGTGATGCACACAGGTATATATATACATGTATATACATTCATTGTTAAACATATTTAGAAAAAAATCTCATTTTGAAAATAGCTTTGAATTGGCTTGACTTGTATAGCTTTACCGCTTAATGAAGCCAAACTGTTGATTAATCAGTAAATATTTATAATATTGTGTAATTTTTATTACTTTTCATGCCACCTTTCACTCATAAAAGTGTCCTTGTTCAAATGCTAAATTACCTTAATAAATTACCTTACTTAATAGTCAAGAAAATGGACTCTGAAGTTCGACTTTTGGCTCCAATTGCCAACTCTGAGGCACGTGAACTAGTTCCCCTGAGGTCTCAGTTTCCTCACCTGTAAAATGGAGATGGAAATAGTTGATGATATAATTTTCATGAAGATTGAGTTATTACATGTATAATATTTAATATAATGCTTTCCCTATTATAAACACTTAACAGCTTACTATTATTTTTATTTGGTACCTTTTTTATCTTCTCTGCTAGATTGTATGCTCATTTAGGAGAGGAAATGTTTATTTATTTTCATAGACCTCCACAGAGCTTGACATGTATAGCTCCTTAATAGTATTTGTTGAATGAATGAATGAAAGCTGTTCTAAATGACTGGAGCCGCTAGAGTGGTTCGAGTTGCAATCTGTGTATATGAGATTCAGCAATGTCTCTCCCTCTCATGCTGAAGGCATTTTATAAAGAAAAGAAATAAAAAATGTAAGAGGATGTTCTATATTGTCGCTTTTATTGTGATCTTAGCTTTCCCTGCAAATGTCTAGATCCTTCTCCTCATTCCTCACTTTTATTCCTTGTCTGATTTCTTTCTTGAATTTATTCCTCAAGTGGATGGGCTTCACATGCTCTCCATTGGTTTAAAATGGGAAAGATCTTGTATCCAACATCAGAACAAAAGCAGAAATCATGTACTCTTTGTCCTTCCCACATAGAAACAGTTTCTACTTAGTGCATGGATTTAAATAAAGTGCTATTCACAGCCTCAGTTTCCTCATCTATAAACAATAAGATGACTTCCACTCACTATGGCCTTGCTCCAACTTTGAAGGCCTGTGATTCACTTATATCACCAGTTAAAAGGCTGTTTCATGGGTAGGTGTAGGAAACTCCCTCCTAGATTATTGTGTAGCTATAAAAGTGTATTCAAAGTTTAAAGTAATCAGATTAACAAGTAAACTTTTGATACACCATCTGTTTAGGTAGCTTCTGCCATGGAATCTGTGATAAGGGTAACACTAACAAAGCAGAAAAGTACGTTCTAATAATTACATGCATCATTGTATGAATCAGTAATGACTCATGGAATGGTCATCTTCCTGGACCCCATTCTGTCCTTCTGGACAGTGCTTTACTTAAAACTTAGCATTAACTTAGCCAATTATTTCTTCATACCTATGCACCTGGCAAGGATAAAGGGTTCTCAATAAGGCAGAGAATACAGGATTAAGTAAAGGAAGAGTTACCGTATATGATGAACATAGCTAGGAGGAAGAGGCTAGAAAATGTTGGAATCCATGTCTTAATATTCTCAGGGAGAAATTTTGAGCTGGTGTTGTATCTAATCCTTAAATATACCCAATTGGTCTGCTCTGCAGGCATCACAGCCACTTGGTGCTCACGGGCTGATGTTTGTTAGGAAGTGGGCTATCTGTAGCCAGGAAGGGTTAAGATGATCAAGAGGAAAGGGGTTTGTATGGAGCTCTGAAAGGACATTGTGGTGAGTTTCCTTTCATTGTGTATTGATCGGCCCTTCCAGAGGGAGGCTCTGGACTCAGTCCCTTTCCATTTTAATTGCTGCTAGGATTGACTATTAAACGATGATCTTAGACTTGGACTTTTTGATGAGACAATAGGGAACATCCTGGAAATACTATACTATAAAAATATTAATATGCATATCTCTGTATGGAACAGTAGTTCAATTTTGGTTGCTTGGCCAATCCTTTCCATGAAGCTTTAGGTTTAAATAGACAGTTGTTTGCCAGATTTCTGTACCTGGGTGGTCCTTCCACGTCACTCTACTCGAGCCCACCGGGCTCATTCCTGCCTGCTTGTTAGATTTGCTTCTCCTCTGTTCTTGTTCTTAGTTCTGTGATTCAGTCTTCCTCCTCTCCATCTTTGCTGGTACCGAGCAAATCCAGGCTCCGTCTCCTCTCCCTTGGACCTCTGCACTAATCTCTCAGTCACTTTCTGGCCTCCACTCTAGCTCCCTGTCTCGATCTGCTCTCCAGCTGCCATCAGAATGACTAAAGAAGTAAGCAATTTAGCAATCATTTATGGGCCAATCACTGTCTTTTCAGCGCTGAGAACAAAACAGTGAATAAAACAGTGAACTATTTACTATTTCTGCTCTCACAGAGCTTATTTTATAGTGCTGAAGACCAATAAAGCTATGTACACAGACAAATAACTAACATGTTTATGAACTATATCATATCACAAAGGAAACAATTCAGGATTTCAGATGGAGGATAAAAAGACTTATTTTGCATAGTATAGATGAGCAAGGCTGTCCTTGACATTTAAGCTGAGATTTGGGGAATAAGAAGGAACTATAGTGGAAAGAGGGAGGGAAATAAATGTTCTAGGCAGAAAAGACAGTTTGTGCAAAGGCCCTGAGATGTGTAAGAGTATGGTGGGCTCAAAGCACCAAAAACTAGAGAATGATTAAGGCATAGAGTCACCAAAGGAAAGTAAGGAAAGTAATGAGATAGGATCAGAGAGATGGGAAAGAATGATATCACACAGGGCCTTGCAGGCTGTAGTAAGCAGTGAGTTTTACTCTAAGTACCATGAGAAGCCATTCAGGAATTCTAAGCAGAGGAGCTGTTTTATCCAGTTTACGCTTCATTATTGCTCTTACTTCGTGCAACATGGGTCAGAGGAGGAGGAAAGAGAAAGTGTGAACACCAAGTTGGAGGCGGTTGCAGAAGTCCAGGCAAACGATGATGTTAGTGTGGACTGAGGTATTACAGAGAGAGATGGAAAGAGTTGGGCAGATTTAGAATAACTTTAGAGATAACAATCCAGTAGGGACAAAAGAACAGGAGGAGATTAAGCATGGCTAGGCTGAACAACTGGATGGAAGGGGTCTGTTGAGAGGAAGAAGATTTTGACCCTTTGATCTACCTCTTCCACTTTTCAGGACTCATTTTTTATTAGATTGGGTCCACCCAAACAATCTAGCTCATCTCTCCATCTCAAGGTCTTTAACTTTAAATTCATCTGCAAAGTTTCTTTTGCCATGTAAGGTAACATATTCATAAATTCTAGGGATTAGGTTCTGGATGTCTTTTCAGAGTGGGTATTATTCTGCCTACCACAGAGGTTGAGTAAAATGAGAAAAGTATCTACTGAGATGGTCGGTGACAATGACCAGTTTTTTCAGGACTGTGATGGGGAAAAGGGCCATATCATGGTGGATTGGGCAATGAAAAGTGAAGCTAGGAAGTAGAAACAGTGTGGTGTGTAGACAACTCTTTAGAGAGTGGAATTATGACTGGAGGGGGATGTGGAGTGAAGGGAAGCATTTTTTATGGCCAATACAAGAGCATCATTGTTTATTGATAGGCTCAAACCAGGCAGGAGAAGCATGATGGTGATACTGGGGAATATCATCAGGGAGGGAGTATCTGACGCACCAGAAACCTTACTAGGATGGATCCACAGTCCAGTGGAGGAGTTCCCCCTGGATGGGCAGGAGCTGTCTACCTTTGTGTAGGAGGAAAGATGGGGAAGATGGATGCTTTGTGATGCTGTGGTAAGACACCTGTGAGGTCCAGTCGTATGCCTTCCATTTCTTCAGTGAAGTATGAAGCAGTGCCATTGTCTAAAACTGAACTCTGACCATACCAATTTGTTGCTTTAACCTCTTCAGTGGCTCTCCCTGCTCACCTCTGTTTTCATTTCTTAGCACTCTGCCTAGGATTTTATACTGTAGCCTCACCCATTCCTTATAGCCCTCTGGACATACCACACCTCTCTGCTTTTGACTTCCCGTTTGCTCACTTCCTTTACTGGAATGCCTTGCCTCTTCTAACTTTAGCTTACTGCCTCTTCTTCCTTACCGTCTCCCACCCCCATCTCCAATTCTCCAGGAACCAGCCTTGAGACACACCCTCACCCAGGTCGGTTAGCTGCCCTAGTGCTCTCAGAGCTTCCTGCTTACGCTTCCATTACCCCTGACATAATGATTTTTTTATATATGTAATCTCTACTAAAATACGGGTTTCGTTGAGAGCAGACGTATGACTCATCTTTGTATCCATAGTACTTTGCACAGTGCCTGCACATAAGCTCCATAATTATTTGTTGACTTTACCAGTATTATAGCAGGTAGATTGATTCAACATAAATAAAACAATATCAAAGGATTGAAAAATAAATCTGTTTCGTGTACATGAACTGTGCTTATACTCTTTATTGACGTGTTACCATTTCATTTTGCCAGATCTCAGCAGGCTCCAGCATTCCAAGTGTCCTCTTTAAATCTGTATTACCCTGCAGGCTGTAAAGTCCTTCAGAGAAAAGATTATGGCTTAGTCATCTTTATATCACCATTATGTGGTACAATGCAAATGGCCTGTAGAAAATGTAAAAATGTATAGAAAAACTATTTTGTATGATTTTAAAATGATCTGTTTCTCTGGAAGCTATGGTATTAGCAACTCTTCCCTTTCAGGGCATGCCCTTCTGGTCTCTGATCAGCCTTTAGAGAACAGTGGTCTGATGCAGCTCTGGTTTTGATCTCTTTATCGATTTCAGAGGCCTTCGATGGTGCTCGGTGGGTCTCTTTCAAGTTCTGTGCAGCTGAGTGACTTAACAAATTGTTTTCAACTTGTTCTTTTCAAAGAGCCAAACATATTTCACACATGCTCCTGAGGCATGCCAGCTATGCAACTGGCCACTCAACAATTATGTATAAATACACATCTTTATAACCAGTATTTGTAGAGCTTTGAATGGCATATTGTGCAACTGAAAAAAAAAGTTTGCAAAAAATGGGATTAACAGCCGTAGAAAATAGTTACAATAAAATACCAAGGGACAAAAGCCATGTTAAAAATTGTGTACATTGTCTGGTCTTTATTTTATAAGAAAATTCTGTGTGTAAGTATATATAGTTGTGGATATGTACACAAAAATGACTGCAAAGTAATGCACCAAAATACCAACAATGGTTTAGCCTAGGTGGTGGAATTTGCATAATTTCCATCTTCTGTATACCTATCTTTATTTTCTAAATTCTCTAATAAATATTGTCTACTTTTGAACTCTGGCAATCTGTGGTATTTATTTTAAAAAGTAACTTGTTGACCTTTAAGCATCAGTGGCAAGAGAGCTTTTTAAATTTATTTTTATTTTTTTATTTTGGCCAATGATGAAGAGAGCCAAGAAATCAATGAGTCCTCAGTTTGAAGTGTGTTTTAGTCAAGAGAACTGGAGAACAGAGGCTAATGAACCTAAGTGGTTTTTGATCCAGGAGAGGATTCGTAAATGACTGAAAATGTACAAATACAATCAGGGGTCAAGAGATTTTCAAGGAGTACTGGATCTGACCTGTTTGATTCCCCAACCTCACGATGTCCCAGAGGCTTCTCAGGAGGGCTTCTGTTTACCCTGGCATGCGTGACTGCTGCAGGACTTTCTGATGCAGCTTGATTCCCAAGACCAAAATAGTCCAGTGAGTCACTTGGATATATTCTGAATCAAAGATTTAAAAACCAAAGCATGCAAATGGTTCTAATGCCTTAGCTCAGAGTAAACGTCAGTTCATTTTGATTTCAAGGCTACCAGAGTGGCTGTCGTTCAGGTCAGCCAGCATAATGTTAGTGTGAAGCCAGATGGCCCCTGGTGAGCAAGGTCCACAAGGAATGGAGTGTCATGATATGTATGGGCTCTTTTGTTTTTGTTTTATTTTTATTCTCTGTGATGCTTAATGCAATGTAGGGCACATGCAAAGTGCTGGATGAATGACAGAGACCGGAGCGGGGAGAGTGTTAGGAAGTACCGACTAAGAGGCTGCCCCACATCTGTTGGTTGGACTGCCTCTCTTCATTGTCTTGGTTTCATCATTAACACTGACTTCTTCCTTCCTCAAAAGTGTCCCATTTGGGATGAGATCATTTTATAGGTCACCCTGTGACCAAGGTGGGCCAGTAAGTAAAATCTAGATTCCGTGATTAGCATCTCTGCACAGCAGTTGTCTGCCTGGCAACAAATGTCAGAGCCACGCCCATGGGCCCATGGGCCCTTCCTGTTCTCCGTGGCTGCAGTAGATGCCTTTGTATTCAGTCTTTTCAAATAGATAAATAGAACTGTTGAAGTAACCCTCGAGGATTAAAGCTCTGGACAAGTTGATCTTTTTCTATTACCACAGCTGTCCCAGATGGTGGTAATACTTCTAGAGCTCTGAATGCTGCCTTTGGGGCCAGTGGGATAAAATACTGAGAACACATTGAAACTGGCAAGCTGTCTTGACATTTGCTCTTTGGCTCCTAAGCCATGGATTTTCTTCTTCTTTATGGCAGTTTGCACTTCTGTTTCCTTTATTCCTTCAGGGACTCCCTTGAGATTCCCTTTTTCTTTAGAAGAATGAGAGGTTAGAGGCAGCATGTCTAATTTGCTGAGGATTTAGTGTGCTGTAATTGCCCTGGAAGCCAGAGATGTCAGTCTCTAGGAACAAGCCCAAGGAGGACACAAATTGAGACAAACACTTGGATTTTGACAAAGGCTGTGTGGTTTTCTGACTCCTGCCCTAGGAGCAGAAGTGTAGTAAGTGAGATTGGGGAAAGGTTTGGGTTTTCTCCATTAGGGTTTATGTACCTGGAAACCTCTTATGCTCTGTAAATTTAAGATTGACTGTGCTAGTTTAAAATAAAAATGGTTCTAAGACTCAACTTGGGCCCCTGAGCCCTCTGAGAAATGGTATCTAAGGGTCTCCCCAGAAAATTATGCATGTGCACCCACAAAGCAAATTTTACAGATAATTTCATAGGATTTATGTTTTCCAGTCCACTCTATGGACTGTAGGTTAATGTGGCAGATGGAGCTTGGGTGCCTGCCTGATATCTGTGCTCCAAAGTCCCGCTTCGTTCTCCCTCTTAGAAACCTGTATTCATTGGGTATTTCACCTTTCTCCATGTGACCGTGAACTTGAGGGGAGGCCCTGTCTTCAGCCCCAGGGGTGGAGGAGGTGGGAAGGATGATTGATTAAAGACAGTCCCATGTCCTTTGCCAGACATTGGTTCTGGCATGTATTTGTGGTACTTATTGGCAAGTAAGACAGGAGTATAATTCTGCTAGGGAGCTTTGGGGCAAAATTTCCTCACTCTTAAAATGGGAAACATACAGTAGTATGGAGAAGGCAATCTTGACACTCTTGCAGATGTGTTACAGGACTGAACAAATGAGAGAAGGCAAGGGTTGGATTGGCATCGGACATATTGATGTGAATTCATGATTTCTAAAATATGCGTATGGATGTGTATACATATGTTCATATGCCAGTGTATACATTGTATGTTTTATGTATGGGTGTATGTGTATTTGTATGTGTGTGTATGTGTATGTGTGCTCATATGTTCATGTATTTCCTACCTCTGATCGGTGAAAGGGCCAAGAAGAAATGATACCCAAGGAACAATGGGCACACCTGTACTGAGCTCTCCACACCACTGCCCACTGAAAGGGAAAAGGGTCCTTGCGGGATTTCCAGGATTGGGGCATGAATCCAGGTGGCACTGGAATTGCAGGCTGTTCTCATGCTGGTGCGGGGCTGAGCATTTACCAGGCCGTTCACCCATTCAGTGTACTCAGCTGGCTGCTTTTGAACAATGAGCTTTGTGATCAAACTCGTAGATTCCTTGGTCATATGCTCATTGTTGTACCTCGTTTGATATAAATCAGTCCCTTGGTCTGCCACAACATCGTGTGGGATGCCATGCTGGTGGGTTAGGCATTCTTACGTCCTTGGATAGCACACTTGCAGAGGCATCGCATGCAGAGAAGGCAAATCCGTATTTGCAGTAGATAAGCATGAGTTCCAGTAAGCGTGGATTGCTGTCTCCTCCTTCCCTCCAGGATCACTGCTAGGGATGACCGAGTGACTGCCATTCAATACCATCGGATCTTCTAAGAGCCTTATGGAATGAACCTCAACTCAGTGCCCAAAGGTTATCTGTCTGTTCCTTTCATTACTGTTGACTGATCGCAGGTGGCTCCACATGTTTTAACCCCAGGTTCTGCATGCCAGCAGGCCCCATCGGTTCCACCAGGTGCCAGAGAACTCTTAGAGCAGGAATCCAGAGGGAGAAGAGGGCATCTGGTTGTGGCCAAAGATGAGGCATTGTCAGGTTGCATCTGTTTGGAAGCCGGTCAAACCTGGACTGCAATGGAAGGAAGTAGGAGGTAGGTGGAGAGACACAGCGAGTGGTGTTAAGAGTTGTCTCATGCACACACTACATTCCAGAGGGTTGAGTGAGGAAAATTCAGGATTTCAGCAAAGCATACCTTGCTCCACTCTTATCTAGCTGTGATACCTTGGAGTATTTACCTGACCATTTTAAAGTGTAGTTTCTCATCTGCGCAATGAGGAAAACAACTCCCACATTAGGGAGGATTACCAGAGGTGATATTGGTTACATTCCTTACTTTGGCCCTGGAGTAAATGTTAGTGATCTACCACCTGACCATGCAAAGCAGGAGATGCACAGATAACTTTCTGGTCTTGTAGGTGGAGGGGAAGAGAAGGAGATGGGAGGTGTGGGACGAGTGCACAGGAAGAAGCCATGGACCAAGCTGCAGGAAACGAACTCTTCGGAGGCAGAGCACTGTGTGTGTACTGTACAGTGCGGGGACAGGTGCAGTATCCGGGCGGCAGGAGGAGCATGGCCGGAGGAAGAGGGTCCGTGTCGAGGTTAGGTGTATTCAAGGAAGTAAGTAGAAAGGACTTCTGTTTGACTGTTGCTTAGTTACTTCTTAGAGGTGGAAGTAAAAGATAGTACAACTGGGATAGGCTCTTGAATCCCACTTGAGTCCTTTGAATAAGACTTGGCTGGCAGGAAGGAAACATACACAAACTTCTTCAAAGATTGGGAATTAAACCAAAGGGAACACCTGGCCATGTCCTCTCCCACCTTCCCACTCATTTAGGCCATGGATGAAGTAACTATTGCCCTTGTATTTTAGCCTCCAGGAATATTACGATTTAACCCAATCATTTCAGAAGAGACATACTGGGGGTGGGGAGCAGGGATAGGCAGGAGTAGGAAGTTAGCTCTAATTAATACCTTACTTTCTGGGTGTAGCTCAGTGCTGACACATAGTAGGTATTGAATAAATATTTGGGGACAGGATGAATGAATGAAAGCTCTGTGTTTATCCCTTCAGTTCCCTTCTTGGTGGTTTGGTTATGTGGCCCCTTGGATAACACATCTCTTCTTAATGTCAGCACCAGCTGTGAGGCACCGCCTCCTGGGTACCATGGAGGCGAGTTCTCTTAACCCCTGAGGATAAAGTCTCTGGGAGGGGTTTTGTGCTTAGGTACATACATGAGATCCATTTTTCTTCCTAAATCTGAGCAAGCTGTGTTCAGCTGTGCTTGCATAAGTATTCAGTTTATTGAAAAATAATATGGTCCTGTAGATTCTCAGAAGGAAGCATGGTGTGGCCACTGTCAGAATATATAGAACAGGTTGCATTCTGCAAGGAAAGCTGCAATAGCCATAGCTATTTATGTAATTAAAAAAAAAAGTCTTGGCCTACTTACTCAAGGCAGTATTAAATATAACAGAATTTCAGTAACACCGTAGCAGTTGAATAATTTCTTGGCACCTTGCTTAGTAGATTTTGACTTACCGTGAGAATATTTGGGCAGCTAATCCCAAAGGTGCTAAGGAAAATGTGTTTTTATTTTCCTTAATATTTCTCTGGCTGCACAATTACTTGGCTATGTGTCCTTCTCCAATACAGAAGGATTTGGAGAGTGAACTTGCTATCTCCAGGCTGAATGTTTTCTTATTTGTTTATAAAACTCCAGAAAAATATTTGCTTGAAAAAAAAATCATTCAGCCATGCATAGGGTTTATATCCTTGATAGCTAAGCATTCGAAAGAACTTAGTAACATTTCCTGGAATTGTGCATCTCTCTTCCCAGCCCCTGCAACTTCTTTCACTTTCATCGCATAGCTCGTGAAACCCCACGGCAACCCCTCTCAGTACTGTGGCTCCTTCTATGCTCTCGTGCTTTACCGTAGAGCATTCCGTTCCTCCCGCCATCTCCAGCCTGTTTGCATCTTGCCACACAGGGAGAAAAGGACTCTTGGCACCGTCTCAGCCCTTGGGATGGCACTAGTGCATCTTTTCAGAGACCGAAGTTCCTCGCCCAACAGCTTTTGGATATTGAGATGAATTAGAGATGTTGTAAGGCATTAACTTCAGAGAATGTGGTGTTTGGCAGAGAAGGACGAAGCTACCTTGGCATCTGTCGCAGGAGAGGCATTGAGTATTTTGGAAAAATGACATTTAATTCTTCCTCTTTTTGGAGGTATAGGAACAACTCGGGTCACCTTCGGTAGGAGGCTCGTCCCCCATAGCAGCTCAACAACACACACACTGTTTGTTGGGGAAGCAAAATCTTCAGAAAACAATCTGAACTTGGAAGTAAGAGGAAGAAAGAATAAAAAAGAGTGCTTCTTTTGATTAAAAATAAAAAATAATTTAGTGCTAGGACGGAAAAGTAGCACCTCAAGTTTGGGCTTCTGGGAAAGCTGACAGGGAGAACTTGAGGAAAAAAATGTTCTTTTCTGCACCTATAAAATGAGAATCAAAGTTTATTGTTTTCCTTTAAATCAAAATTTTTTTTAGTCGTGGCAAAATGTACATAATACATATACATAATACAAAAACCATCTTAACCACTTTTCAGTGGCATTAAGTGCATTCACATTGTCGCCCAGCCATCACCACCATCCTTCTCCAGAACTCTCTTCATTTGGCTAAAGTGAATATACCCACGTGATGATAACTCCCCTCCACCCCTGGGCGGACTGATCTCTTCTCTGTTTCTATGAACTTGACGACTCTAGGTCCCTCATGTAAGTGGAGTCACACAGTATGTGTCTTTTTGTGACTGGATTAGTTCACTTAGCATCATGTTCTCAAGGTTCATCCATACTGCTGCATATTGCAGAATTCCCTTTCTTTCTAAGGCTAAACAATATATTCCAGTGTATGTTATAGATCACAGTTTGTTTATCCGTTTATTTGTCAATGGACGTTTGGGTCGCTTCCACCTTTTGGCTATGGTGAATGATGGTGCTATGAATGTAAGACCTGGATATTAGCTCATTAGGGCTGCCATGCAAACCACTCCAGCCTGAGGGGTTTAAACAACAGAAATGTATTTCTCACAGTTCTAGAGGCTACATCTGAAATCACGGTATTGGTTTCTTCTGAAGCCTC
Organism: Smutsia gigantea; assembly: GCA_032199065.1. Taxonomy (NCBI): domain Eukaryota; kingdom Metazoa; phylum Chordata; class Mammalia; order Pholidota; family Manidae; genus Smutsia; species Smutsia gigantea. Next base: position 171,963 of record JAVSCE010016465.1, on the reverse strand, counting down.
TCTTCTTGGGCTTATAGAGGGCTGTCTTCTCCCTGTTTTTTTCACGTGGTCTTTTTCTGTGTAGATGTGTCCAGACTCCTTTTCTTCTATGGGCACTAGTCTATGTAATCCTATAGGATTAGGCCCCACCCTATATTTTAAATGGATACCTCCATAAAGACCCTATCTCCAAATACCCTCTGAGATAGTGGGGGTTATGATTTCGACATGAGAATTTTGTGTTTGATATTTGATATCATTCAGCCTGTAACACTCTGCTTTCAGTTGGTTTGGGTATATACCCAGAAGGAGAATTGCTGGAGCATATTGTAATTCTTTTCTAATTTTTTGTGGATAAGTTTATTTTTATAAAGTGGTTATGACCTTCAAATGCATGTAAAGGACTTAGAATAGGGTTGGCCTCAGAAAAATGCTGACTCTATTAATCGTGTAGACTAAACAGTTTGAACCCAGAATTTTTAGGCAAAAAAACTGAGTCCTGAAAAGTTAAGCAACTTATATCTCCAAGTTCCTAGTTAGCAGCATATTCAGAAATTCTAAGAACCTAAGTCTGACAATGTCAGGAAGCTTAATTCCACCATGTACCACTTCTTTCCAGTCCTATGTAGATGGTTGTGTTATTGGCTATTAACTATTTGCTGTTTTTTATGGTATTTGATTTTATTCTTCACTGTTAAAACTTAGTTTTCTGAACAGGTAACGTATTTATATGGTTCAAATTGAAAAAATATCAAAAGGTTTCAATAGAATGTCATTTTCCTACTTTTGTCCTCCTGTATCCTGGCTACCCTCTCCCTCTTCAGCCAACATGACTAATTTCTAATGTTTTCTGCTAAAGATTTTATGTGTGTACAAGCACATCTGTGTATGCATTTTCTTGCCATTTTAAAATGCAATCTAGCACATAGTCCCCTGCTTCTTCATTTTTTCACTGAATGTATTTTGGAGATACTTCTATTATCAACATATTAAAAAATAGCCCATTATTATTTTTAACAACATAGAATTTCATTGTTTGAAGGCCTTCTATTTCACTTAGCCTATCCCCTGTTTTTGAACCGCTGAGATGGACAGTGCTGTGTTGAATCAACTTGTATGTACATTATTTTGCATAAATAGGAAGATAGCTGTTTCATAGCGTCCTAGCGGTGGAGTCAGTGGGACAAAGGGAATGTGCGTTTGTAAGACAGATGTTCTTCAAATTGCCCTTCATAGGGCTTGTACCAATTTGTAATTTCACCATCATCTTAGGGGATTTTAAATAATGAGGAGAAATTAGTATACTAGACCAGGCCCTACTTTATCTAGTGATGGCTTATCTATATGAGGGCTTGGCAGGAGCCACAGCAAACTCAAGAGGACATCCCCTTCAGCTCCGGAACAAGCCAAGGACATTCAGTCATTCTGCTTCTGTTCAACAGTGTGCTGCCAGGGCAAGTAGGCAAAAATGTGAAATGAAACCCATCCGAATGGGAAAAGAAGAAATAAAAATAACTCTATTTGTAGATGACATGATCTTATATTAGAAAAGTCCTAGGGAATCCACTAAAAAAAAAAACTGAGAGCTAATCAGCAGGTTTAGGCAAAGTTTCAGCATACAAATTAAGTATACAAAAATCAGTTATATTTTTTATACCCTAGCACAGAACAGTCTGAAAATGAAATGAGGAAAAACCATTCTGTTATTCTGTTTAAAATAGCATCAAAAATAAAATACTTGGGAGTAAATGGAACAAAATAAGTGCAAATCTCATACTCTGAAACGTACATTGTCAAAAGAAATTAAAGAAGGCCTAAATAAATGAAAAGATATACTGTGTTCATGGGTCAGAAGATTAAATTGTCAAGATGGCAGCACTCCCAAATTTGATCTACAGATTCAATACAAACACCATCAGAATTCCTGCTGACTTCATAGAAACTGGCAGCTGATTCTAAAATTCACATGGTAGTTCAAAGGACTCAGAATAGCCAAAACAACCTTGGAAAAAAAGAACAAACTTTGAGGAATCACACTTCCTGAATTCAAGACTTACTACAAAGCTACAATAATCAGGATATGTGATACTGTCATAAAGATAAACAGATCAATGGCAGAGGACTGAGAGTTAAGATGTAAATCCTCACTTTGAACAAGGGTACCAAGGCAGTTCAGTAGGCAAAGAGCAATTTCTCCAATAACTGCTGCTTGGACAACTGGATATACATATGCAAAAGAATGCATTTGAATCCCCCACCTCACACCATATACAAAAATTACCTCAAAATGAATCGAAGACCTAAACCTAAGTGCTAAAACTAGAAAGTCTTTAGAGAAAATGTAGATATAAAGCCTCATGACCTTTGAGATATAATACACATCACATGCAATTCACCTGTTTAGATTGTACAATTGCATATTGTAAAACTTCTATGTGGCAAAAGACACCATCAAGAAAGTAATATGACAACCCATAGAATGAGAGAAAATATTTGTAAATCATATGTCTGATGAGGCACTTGTAAACAGAATATATAAAGAACATTTACAACTTAAGAAAAAAAAAACCCATTACAAAATGGCTGAAGGATTTGAACAGACATTTCTCCAAAAAGATATGCAAATGGGTAATGAACGAATGAAATTATGCTCAACATCATTAGTTGTCAGAGAAATGCAAGTCAAAACTACAATGAGATACTGCTCCACATTCACTAGGATGATTATTACTAAAAAAAAAAACCCTAGAAAATAACAAGTGTCGGCAAGGATATGGAGAAATTGAAATCTTCATACACTACTTATAGGAATGTAAAATGGTGTGGCTGCTTTGACAGTTTCAAAGTTTGAAGGTTTGGTAGTTGAAAAAAAGTTTAGCATAACAGTCTGACCCGGCGGTTTCATTCGTAGGTGTATAACCAAGAGAATTGAAAACTTTATGTACGCACAAAAACTTGCACATGAATGTCCACTGCAGCATTATTCATAACAGCCCAAAAGTGGAGACAATCTCCATGTCCATCAACTGATGAATGGAAAAACAATGCAGTGTATCAGTACAATGGAATATTATTTGGCAATAGAAAGGAAGAACTGCTGGTACAGGTTACATCATAAATGAACCTTTAAAACATCTTGCTAAGTGAAGGAGCCAGCCACAAAAGCCCATGGTATTGTAGGGTTTTCTTTTATTTGAGGTGTCAAGAAGAGGCCAATCTACAGAGACAGAATGTAGACAGGTGGTTGCCTAGGACCAGAGGGAGGGTCGGTATTGGAGGGAAATGGGAAATGATGGCCCAGGGGCATGGTGCTTCTTTTGTGGGTGATGAACATCTTATAAAATTGATTGTGATAATGGTTGCACAGCTCTGTGAATGTGCTGAAAACCATCGACTTGTACAGTCTAAGTAGGTGAATTGTATGTTATATGAATTATATCTCAAAAAAGCTGTTATAATAAAAATTGGAGGGGAAAGGTAATGTCATAGGTCACCTTTTAGACATTGCAGTTTGCAGTTCCGGAGGTGAAGAATTCAGACTCCTTGGTAGTGAACTTGCTAAGACTTTTCAGAAGAGTAAAATGCATCACATACTCACATGTGCCCTTTGAGACTCATGGATAGTTCTTGACTGGGAACCACTTCTGACTCATTTGTTTCTAAGTTTTACCATGAGCAACTTTGGAATGGAGGAGGTTCTTAGAAGAAATGAGGAAGTGTTAGATCACATCTACCTTCCAGCCTTACACAGTGGAGTTGCCGGTGGGAGTTTTCTCTTCTGTTTCTCATTAGCTACCTCTTCAGGAGCTTTTATACTGCAAGGGTACTTGGTAAAATGTCATTTGAAACTACAGAAACTCCTTCGCTGACCTATTCTGGCTGTTTCTAATGTTTGTTGGCTTCGTGTTTCCCAGGACCCCATGGGAAATCTTGGAAGAACACCCTGTTAAAAGTCAATACTGAGTGCCTCTCCCAGTTTCCCTTCACACTGTATTTTCTCCTTGCTGTCACTTTTTATGCCCTTCTCTCTATTTGTCTTAAAGAGAGACCCTCCACTCCTTTCTCTGAGTCTAAGCTCTCTCCACTTGTTATTGATCCCACAAAGTCGATTGGACCTGTGCAGTTCTCTGGCCTCTTTCCCTTTCCCCATGTCTTGCCAATGGGTTTCAGCCCGGGCAAGTTCGCTATGGATTCAATGTGACCAAAGAAATCGACAGTAAAATGCTCTTGGGGTGAAAAGGTTATACCCAACTTCATTTCCAGGTAGCAGGCAGGTCAGTCACTAGAATCCCATTAACTCAGAGCGAGTCTGCATGCAGCAAGCTGGTCTTTGCCTCTGGGCCCTCTGTCCTCACAGCCGTCCTCTGGGCCTCTCTGCCTGCACAGCCGTCCCACACAGCCATCCTCTGGGCCTCTGTCCTCTGCTCTGCTCTCCTGCAGCCTTGCAACCGTGCCACCGTGTCACGCCCAGAGCATTGGGCAGAGCTCTTTATATAGAGTCAACAGCCATGTATTGCCCACAGGTGTGCAGTGAGCTAGTCAACCGGGGCCAGGTGAGAATCCTGGCCACAGGAACTCTCATTTTATCCACACCCCAGCTGCTGCCTTCAGATTGACTGTTGCTCAAAGGTCACATCATTTTTTAGAAAATAGTAGTAAGTGTACAAATAACACAAACACCAAAACTTTCCTTAAATCCTCTTTCTTCTTCAACGTACTGGGTTTTTTTCAGTTACCTTTTTGGAAAAGTCTGCATATTTTCCTATGTTCACAGATGAGTATTTTAAGGAAAAGACTGAGGTTACAGAGTGAAGAACCCTGTGCTAAAAATAAGTCGAGAGTGTATCATAACTAGAAAAAGTCGGAATGTGAAAGTGAAGTGAGGTTGCAGGAAGGAAAGCAAATTTTCCAGGTTTTATACATAGCCCTGACACAGGTCAGCAGAAATCTTTCTGAAAGCTCGTGGAGATTGTGATGAAGATTGATTGCAGCTGAAGGCCCAAATACAATTATATGGAAAAGCTGACTCTTTGCACCTGTGCAAGCTTTATGTTTCCAGACAAGACCTTCGAAATGGAGGAAGTAATAAGTCCATGCAGTTGTAGTGATCATTATATTAAGAATTTATGTGCAATGCTGAGCACTGTGTCTTACATGTAATAAATTCTCAATAAATATTAGTTGCTTTTATTATTCTCATGAGCAGCTACTTGTTAATAAGAAAGCACCTGCCAAAAATTGGTGTGTAGCTGACCTGGCAACTTTCAGCATCATTTACCCGACATGTATCTATCTGGTGGCACTGCATACATTGCTTAGCAACTTTAATTCCACCAGGGACATATGGATATTCCCATTTTAAGGATGAGGCTTAGATTAATGACTTCCCAATGTTTTATAGCTAATGAGTGCTATGGCTTGATCTCTTCCCACCAGGCCTCTGTTTTACAAGGTAATGTTGAGTTGTTTTCCCAATTTAACTGTATAAAACTTGGATGGGTACTTTGAAATCATCAGATTGTATATAGATGTGAGTGGGCACTTCGTTCAGCATGCACACTGCTCCCCAGTAGTAAGGACTTGTGAGAATTGCCATTAATGATATTCAGTTAAAATCAATCCCATGAAAACCTGTAACTTAAAGACAATTCTATAAAATTAGTGTATCCAAGGATCATTACAAATTATCTCCTAGTATTTTTGGTTAGCCATTAAAACTGGTTTTGCAGAAATTGTTTAGGTAATAATGTGTATGAGACATAACAGAGTATATTTAAATTTATACCTTTCACTCACATTTCTGATCACATAGGTAAGTGGAACATTCTACTGGTTCAATAAGGCATTTACATACTTTTTTTGTGTGTGCTTAGTCTTGGAGATTAACTGATTTATATGTTTCCAGGTAACTGCCTGCAACAATTTCTGGACTTATTACTGAAGACTAGAGGACTCCACTTCTTTTGATGCCCTGAGTTATGGCACTGGCTGAAGCAGTATTTGTTAATTACAGTGGTGATGGTTTATTTGGTATAAGCTGAAGCCCTAAGTCTTTCTATAGGACTGTGTAATTTTCCCTTAAGGTTCTGTGAGGATCTGAAATAGCACTGAAATATGAGTCAGCTTGCACAAAGAAATCTGCTTTGAAAATAAGTTGTTTGCTTTTGTAAATTAGTCTCTTTTCAGAAAATCTCACATTTAAATTCTGTGGTTTTCTCAAAGCTATTTCATAGTCTTTCTTCTTTAATTGACCGTCAAGACCCTGTGGTCAGAAGTGCAACTGGTGGGAGATGCACTCCATCAGGAAAGTGTGTGTGGTGGAATGAGAGGCAAAGGCCACATGCTTTTGGCCAGGCTGGGGGTTGCCAGACATGACTCGCAAAATTGTCCTGCCTCCCTGGAGCAAAAGGTGACTAGATGTTGCAGAAGCAACTATGGTGCAGAGGATTATACTGAGTCTTTACAGGCTGGTGGATTTGAGTTTGCTACCAAGCTAAAGAATCTTGTCATATTTTCTGATATTGCTTTGGCCACGGTTTCTTTACTTCCTTGTGTCTTGTTGGCAGGGGACATGAAAAATTCCACAATGTGTCACGGGCCCAGAGAAAGGGCTACATTTCTTCCTTATAGCTTTTCCTCTGAGATGGCATCAAGCTAGAAAGACCTGGAAGGAAATCAGCATCTCTTCCTTCTTTGTTCCGAAGGGCATCCTCTGAGGAGAAGGCTGGGCCCTTTACCAACACCCATTCCTTCTACTCTGCAGTTAATTTCTCCATGTTGCTTGTGTTGCCCCCTTTTCTTGTCAAATTAAGACTTTCTAGATGTTTCTATCACCACTGGCCGTGCCAGATCACAGGATGCTCTGGAAGGCCCGTAGTAGGAGCAATTGAGAAGGAAATAGAAAATGAAGCATGAAAGAAAGAAAACAGGTAGGGAAAAGTAAATAGAAAAAGATAGGGGAAAGTTTGTTAGGGTGGCAGCTTGGATGGAGTCAGAAGGACACTGGATAAATTTTGGAAGAGAATTTGATAAAATTCGGTGTCCATTTCTAGTAACTCAAGCGTATTAGTTTCTTATGGCTGCTATGACAAATTACCACAAACTGGCTGCTTAAAACAGAAACTTATTCTCTCACATTTCTGGAGGCCAGAAGTTTGAAATCAAGTCTTCCTCTAGAGGTTCTGGGAGAGAATCCTCTCCTTGCCTCTTCTAGTTTGTGGGTCCTGCCAGCATTCCTTGACATCCCTCAGATCGTACATTACTCTGCTTTCTGCCTGCCATCTTTATATAACCTTCTCCTCTGAGTGAACCTAATTTCCCTTTGCCTGTCTATTATTACACTTGTGATGGCATTGAGGGCCTAACTGGATTATCCAGGATAATCTACTCATCTAAAAATCCTTAATTTAATCTGGAAAATCTTTACTACAGTAACATTCACAGGTTCCAAGGATTAGGGGGAAGGCAAGTCTTTGGGAACCGTTATCTGCCTACTTCACTTACCAAAATATGTTTCTACCAAACTGAATCTAAAACCAGCATAATTTTTTAAGGTGAAAAAGCTGGAAAGAATTCTTGTAAAGTCAGGAGCAAGCAAAGAGTCTTCAGTGACCATGAATACTTAATTATCTTTGTCCATAGTAGCCAATATTTAATATAAATAGTAAAAAGGTGTGTAAAATTAATGGAGAAACAAAAGGACAGACTAACAGGTAGTATTGAGACAACTATCTAGCCATATGGGGCAGAGGAAAGAATGTAGCTTAAGAAAATGGAGAAGCCATAAAGAAATGTAAAAATGTTTAATTTTGTATAATCAAAATGGGAAAAAATACCTGAAGCATGTGGATGCACTCGTGTGTGTGTGTGTGTGTGTGTGTGTGTGCGTGTGTGTGCGTGTGTGTGTGACAACATGAACTACAAAATGGACCATGTCTTCTGTTATAAATTAAACAATAATAATAATAACCTAATATGAAAATGAGCAAAGGGCTTGAATAGGCAGCTCACAGAAAACTAAATGCAGATGTCAATAGACATACAAAAAATACTCAGCTTTATTAAATATTTTAAAAATGTGATTAAGAAAAATGAGGTGCCCTTATTCACTTACCAAGTTAACAGAGATTAAAAAGTTTGTTGTATACCAAGTATCATTGAGGGACTATTTTTATTTATTCATTTCTTCCTTTTTTCATTAGGATTTTAAGATGGTTTACTGGGATGCATAAAATTCAGCTATTTAACAAGAATTAAAGGCAAGGGAGACCTTGTGTGAAGGAGTCTTGCAAATATAAAAGTCAAGTTTGAATTTGATGAAGTCTAGCTAACAGGAGTGTGTGAATCAACAAGGGATATATAATTAGCAGAGTCCAGTGGGAAACCTGCTAGGACAAATGACTAGATTTCTCCAACAAAACAGTTTCAGGGAGGGCAGGGGTAGGCAACAAGAAATGGAAAGAGAGCTTATGGATTAAAAGAGACCTAGGAAACTTTAGCAAGCAAATATAGGCAATGGCCCTAATTTTAATCTAACATACTGATATTGAAAAAAATTTGAGATATTTATGAGACCGTTAGAATTTTGAACATTGAATAGATACTAAGAGGCTACTTATTTGTTTACATGTGATAATCGTATTGTGGTTATGTTTTTAAAAATAATTTCTTTTAGAGATAGTTGGTGAAATATTTATGGATGAAATGATGTGACATCTGGGAAAGTGGGTGGTGGTTATAGATGAAATGCAACTGGCCATGAGTGGGTATTTGTTGAAGCTCAGGAATGGGTGCATAGGAGTTGATTATAGCTCTGTTGTTTACTTTCCCCTATATTTAAGATGTTCCATAATAAAATCTTATTTAAAGTGTAGGTAAGGCAGAAACAAAAATATATTGACCCAGAAATGAATGCAAATATGAATTCCAGTTTAGCCCTAAGCTTGTTGGCCATCAACCCAAGGAAGAAAACACAAACAGAAACATTCACATCATCCATAGACATACTGATCAACTACACAGAAGAAGCCAACTCTTCTTGTTATTGACAACCCATGTTTTTTTTTCCCTAAGAGTTTTTACAAAGGGGGCATTACATAAGGTAAAGAAAAACATCCTTGCAGGAATGAATTTCAGAGGCCTCTTAAATGTACTTCAACATGGGTCAAAGGCATCATGATAGAATGCAGCTTGGTAGAAGAAGTGGGATGAAGCTGGGAGGCAGGCAGATGAGACGCCACACTGATAATAGTCTGAGAAGAGAGATAGATGAAGAACTTTACAGTTTATTTCTTTGCATCTCTCAGTCTTCCAGCAGGTTGAATCAGTGACTGCCCTGTAGTTTTCCTTGGCTAGGAGGAAGGTGATCCCAGTGCTATTAAAATTGTGACTTTGGACTAGAGGGAAAAAAGAATGCCCTTCTACCCCCTGTCAAAAAACTTCAATGCTGCTCTTACTATCCCTCCATGTTAACTGTTAAAAGAGAGTTTTCTGTGACTCAGTAGCTGTTTAAGAAAAATCTCTGTGTTTTGGAAAATTTCAAATATATTCCAAGGTAGACAGTATAATGAACTGCTGTGTATCCATCCCTCAGCTTTGACAATTACCAGCTTGTGGCTAGGCTAATCTTGCTTCATCTATAGCTCCATCTCCACACCCTCCCACCCCAGCCTGATACTATTTTGAAGGAAATCGTAGAATCAGATTATTTCACTTCAAGATATTTCAGTACTTATCTCTGAAATATGAGTGCTATCTTTAAACCTAACCCAGACTCAGTGCACAGTGTGAAAAACACATCACTAAAATAATCGTTGTAACCCGTTGTCATATTTTTATATTAAAGTGGTATTTTTAACACTCTAACGAGCATGTTTGCTTTTGATGAAGACTCATGAATGAAGGAGCACGTAACCGGGGATGATGAGTTCAGGCAGCGGGGATTCCCCGTCTAACCACCATGGCTCCTACCTTTGCCCTGGGCCCAGACCACAACTAGAGGGCATGGGCTGTGACGTGCTCTTAGGTTCTTTCAAGAGCACATAGTCAGCACTAAATTGTCAACATGATAAAACCTCTTCAGCTCTACCCGGTCTAAAAAAGGAGCTTTCATCACAGGAGGCTGTAGGTAACGCCTTCAGTGTGCTTTCCTTCACTGACAATAGGACCATTTCTGAATTTGTGTCCCTCACTGATTCACATCTCATTGTCTCAAAATGCACTGCTTGACTATCTTCCATTCTCCTGCTCTTCTTGTTTCCCTTACTCTCTCATTCAGCTTTCTACTTATTTGTCACTCCCAAAATACATGATTTTTCCCCCACCCCTCTCCCAAGCTCCATTGGTCTGCTTGAAATCTGCTACAGGTCCCTCCAGCATCTTAGACTGAACATATCTGATTTAAACTCATTATCTGTCTTCTCCCCACTGTCCACACCACCTGGCCTGACTTTCCTCTTTCACTTAATTTCATTTAGGTGTAGAAAAGCCAGATTACTGCTACTACCACCAGTACTATTACTAACCTTCTGATCTGCAACTCTTATCCAGTAAATTACCAGAGCCTGTAGATTTTACCTTTTAGGCAGTGTATTTATTAGATTGTTGTGGTCTCTGCCTCTTATTTCTTGGGTCTAGTCCTTGCTCTATACATGGATAAGACACAGGGGATGGCTTTGAAGAGCTTGCATTCTAGTGCCAGAGATGGGTGAGCAGATAGATCAATCTGATCAATTAGTGTAGGAAGGGGAACATTAAAGGTTGGCCAGAGTACGGTAACCACATAGGTGAGGGGCATTTATTCTATGTGTTTTGTGGAAAGCTTCCTGGAGGAAAACATGCTTGACTGACTGTTGGGGTGACCAGTGGAGACAGGTGATCATAACATTCCAGGGAAAATACAAGCAAAGTCCTGGAAGCTTCAAGCACCAACGTGCATATACGTGGGTTTATATGTGTGTATATGCCTGCGTGTGTGTGTATATGTGTATGTGCATGTATCACAGTTGCAAAATATTCTGCAGATACTAGAATAATCTTGTTGCATTATTCTTTTGAAGTATACATAATATGGCATGACCTCCTCTGCTGAAAACCATAGATGGCTTCTCTTAAATCTGAAATTGAAAAATTATTACTTAACATTCTTTCAGTCTTTGGCTCCAACCGGCCCTTTCTGCCTTCTATTACTATCCTTCACTTTGTCCAGAACGGACAATGCATAATTCTCTGAATATACCACAATGCCTTCACACTATCATTGGAAGCTCACCTGCATTCTACTCCCCAGCTCCCTGTTGCTTTTCCAAGATCGGGTTGCCAAAATCCTACCCAGTATTTTTTAAAAACTTTTAAAAATGAAAACATTTAAGTGTATAAAAAGAAGACATAATGAACCCTTGTGTGCCCTCAACTCCTACCAATTTTCAAAGGACCACTTAAATGACTACTTTATCTGTGAGACCATTTTTATTTTTCATTTCCCTTGCCTAATTTCCTCTCTCCTGCTTTGAACCTGTTGTGTATTCACAGTGTGATGCTTGTATTGTATACCACACACACTTTGTAGTATTACAGGAACTGGGTTTTAAATCTCATGACCCTTCCAAAGCAGTATTTGTAGCTTGATGAACTTTTTGTTCCTTGTAATGTCTGCATTTGGTGAATTATGGACAGTTTTGGCTCAAAGCTACAGATAACCCAGTGAGGCACTTCATTTGGAAGTCTTTACTAGCCAGAAAGAACTGATTGGTGATGAGGGAAGTGACAGGAAACGGGGGGAAGGTGACCTTACCATCATAAAGAGAGAAATGATGAAGAAAGGACACACTCTACTTAGACATACACTTGACAGGGGTTCTTAACCCTGTCTGGAATCTTCAGTCACTTGTGGAGATTTAAAAAGAATGTGATACAGCCACTTTGGAGGACAGTTTGACAGGTTCTTACACAGCTAACATACTTCTGCTGCATGATCCAGTAATCATATTCCTTGGTATTTACCCAAAGGAGTTGAAAACTTATGTCCACACAAACACCTGGACACAGATCTTTATAGCAGCTTTACTCATACTATGCACATAATTGGAAACAACCAAGATGCCCTTCAGTAGGTGAATGGATTAATGAACTGTGGCCCGTCCTGACAATGGAATATTATTCAGTGCTGAAAAGAAATTAACTATCCAGCCGTGAAAAGATATGGAGGGCCCTTAAAGGTTTATTCCTCGGAGAATGAAGCCCGTCAGAAAAGGCTACATACTGTATGATTCCAACTATATGACATTCTGGGAAAGATGAAATTATGGAGAGAGTGAAAAGATCAGTGGTTGCCAGGGGTTGTGGGGAAGGAGGGATAAATAGGTGGGGCACAAGAGGATTTTTAGGACAGTGAAAATGTTATGTATGATACTGTAGTGATGGGACATACCAGTAGACATTTGTGTAAACCCATAGAATGTACAGCACCGAGCATGAACCCTAATTTAAACTATGGATTTTGGGTGATTATGATGTGTCTGTGTAGGTTCTTTAGTTATAGCAACATCCCACTCTGGTGGGGGCTGCTGTTAATGGGGGAGGCTGTGATGTCGGGAGGCAGGGGGCGTCTAGGAAATCTGTGTACCTTCCCTTCAGGTTTGCTGTGAACCTAAAACTGCTCTAAACAAAATAAAGTCCTTTATAAGAGATAGGGGTTCTGAGGCCTCACTCCCAGAGGTCCGGAGTCTGTGGAGCTGAAATATGCCCGTAGTCAGTAGGAACCAAGAGAATATGGTTCAAGTTTGATGAGATGTTTGAAAAATGCAATTTAAATATAAGTAACACAAAAAGGAAAGAACAGAGGATGACAACTGAAGAAATAAGTTGCCCATACAGAGAACATTTTATTTAGCTCATTTTTAAAATATAGACATGGAAGGGAAAAAAGAAACTAGCATTTATTGAGCACCTCTCATATATTAGATGCTGCTAGTCTTTACATATATTGTGCCGTTAACTAATTCGCTCAATGATCCGAGTTGCTGTCATCTCTGTGGAAACTGAGTTTAAGAAATATTTTCAAGGTCATAGTGTTAGTAAATGGTACAGATGGGATTTTACATGAGGGCTTATTGATATTTAAGTTTGTGCTATTTTTACTCATTCTATTTTTTGTGTGTTTGTTGTTGTAGGGCTCTACACTAATTTTCAAAACAGTTGAGAAAAGAACAAATATTCAGTCAACAAATATTTATGATGTGCAGGCATAGGGCAAATTGCTGCCGTAATGGAACTTATATTGGGAAGATAGATAAACAATAAGTCATAAATAAATAAATACCAAAGTAAGTCCATAAATGCAAAAATAAAGTAATTTGACATTGTGACAATAGGTATGAGGAATATCAATGGAAGACAGCTGTGGACATATATTTTAGACAGAGTGGATATTTTCATGGAAAACATCAGAGGTGGGGTAAAGTGCATTTAGGTCATCTTGTTTGCGAGATGCTGGAATGTGAAAGCTGAGACCTGTGGACAGTGGTCCTTAAGGAGTGCTCAAGAAAGCCGGAAAGGTTCTGTGGGACATGTGGTAAATGAGCTGAATTTGCAACTTTGCGTTCCAGTCCACAAGCCAGCTAGAGCTCTTTGGACAGAGGGAACACAAAGGTAAAGACCAAGGTACCAGGAGATTCATTTCCCTCCCTGAAATCTAAATGACTGCATATTTTAAAATGAGGTTTTCAACTTTCTCTAATTTTATATAATTTCAAAAGAAATTTGGCATTCTAGCTGGCATCTGAGCAGTGGGCAAAATCCAGTGGTTTGGGGGCATGGAAGCATGTGTACCCACTTTCATATTGCTGTTGTAAAGCCAGCTTTCTCCCTGCGCTCCCTTCCCTCTGTCCTGCTCCCTTAGCTGTTTCACATCTGATCGTTGCAATTTAATAGCATTTAATGACACTTCTCTGCCGATTTGAGTGCCAGCTACCCTTGGACCTTAAGCCTAGATGCAAGTATTAAAGAGAGGGCAGCCAAGACCTCCAGGTTGCCAGACACTTGGCTAGAAATCCCATTCACATTGGGAAACAGGTTTTTAAAATAAACGTGGCCCTGGAAGCAATGCCTTCCTTTGTAGAGCTGTGTCAATAATTGTAAGCCCTCATAACCATGCCCCCCAACCCTCAGCCTAGCTGCCAATATCTAGGCGTCAGCATAGCCTCCTGAGGCTGCCTTCTGTTGACCCGGTGGGACCCTCTTGCTGTCGGGTTGGTGCTGGAGCACAATCTTCTGTTTTATGTAGTAAGGCACATGAGAGAAGCCCTTTGTGCACGGCCTTCCCAAGTGGGTACTGAGCAAGAGGTCTCGTGTACCCCATCATTTTCGGGTCAAATCGAGTGGACATCGCTGTGGCCTGGTAAATGTCTTCTAACTATTGGCAGGGTTTTAATTTTCCAGTGCCATTCTGCTCCAGGCCAGGATCATAATGACCCAGCTTTGGTTTGAGACGAATTTTGCAAATACATGTGTGTGGTGAGGCTACAATATTTTCAGAGAAAACAGCCATGGGTGTGACACAGGCTGATGTAATATAGTACTGCCTATACTCCATCGGGCCAGTGAGGCATACTCTCTGCAGATTGCATCCAGAAGAGGGTCAAAGCTGGAAATTACAGAATTCTCTCTCTGAGAAGGCTTGTTACTAGCATCTGACATACTAGAGAGCCTACTTGCTGATATATTTTTCATTTTTGCTTTTGAATACCAAGGCCAAAGGCTGTTTAACATAGTTGGCCATTTAGTTTTATCCTTCCTTTTCCTTCCTCACATTAATTAATTATTTTTTAACATATGTTAAATGTTAGGGTCAGGTATGGGCAGCCTTGCTGAGGGAACAGATTGCTTTGAAATAAACACAGCCAGAAACTGACCATATATTGTTTTTCTGTCTTTTAAGAAAGGAAAGATGTATTTATAGAAAGGCTGGTATGTGGTACTGTCCAGAATTTCTTGATAGATGTATTCCTCCAAGCCTGGTTAATGATTCATGTCATGCCTTGGCGTCCAGATGGACGGGCTTCCCTTCTCCCTTTTGGGAGTTGCCATTTCCCGGGAACAATAAACTAGCAGAGGCTTGCTACAATCTGCCGGTGAGGAGGGGGTGGAGTCTGTTCAGTTCAGTTCTGTTTCTCTCTGTTGAAGTGTGGTCTTGGGAGCAAAGCAAAGAATGTCTTTTGTGATGTTTTCTTCTGCTAGTCCTCCTTGCAGCTTTGAAAACTTCCTCAGAGTCACTTCTGCTGGCCTCTTCCTGGGCTACTCTTTCAGGGATGGGCACGTAAGTGAATTATGGAATGTTGGGGTGTATGTGTGTGATTTTTGCTTTATTTGTGGGTTGTTTAAAAATGAAGGCAGGGTATTTTTTAACCGTGTAATTCAACTAGATTTTGTGTCTCCTGGAACAGTTTTTCTTGTTGCTGTCAGAAGAGAAGCAGGGTTCTTTTTCTCATACCTCCAAGACCTTATTATTGTTTTGGTCATTTTTAATTCTTTAGTCTCTCTGCTGAAAGGTTTCTCTCTCTTTTACTCTTTCTTTGCATAGACATTTTGATGATTTGTTGAGGTATAGTAATAATGAATTGCTAATATTCTACTATGGTGTAATAATTCATTGAAAGTTTTTAAAAGGCAGTTTTCTCCGTAAGTAGCCCTTTCTCTTGACATCTTGTAACAGCTGAGTTAGACATGAAGAAGAGAGAGATGTAGGAATTTGAGAATAACTTCTACCTCTGGCTCACTTCAGTGGCAAGTGGGGAGTCTTTTTCACAGGCAAAATATATTTTAGTTCTGTTTGGTTTTGTTTTGTTGTAGCTGAGATGACTACAGGATGGTATCTCTTGGGGATTATCTGGCTTACCTGTCATGGGTTTGGAATATGTATGTAGTTATCTGGACAAGTTGGGCTTGTCATTCATTCCTCACTAGAAAATCTCCTTTAAAGTGGAATTCCCTCTCTATCTGACTGAGGCCCATGGATGGGAATTGTTGGAATTAGGCCATCAATGTATATGGGTTCTCACCACCGGGTCCAGCACTTAGCATTGCTCCTGGTACACAGTGTAGCTCTGTGTAGTGTCCTAACTGACTCACTCAGCCACGTGTGCTAAATGACCATGTGAACTGCAGCAGGAGGAAAGTAAATGATAAGTTTTGAATGTTATGAAACACATCGATAAGCCCAAATGAGGAGAGAGATAAGGCCTGTTAGAGGGAAGGTGGTCCTGAAAGGCTCTCTCTGTGTTGATTACTGCCAAGCATATTTTTTTTCTTGGCTGTATACAACTTGGCCCAATTGAGCTTGATTTTGGATTTTGAAGGCATAGAAAAAAAAGGACTCAATTATGCATTATATTGTGCTGTGGAATATATGAACAATTCTGTTCATGGGTTTCTCAGATAACTAACTTGTTTATTTTTAACACGACCGTACAGCCCCTTCCTCTCAATGATGGTAATTAACAGCTACTTAACCTCTCTCAGTGCTCTTTTGTAGGTCTTACCTTGTGGGCCTGCTATCAGTCCAGTAAGACAGGTAGTGATGGTATTTCCCCATTTTACAGTTCAGGATATTGAAAGTCAGCAGTGCGCCTCTGGAAGTCACTTGGCGAGGAAAGGAACCAGATATAAGCTGTTTTTTTTAAAAAAACTCACAATCCCATATCCCCTTGCCTCCGTTCTCTCTGGTCACCTCTCACTTCTTCCATCACAGAATAGGGAGAGAGTTCTGACCTAGGTGGTTAGAGACCTGGATTCGGATTCTGACTGGGTCATTGCTGGCTGCCCCATGTCAAGTGATCACCAGCATCTTTGAATGTCTTTTTCCTGCAAGGGGGTTACAGTATTTGATTTTTAAATTTCTTGGCAGGCTCAGAATATCTAACCAGGGCCTTGTCCAGGCTTGTGTCAGCTAAGTGGTGCTCACCTGCCATGCAAACAAGGAGGAAGAGAATAGAACTGCGGGCCTCCTGTCCAGCTCTGCTTTGGTTTCCCCTGCCGAGCGTGAACAGACACAGGATCTCTTTAGATGAGGAAAACCCTGGGCCCTTACAAGACTATTTTCTCTCATCAGCTTCCTGAGCTGGCATTTCTCAGTCTGTTCTTTCTATTCATCAAGCAGAAGTATTTGAGCCAAGCTCACTTGTAGTTTCAGCCCAGGGATGAACACATTGGTTACATTGCCATCTGGCCCCAAAGGAGTGATAACCACCTTGCACGAGCTCATCTGTTACCTTAATCCTTTTGGAACAGGGTAAATGTAAACAAGTGTTGCTCTGCTCCTCTCTACACGTCTCACCTTATGGCAGGTGGCTGAGAATGGGCAGGGCAGAGCAGTGGGGGAAGTATTTTATCCTGCCTCCATGGTTGACTCTTATCAGTTGTTTACAGATCAATTTAGAAAATTGCATATATTGAGATAAAGGGTGACAACATTTGACATTAAATATCTAAAACCAACACCACCTACCATTCGTATTGTTGAGAACAAGAAAGAACAAAGACATTGGAATCACGATCCCTCAGCAGGAAGAAAAGGCCAGGTCTTTAGGTAGAGACAGTAGGCATTCTTATACTGCCATTTTCACCCTCCGTGAAAACCCTCCATGGCCACTGTCTGGATTTGGGAAGCCCTTCCTGGGGCTGATGCCTGTCATTCACAGACTTGCTGTGGCGCTCGGAATGGCCAGATGAGAGCTATGTGCCCAGGTCAGCCCTTTTCCTCTGCAGCGGTCACTGCCCCTGCTTTCCCACTGTGATTTAGACCTTAACTTTTATCCTTATGTCTTTCCCCGTAGGCAAGAAGCGAAACCCTGGCCTTAAAATTCCGAAAGAAGCGTTTGAACAACCTCAGACCAGTTCCACGTAAGTTGGCAAGATTGTCATCTTAACCCGAACACTTGTGCTTTGCAGAGTTCCAGGGAATGGGGGTTCGTTTTCGGACTGGTGAGCGATAGCTTGCCTGGGGGAATAGTTGTTAGAAAGAGAGCCCTTTTAAAGGGGAAAGCCATGTGCTTGCTGTCCTGACACCTACATAATCACACGTGGGGCCAGTCTCTATTGAACGGATGGCTTTGAACTGAGTGTCTCACATTACGGGCTGGCAGAAAATTGAGTGTCACAAGTGCACTTGGCAGATAGAGTCCTGTGTGAGTCCAGAAAGGTCCCTGGATGTGGACTTTTTGCCTTTTCCATATGGATTTGAGCTAACAAGCAAATCCCTGTGAGAGCCACTACTATAAAACTTGGGTTGAGCTGGAAAGATGGCATTTGGTAAGGACTCAGCATCCCGAGACCTAAATCCTGTCTCATATAAACAGAAGGCAAAGTGAGGTAAAGGAACCCTTTTTCATTAGCGGAGGCTTTGGCCCAGATTCCTAAATGAGCTCAAGTCCCAGGAAAGCAGGACAGCCTCTTCCTGAGCCTCTCCCTTGTTTCTTTGTCTCTCTGTGGGGTGGGGAAGAGACCACCTGTCCAGCTGGAGGTATGACCACCTGTCAAAGCATTGGCATGAGAAGGATGGAAACTTCAAGGAAAAAAATAACAGCAGAAGCCCTAGAGAGGCAGAGCAAGTACAGAGAGGCCATTCTCAATGGCAGCTGGAATTTTTTCAAGGCTTTCACTTGTCTGTACAAAAGAGCCTGCCTTTGAAAAGGCTTTTGGCCTTAGCTGTGATCCATCCTATCAGAAAGTGCACCCCCTGATGCTGAAGTGTGCTGGTGAAAAAAGATGATATCTTTTGTAAGACCTGGTTGAACCCACGAGTCATTGGCTTCCATGAGGAATATAAACTCGACACTACAGAACCTTTAGGCACAGAGCAGAGGGGAGGGCTGCTCTTCTGGAACAGACTGTAGCTCAAGGAGCAAACTCAGGTTAGACTGTTCTTTCCTGAGGATCTGAAGGAGGAAGTTCCTTCCATATCTGCCATCAACATTGGGTGTTTCAGTCTCTCTGGTTGTTTATTTTTGCCCCGCATATGGACTGTGTTACTAATAACTGTTCCTCTTTGATTGGTTTCTCCAGAACTTATAATCAAATATGTGACTGCCCTATACTGTTTAGGATGCTATGGGATCTACTTTTAAAACTTTGTAATTTGAAATAATTGAATTCATAGAAGGTTGCAAAGAAACACCCAGGGCAGTCCCATGTACTTCTCCTAACTTGTGTCCTGCCCCTCAGCATTAACATCTTACACAACTATAGAACAATATCAGAATCAAGAACATGGCCTTGGTGCACACCACAGAGTTTATTCAGATTTCATCAGAAGTACAAGCACTGATGTGTGTGTGTGCATGTGTGTTGTAGCTCTATGCAGGTTTATCACTTGTGTAGCCTTGTATAACCACTATCAAGGTGCTCGGTTCTATCAAGACTCTTTCATGTTACTCCCTTACAGCCAAACCCACCAATGACTCCCAACCCAGTCATTCCTAATCCCTGGAAACCACCAATCGGTTCTCCATCTCCATTTTGTCATTTCATGATTGTTACATAAATGTAATCATGCATCTGCTTTTCGAGATTGGCATTTTTCATTCACCATAATTTCCTTGAGGTTCATTCAGGTTGTTGCAGGAACAGGAATTCATTCCTTGTTGCTGAATTCCATCCCGTGGTATGGATATACCACAGTTTGTTTAACTCTAGCCTTTGAAGAGGATATAGGTAGTTTCCAGTTTTGGGCTATTATGAGTAAAGCTGTTTTGACCATTCATGTACAAGTTCTTGAAAACTTGAAAATAAGCCTTTTGTTTTCCTGGGATATATGTCCAATAGTGCAATTGCTGGGGTTTATGGTAAGCCCATTTTTGGTTTTGAGAGAACTGCCGGCATATTTTTCAGAGTGCTTGTACCATTTTATGTTCTTAGCAGTGATATTTGAATGCTGCAGTTTCTCTGCATCCCTGTTAACATTATCAGTTTTCCATGTTAGCCATTCTGATAGATGTACAGTGATATATCACTGCAGTTTTAATTTTCTTTTCCCTAATAGTTAATGATGAGTACTTTCTGGTGTTTT
Source organism: Smutsia gigantea (assembly GCA_032199065.1). Taxonomy (NCBI): domain Eukaryota; kingdom Metazoa; phylum Chordata; class Mammalia; order Pholidota; family Manidae; genus Smutsia; species Smutsia gigantea. The sequence goes on along the minus strand of JAVSCE010016465.1, from coordinate 151,925 downwards.
TTTTCCATCCACTTATCTTCTGCAGTGAAGTGTTTGTGCACATCCTTGCCTGTTTTGTAAGTATTTTTTTTTAAAGTTGAGCTTGAGAATTCTTTATATATACTAGACACAAGGAGTTTGTTAGATATGTGACTTAAAAATGTTTTCTCCTAGTCTGTAGTTTGTCTTTTCATCCTTTTATTTCAATAAAATCTAATCTACCCAGTTTGGTGACAATTTTAAGAACTCTTTGTTTAGTCCTTGGTTCTGAAGATGTTCTCTTATGTTCTTTTCTAGAAGTTTTATAGTTTACACTTTAGATTTAAGTCTGTGATACCTTTTGAATTTAACTCTTGTACAAGGTGTGAGATTTAGTCTGATTTTATTTTGTTGCCAGTGGATTTCCGATTACTCCACTGCCATTTGTCGGAAAGGCTATCTATCCCTCTTCCATTGAATTGCTTTTGCTCCTGTGTCAATATTTAATTGTGTCAAATATTAATTTGTCAAATTAATGAGCTGCACATGTTTGCTTGGATCTATCCCTCGGTTTTCTTTTCTGTTCCATTGATCTGTGTGTCTATCCCTCTGCCTATTGATTTATATGCCAACCCCTCTAATTGCCACAGCTGTATGGTAAGCTTTAACATTAGGAAAAGTGATTCTTCACACTATGTTCTTAATTTTCAAAATGACTTTGGCTAATTCTAGTGCTTTTCTCTTTCCTTATAAGTTTTAGAGTAAACTTATCTGTCTCTACAAATAAACTTGCTGAGATTTGGTAGGAATTGTGTATAAACTGTAGATCAGTTTAGGGACAATGGATATCTTTATTCCATTGAGTCTTCCAATCCATGAACCTGGTAGATTTCTCCAAGTATTTAGATTTTCTTTGATTCCTTTCATTAGTATTTTATAGTTTTATCATGTACATTCTTTATATTAGGTTTTGCTAATATTTATACCTAAGTGTTTCATTTTTTGGAGTAATTATAAATGGTATTCCATTTTTGACTTTGATTTTCACTTGTTCATTATCAGTATATAGAAATGAACATCTGTTTTTCTATGTTGATCTTGTATCCTGTGACCTTAACAAATTCACTTAATAGTTGTAGGAGCTTTTTGGTAGATTCCTTAGGGTTTTCTTTGCAGACAGTATGTCTTCTGCAAATAGAGTTTTATTTTTTCCTTTGAAAACTGTATTTTTTTTTTTACTTTTATCTTATTTTATTTCAGTGGCAAGAATGTCCAGTACTGTGTTAAATAAGATTGGTGAGAGCAGGCAATTTGCTTTGTTCTTAGAGGGAAAGCATCGATCTTTCACCATTAAGCATGATGTTAGGTCTTTGTAGATACTGCTCATGAGGTTGAAAAGTTCCTTTTAAGTCTTGGTGTGCCGAGAGCTTTTATCATGAATGTGTGGTGAATTTTGTTGAATGCTTTTTTTGTGCATCAATTGATACAATTATAGATTTTTCTTCTTTGTGCTGTTGGTATGAATTTACAGAGGCTGATTTTTAAATATTGAACTAGACCTACCTACCCAAAATAAATCCCATTTTGTTGGGGTATGTTATTTTTTTTATATATTGTTGGTTTCAATCTGCTAAAATTTTGTTGATGATTTTTGTGTCTAAGTTCATGAGAGATGTTGGTCCGTGGTGGGTTTTTGTGATGTGTGCTATTATTTTCTGGTTTTGGTATTAAGGTAATACTGGCTTTGTAAGTGAATTAGACCGAGTTCTTTTCCCCCCTGTAGACATTGGATAAAATTGGCGTTAATTCCATTTTTTTTCCTTTTTTTAATATTTGCCAAAATTCTCCAATGAAACCAATTGAGCCTGGGTATTTCTTTTTCTGGAGCTTTTAAGTTATAGTTCAATTTCTCTAATAAGTAAGGACTATTCAGAGAGTCTATTTCATCATGGCTAAGTTTGGGTACTTCGTGGTTTTCAAGGAATTGGTTCATTTCATATAAGTTGTTGAATTTATAAGAGTAAAGTTGTTTATACTATTCCCTGATCATGCTTTTAATGGCTGCAGGATACATTGTGATAACCCCAGTATTTTTTCCCCCTGATATTGGTGATTTGTGTCTTTTCTCTTGTTATCTCTGTATCAGTCTTGTAAGAAGTTTATACATTTTATATAAAAAAAGAAAAAAATTTCTCTTTTCCCCTATCTTCAGTTTTATTCATTTCTGCTCTTTATTCATTCCTTTGGGATACATTTTTATGTATCCCTCCCAGCTGTCTTACATTCTGTCCCTTTAAATTTTTATTCTTAACTTTCTTCTGATTTTATTAATTTTCTCTATCTTATGAGTTTTTGAAAACCATCATAAATCCTTCGTTGGTATAAACAAATGAATAAAAAACCTATACACGGATACACATAGCATCTGTGTTGTCTTTCCCTCTTGCGGTAGAATAAGCATTGATCATACTTTTTTTTTCAGTGAGTGAAGATGAGGGCATCTTTGCTTCATTATTATAGACTCCACCACTTTAGCTCATAGAGAGACTTATTATTATTTATTATTTTAATACTGAGGCTTAAATCTGTACTCCTGAAGAAGTAACTTCCTCATTTCTTGTTTTTCTGGGCAATTTTTTGAGGGAGGCTTGACGACTCTTAGCATTTACACCCTGCCTCCTCCTGCTGTACTGCACAAAAATAGATCTCCTGGGACAGAGCTCCATTTTCCTTAGCTCCTTGTGTGTGGTCACTCTGCTTGAGCTTTCTCTTGGTGACTAATGCCAGTGTTTCTTTGACTCAGGTTTCTGCGCTGTTACTTACTTGATTGGCAGCAGCTACTTCTAAATCTATTTAATGCTCGTCAGTATTATTTCACCTAACCCTCCCAAGAAACTCAGGAGGCAGTTACTGTGACTCACTTTAGAAGTGAGAAAACAGACCCGGACAGTGGTCAGGTGCGTTGCTCAAAGCAGTAGAGCATAGTATCGTGGATAATACTTCAGGCTCTAGCTAGATGTTTACATTCGTATTTGGGATCTAAACTCCACTAGCTGAATACTTTAGGCAAATAACCCAACCCTATTAAGCCTTAGTTTTCCCTTCTGAAAAATGGAATAAATGCTGTGGTTGCTGTGATGAATAGCTGTCAACCCACATTAAGTGTCTAGTCTAGTGCCTGTTCCATTGTAATTTCTCAATGAAGGTTGCCCCAAGGGTTGTTATTATTAATTCTTATATTATATTATTGTAACATTATAATAGCAGATAATATTATAATTATATATTTATATAATATAATATAATAATTTATAATATATACAACATAAGTATAATAATATATAAGAATAATAAGAATATTTAATATAATAATTCTAATAGTCACAGTAATATATAATAATGGAATAATTATAATTGAATAATAATAATAATGATAAAGTAGAGCCCTGGTGTACAAACTCAGGGCTCTCTGACTCTCAGGTATGGGCTCTTAGCTACCCATTAGACTGGTAGAGACTGCAGCCAAACAGTTCATGGCTAGTGGAGTGAGAGGCAAGATCTTTTACTTCTGCAGATAAGAAGACTTCATTGTGTGGCTCTGGGTTCTAATCTCACATGCCTTTGAATGACTTCCAATTATTATTGTTGTTGTTATTTTTATTAAAGTATCATTGATATACAATCTTACGATGGTTTCACATAAACAGCACAGTGGTGTCATCAGTCCTCATGCCCTCTATTGCGGTCATTTTCCGTCAGCATAGTAAGATGCTGTAGAGTCATTAATTGTCTTCTCTGTGCTGTACTGCCTTCCCTGTGACCTGCCTATATTGTGATTGTGAATTATAGTGTCCCTTCATCCCCTTCCCACTTCCCACGCACCCTCCCCAACCCCTTTCCCTTTGGTAACCACTAGTCCATTCTTGGGTTCTGTGAGTCTGCTGCTGTTTTGTTCCTTCAGTTTTGCTTTGTAGTTATACTCCACAAATGAGTGAAGTCTTTTGATATTTGTCTTTCTCTGCCTGGCTTGTTTCACTGAGCATAATACCCTCTAGATCCATTCATGTTGTTGCAAGTGGCAGGATTTCTTTTCTTTTTATGGCTGAATAATATTCCATTGTATATATGTACCACATCCTTTTTATCCCTTCATCTGTTAATGGACACTTAGGTTGCTTTCTTGGCTATTGTAAATAAAGCAGTGATAAACATAGGGGTATGTATGTCTTTTCAAATCAGAGACTTCAAATTATTTAATCCGTTTCCATGCCAACTCTTCACATTAGAATAAAGACAATAATGCCTCTAAGAGTTGTGAACATTGCAGAGGATATTTTATGTAAGGGACCCAGCACAGTCTGTGGCCCAAGTAGATGCTTAATAAATATTATTGAATAGATGAATAATAATTGCATAATAACCAGGAGACTGATTACTCATGTAGCATTATAAATAAATACTTGCTATAATAAACCAAAGCTAGTTGTTCACACAAAAAAGTAATACTAGGTGACCTTTGGAATACCTTTGGTCTTCCAGGGAAGGAATTTTGTAATAAGCTCAGTTCTTCCCCCAGAGGACTAAAATACTGAATAAGCAAACGAAAACATCCACCCACAGTTTCAACTCCTGAGGAGACTCAATGCCCTGGGCAAACTAATATGCTCAGCCTGGCCAGAACACGGTGTCAACTAATCCAATAGGAACTGTCGGGCTTGGCCCCATCGTTTGATGCTTTTGGCGGACTTGATGAGCCCAAAGGCCTCAGGCTTGGGTGGATTGATCATTTTCATTAGGGGAGGCCTGGGTGTTGGGAGCAGGATGTTGGGAGCAGGATTCAAATTAGACTTGGCTTGGAATCATGGCAACACTGAGGAGCAAGTTTGTTAAACTCCGAGCTAGTTTCTTACCTGGAACACAGAAATAATGACACTCATAGGGGTGTGTGTGTGTGTATGTGTTTAAAGACTTAAATGAGCTAAATGAGATTCAGGTAAAGCACCGAGCCCTATTTTCAGCGTGTCTCCTTTTCTCTATAGGTCGAGACCGATTCAGGGGATGAGGGTTTTATTTTCAGCCCTGTGGAGGCAGTGTGGCTTCAGCAAACCACGGAGATTTTCTGGGTTTCATTTTTCTGAACCTGGAAAACGGCACAACAGCCTCCTATTATTAGGTAGAGGTATAATACAAGATTTGTATAAAGCTGGAATGAGCAAACTTTTTTATTTTTATTTTTGCAAAAGGCCAGAGAGTAAATATTTGGCTGGGGCCTCTTTGCATACTCTTTGTTGTTTGTTTTTTACAGCCTTTTAAACTTGTAAAAATCATTCTTAGGTGGGCCAACGCTGAAATGTGCTGAGCCCTGGGGTCTATGCTAGACTGTCAGAACTGGAAGAGGGCTTGCTCCAAACCCTCACTGGATGGCAAGAAAACGGAGGTATCTCCAGATGACCAGTGGTCTTGCTGTTGCTGCCTCGCTTCATGCTTCTTGAAAGGAAGGGGTTAAACAATTCCAAAGGATTTTTTATTGTTTATGTTAGCCATAGGTTTCAAGTAATTTTCGTCTTTATTTCAAAGTTCCTTTGCAATCTGTACATATTATGACAACTAAAGAAACACAGCTTTGGAAATTTTAAGAATGAAAATTCGGATTTCTAGAAATGTAAAACTCTGCAAAGCGTATTTGAAGAAAAAGTCCCTGCTCAAAAACACATATAAAAACATCACTGCCATTTGTGTGTGGTGTTCCTTTCTCTCCCTCCTTCCCAGTCCCTGGTTTTCAAGTTAGTATAGAGAAACTTTATTTTAGGTCTTCGATGCATTTCAAAGTGATTTTGAGGTGAGGGAATTCTTGCCATGAAAACCTTGGGTTCATGTTTATATCTGTGTTTCTATTCCTGCTTTTTCCTTTTTATTTATTTATTTTGTTTCAGCAAAAGGGGTAGAATTATATAACACATTAGGGTTGGAAAAAATTGTCATTGGCAAAGTTTTTTTTTTCCTTCTTCCTTTCATCTTCCCTTCTTCCCATTTTCCCTTGTATTTTTCTCGAGACAGTTCTGGCATGGAATGTCCCCAGGGAGACTTGAGTTTCCACCTCTCCAGTCCCCGTTTGTTCTGGCCACATCAGGATCCTCCTGTCTTTAGCCTCTCATTGCTTTGTTTGCTCATATTCACAGTATGCTTCTTGGCATTTACTACTTTGGCTGTGATACTTTCGGTGCATTTATTTCAAGAAAGTGCTTTTCTAGGCTCCTAGACAGGTGCGTAGCTACAGCCAATATTTCTCTTAAGTGGACTGATACCAACCCAGGTAGCCTTGAAGTGGTAGAAGTAAATACACGGGAGGGGACTACGGGCTTTCTCTGTGGAGACCAGGATTAGTAAACCTCTGGCTGCCGAGATGACCCCTGGATAGTGTGTACAGAATGTGTAAGAGAAATATCATAGGTGGATTAGAAAGCCTGGCAGAAAAGAAAGTATTTTGACCTAAAACTCAGAAGACCTGGGTTAGTTGTTTCCTTGGGCAAGTCACTTCACCTCTGTGGACCTTTTTTCCACCTAGAAGATGGCAAGGACTAGATAGATTTGGAATTCTTATGGTCTTTTAATTTTCTGAGTTACCATAGCGTTAGGCTAGGTTAGTTATTACTGTTTCTTTTTTAAAGGAGGTGTGGAAAAAGTGAGGTCATTGGGCACATTAGTGTTTTTGGATGAAAAAAAATTGGGGGCTAACTAGAATAGTAGAAGATACACAAGAATAGTATAGTATAATTATTTATGTGTAGGGCTTATTTATTTGATATTTGCTGCATGCCAGACATTCTGCTAAACATTTTACTTGGAATATCTTATTTAATATTCCTACTCTGTGAGGTAGGTGTACAACTATCCTCATGTTAAAGAAGAAATGGAAGCTTAAAGAGATTAGGTCACTTAAACCCCAGTATATTTTATTCCAAATCTCACATTATTAACACTTTTATGCTGCTTTATTTTACTGGTGACATTTCACCTTATTCCTAAGAAAATAAATCTGTCCAGTCCAGTTGCATATAATTTGGGAAGGGCATATTTGACTAACTTTATCATATTGTTTCTTTTCCCTATTTTCTTTCTTAGGCCACCTCGAGATTTAGACTCCAAAGCTTGCATTTCTATTGGAAATCAGGTGAGGACCATCATGTTTGCCAGTTAATATCTTGACCATTTTGCATATATGTTTTCTGAGTAGCCTTTGAAAAATGTATCTTTCCTAACATGCTGTAAAGGGCTGGGTCCAAAAAGTTTGAATTTAAACTGAAGTGGGATGTGGAGCTTCTTGCTGCTTTGAATGCCAAATTGAAATCAGGCTCTCGTGGTCCTGACAGAATGTATTTGGGGAGAGGACATGATTCTCTTTGGGGTGCATTCCCTTGAAGGCCGTGCATCAGTCTAGTTGCCATCTGTCAGCAAAGGGATTACACATGTAATTAAGGGGGCATGGCTAAGGAACCACAGTATAGAAAGCTTTGGATGAGCAATTTGGAAGCTGAGTTGGAGTTGGGTCTCTGCATTGCCTGCGATAAGCAGGTGGCATGCTGTGAGAGTCACCATCTCCTGGCACTTCTTGCCTTCAGGAGCTGCTAGGAAAAGCTTCTGGACCAGAAATAATCCTTAGAACATGAGGAGAAACCTGAGAAAGGGCAAGATAGTCTGCGGCCAGTTTATTTTTTCTTTTTCCTATTGCATTATTACTTGTCTGTCTTGCAGAACTTTGAGGTGAAGGCGGATGACCTGGAACCTATAATGGAACTGGGCCGAGGTGCGTACGGGGTGGTGGAGAAGATGCGACACGTGCCCAGCGGACAGATCATGGCAGTGAAGGTAGAGTTGATGGTCTCCAAACGTTTTCTATCTGTGCTGTATGTCTGTTCATCGCAATTGCAAATCAGCTCTTTTCTTAGAAGCAAAACAATCTTCAGTGGGGTGAAACAGAAAAGGTTATTTGTAGAGAACAACATTTCCCTCCAAATGTGTGGAGGGAAATGCTTCCTTAGCATGAGTTGCATCTGTTGATTTTTTAAACTGATAAATCTGACCCTCTTGGGTTAATTTTTTTATGTAACCATGATGTCATCATCACACAAAATAATTCACAATTATTTCTTTAATGTCATCTAATACCAGGTCCAAACTAAAATTACTTTAATCATCTCAGAAGTTGTTTGTTTTTTCCCCCATTGGTTGTTCGAGTCAGAATCCAAATAAAGGTTCATATATTGCATTTGGTTGTTATGTCTCAAAAGTCTGTTTTATTCTATATTCTGTTGCTTTTAAAGAGTTGCCCCTGAAAATCAGGGAACCAGAACTGAGGGAGAAAAATGTCTCCATTTGTAGAAAAAAGGAGGGTAAGATTTATCTTGAATGAAGTTGAGTAGTTTTTGAGCTAATAAAAGAAATTTAGGATCACAGCATATTTCTTAAGTAGATACTTGGAAGGACCTTGGAGAATTACTATCTCTAGATGAGGTCATAGATTTGGGCCATTTTTAGGAGTGTGGATGGTCAAATGACTTGGACCCCTTTGTTTTGGAGGATGGGTATCTTTCTTTTACCTTAAAGATTTTTCATTTTGTTCTTTGCAGACTCTTGTTAAGTAGGCAAAAAATGCAAAAATCTAATGATAGCATATCTTTACTATAATTTAACAACATAATTATGTCTCTGTAAGGCTACATTTGCCGATGTGACAGCACTGGGATAGGAATGAACAGCTTCTCCATTTCTGTCTGATTCCAACCATTTCCCATAGTTGTTATCAATTCTCTAACACTTGCTGTTTTGTCCAAATAGTTTTATTTGTTCCCAAAGAGGGGCTTTTGGATTTTTTTTGTAGGACTTGAATCAGTCACAAAGTCATTAATACTGTGGCCTCTTTGTACTAAACAGACATAATATAGTAAACCAGAATGTTTTTGTAACGTGAAAATACATGCCCAGACTTCTGCACACTTTCTAGAATATATTGTGAGTTTGCTTCTTAGCAGGAATTGTTTGGGAAATCAAATGAGTAAGTCTTCCTTATTTTTTCATTTGTTATACATAGCTAATCACTTTATGGTAGATATTTGAAAGGTGGTTGCTGGAAGTTGTGTGGTGAATTATTGTACTATTTAGGGTCCCTGCCTTATTAACTGATTCATCCTCAGAGCAGTAACCACACATTTTCCCATGCATTCCCATTTAGCGGATCCGAGCCACAGTAAATAGCCAGGAGCAGAAAAGGCTACTGATGGATTTGGATATTTCCATGAGGACAGTGGACTGTCCTTTCACGGTGACGTTTTATGGTGCTCTCTTCCGGGAGGTGGGTGATCCTTCAATTCTAAGTCTGAGGGGGACAATAACTTAAAAAAATGTTTCTTTGATCACATAAATGCCATATACAGTCATGGTACCTGTCTTTTTTGATGTGTCTTCTATAGAGAATTTTATGCTTATACAATGATGACATGCCACAGTGCAAGGTTGGCTTGAAGTTATGGTATTTTCAAATGTGTTAAGCCCTTTTGAAGATGCTAAGGCTCCTTTTTTTCTTTTTGTTTTGGTTTGTCTTTTTTGACAGAACTGTCTATGATTCAATTGTCTCTAAACTGATTTGGAGAGGTTCCTTAAAATCTGACATATTCTGGTCTTTTGGCCACTTGATAACTTTCCTATAGGCTGCTTGTGTACCGTGTAGGCTTATGCTTGTCTTTTTGCTCTACCTCTGCTTTTCACTTTACCATGATATGAATTATGATGCTTCACCTCACTTTTAAAACTAGCCCTTTGATTAATGATTGACTGCTCCATGTGGGAAGTCAGAGGTGGAGTAGGCATCTGGACCTAACCCCTAGACGGCAGTAACAATAAAGCCTTGGGATTCTGGGACTCTATTGCTTGTGTCTATTAGCATTTAGATCCTAGTTTTCAATAAGGCTTAGGTGATCACATTCAAGTTCTGATGGGCTGTCTGCTACTTCGCTCTTTGGAGGTAAACTTGCTTGTTTATAAAGTCCTTTGAGATCTTGAAGGAAAACTATACTTCCTCCAAAAACTCAAGTAAGAAATAGTTAATTCTTCCTGACAGGTGGTAACTGTTTCCTTTTTTTCCTTTTCCATCCTCTCTCTTTATCTCTGAACCAATTGGGCTCCTGGTCTCCAGGGTGATGTTTGGATCTGCATGGAGCTCATGGATACGTCACTAGATAAATTCTACAAACAAGTGATTGATAAAGGCCAAACAATACCAGAGGACATCTTAGGGAAAATAGCAGTTTCTGTGAGTACATCACAAACCCTACCACCTGGAGAATGTGAGAGGTCTAGCTCTTAGGTATCTTTGTATCCCCACTATCTCAAACACTACCAGCCCTTCCATCCAGAACATGTCTGTTGAGTGTATGCGTGCATCTCCAGGTGGGTAAATGGATGATTTTATTCCTGAGCATTGTGTGGAAGATTCTACCACTGACTCGGTTTGGTAAACTCTCAGTTATAATGTCTCTGAGCAGCGCCTTCATCTGCTAGGACCACATCCCTGGTGTCTATATTCTCATATTGGTTTATTTTGTCATTCGTGCGTAGAGTTTTAAACGTTTTCCTAGGACTAATAGGCATTGAAGAAGGCAGAAGAAAATGAAGTGGAACGAAGGGCTGTTCCCTTAATGGCGATGAGATCAGGAGGGAGGAGGAAAAAAAATGCTGGAGGCCAAATGAGAAGCAGGATAGATGAGTGAGGCATCCTCTCTACTGTAAGATACTGCTCTCTTCAGTGGGCGGAGTCCTGTCTGCTTCACTTCCTGTGCATTTTCCTGGATGGGATTGCCACTATTTGAGAAAAGACCTCTCCTTGTGACCTTCAGCCAGGGGTAATAAATCTGGGTATACTTGAGATTTGATTTCTTTCCAGTGATGGGGAAAACCTGTCTTGTGTTTCTCTTGCAGATTGTAAAAGCGTTAGAACATTTACACAGTAAGCTCTCTGTCATTCATCGAGGTAAGCATCCATGGAGCTGCCATGGCTATTCCTTTTATAAAACTCATTTCCTTTACCTGAACTTTTTTCCCCTCCAGTGGATGTAAGTAGAATTCAGTCAGGCAAGAGAATGGAGGAGTTTTCCTTTAGGACTGGGCAACAAATCATATAAATAGCTATTCTTTATCTTGTCTGAGGACATAAGAAAGCATGGGCTTTACATTACACCTAAATTGAATATAAAACGTCTGTTATGGAGAAGAGCTGTGGGATTACCCCACTGAATATTTTAGAGACTAGCATAAATTCATTTAATATTGATTATCACCTAAGAGCATGTTAGAAAAGCAGAATCCTGGGGCCCAAGACCACCTGAACCAGAATCTGAATTATTAAGAAGAATTCTTAGGTACCATAAAAGTGTGAAAAGTTCTGGTATAAAGCATGGCCCTTTCAGACAGTGAAGGCAGGATAAGATGGAAAAATCTGTATATTTTGTCTCTTCCTCCTCTTCCTCTTTCCCGTTCTTTCTTCCTTCCTATTGGCCTGTTATCTCTTCATCCATCCATCCATCCACCTGTATATCCATTCTTCCATCTTTCATCCACGCATTCATCCATCCATTTATCTTTTATAATCATTTTCCTGGCATTTATACAACACTAAAATAGATGCCTTGCAAGGTGTCTTGGAAGAAAGCATATTCTCTTTAAATTTCCACATGGAGATTCTTGATAGAAAAATAAGACAAATGTACAATAAACACATGGACACAAATAAACCACATTATAAATATGAAAGTACCAATTATGGAAGTAGTCTAGATAGAATATAAAACAAATAAATGATTAGCCCTGGGCGACTATAGTCAAGGAAAGCTTCTTGGAAGAGATACGCTTAACCATGTCTAAAGAAAAATCAATGGAAAGATGGATGGCTAATAGGTCATGGTGATTTGGTAATTCTTACACTATCTGAGCCTGCAAGTAAGGTAAATGCCTTGCACAGTGTTCCTGTTACTGTTATTACTAAGTGTTATCATTAAAAATTGGAGAAATAGGAAGGAAGGAAGAAGGGGAGAAGAAGTTGGGGAGGAATCCAAAAAGCAAGAAGAATGTGGATTGCCCACTAATGTGAAACTGATGTTTAAGGATTTGTTTCAAAATTATGAAGTATTTCATTCATATTAGGAAATGTGTGTAAGGTCTGAAAAGTAATAAAATGAAATTAGTCTGTCATTCAGCTTAAGGGGAAAATTATGAGGGATCATTTTTAAAGTTTTTAGATTAACTTTTTCTTCTGATGACACGTCCTTTGTGAAAAGTGTCACAAGGGAAAACATTAGCTGTAATTTCTACATCTGTTATCCAGAGATAACAATGTTTATCTCTGGGGGTGCACCTTACGGTCTGGAATACCTGGATGAGTTAACACTGTGTGACCTCTGACACACCTCTTGCAGAGGCTTATAAACTGGGCAGAGGCTTATGGGCTTTTCAAAAATCACTTTATTGTCCTACGAACACTTGACATGAGATCTACCCTCACAACAAATCTTTGTGTGCAATACGATGTTGTTCATTAGAGGGTCAGCGAGGCACAGCAGATCGCTAGGTCTTACTCATTTTGCGTAGTAGAGACTGTGGACCTGGGCATTTGATTCAGTGATAATTTGTAACATTTTTACTACATATATGGGGGCAATGAAGATGATAAAATAAATAGGGGAAACAGGTCTTTCCGTTGGTAGATTCACAACAGTACAAACAGAACAAAACATGAAATAGAAAATCACATTGAAAGCAATTAACACATAAGTAACTGAGTCAGGCATGGCAGTTAACTTTTGTGTTGGGCCTCATAGGGAAAGGCAGGTGAGGGAGAAATGGAGATTTCAGGCCCTCTGGTGGTGGAGAAATGCATCTTCAAAGCAGGCGTGGATGAAGGACACCTGGCTGTTCTTGCTTTCAGACGTCAAGCCTTCCAATGTCCTGATCAATACTCTGGGCCAAGTCAAGATGTGTGATTTTGGAATCAGTGGCTACCTTGTAGACTCTGTCGCTAAAACCATTGACGCGGGATGCAAACCGTACATGGCTGTAAGTACAGCAGCTGGGGCGGCAACTGAGAACGCAATTGCAGGCCCGCTATGCCAGGGAACAGGAAATGGATCGCCACAGAGGGAAAACTACTACGGGCCTAAGATGCAAGAAATATTCTGCATCTTCTTTTTTCTTAAGTATTTCCTATCTGAAATCCTTAGTCACTTGCTCTATGTATGTCATTCAAAAAAAAAATCAAGTAAAGGACATATATTACTTGAAAAAGCATGTAAATAATACATATATAGCCCACACAGTTGTCCACACTGAGTTACGGGAACTGCTTCCTTGTTTGTTGAGGGCAGGACAGTAAATAGAATTTAAATTCCCCTAACAGGTCAGTTTTGTTAGTCCTGAGAGAAACACATGGCTGGGAAGATTCACTGCATTAGCAGAGACCTTGGGACCCCCTTTACGTTAAAGGACGTCTACTGTATTTTTCTGAAGTGGATTTGTGTCTGGGACTGAAACATTGCCTCTCTGTGTTGAGCTAAAATATTGTTTGGGTCTATTAACACCAGACAGTAGCCCAGTGACTCTTGTTGATTGTTTTTACTGAGTTCTGGACTGTTTTTAACAAGGAAGATTCTAGACTGGCAGAGTAGCTTTGTAACATATATACTATTTCTCCTTAGGTCAAAATTGAAATGAGTTTTGAATTGAGAGGAGACTTTGGTCCATTATTATCCCCAAGAAGACTACTGTAGAATGAGGAAAACCCCATGGAGACATCAATATTTATTGTAGTTAGTGAGTTTTCTTTGCCTGGGAGGCATGTTATCAGCTTAAAACAAGTCACTTGGCAGCTGGGCCACCTCCACCCCCAGAGATTTTATCGAGCTAAGAATGTCATCTCAGTTGTCTTCTTCTGTCTCTTTTCCAGCCTGAAAGAATAAACCCAGAGCTCAACCAGAAGGGATACAGTGTGAAGTCTGACATTTGGAGTCTGGGCATCACCATGGTAACATATGATACTGGACGCTGGGTTTCTGGGCATGAAGCTGAAACGGGGCATTGGGACCGAAAGGCAAACACCGTAACTGCTGGCCTTGGCATCCTGTCCTGCCTGAGATTACAGGAGCTTTTGAGTGGCAATGGTTTGCAGTGTGCTGTAGTAGAAATAGCGGACTGGATGGGCAAACCCAGCTTGTCTCTTTATTCCACCATTAACTAGTTATATGCTTGAGTAACTGATGGAGTCACATGGAATGTCTTACTGTCCTCATCCATAAAATGAGAGGGTCTAACTAGAGTTCTTGACAGTTATCCTTATCGTTTAAAATGAAATTATTCTAATCAAGGCATGAAGAAGCTTAAGCTCCTCAAGGGATGCTAATGTGTGTGGACCTGGATAGAACTGTTATTCAGGACATAGACTATGCTTCCCAGAATATGTTTAAGAGAGAAGTCTTGGCTGTTGAAGTCAAGTATAGCCAAAAGACATGAGAACTAACAGGATCATTTCCTTAGGCACAGCCCTAAAGTTATATGATGACTGCCTTATTCGTAATTGTGGTGATCACCAATTTTCAGTGCATCACCAAGGTCTGGAATTATCCACTGTGGTCCTGGCTCCTTCCCAGGGACAGCAGCTGATTAAATCCCGTGAGTTATTTCATGTCCCTGCCCAGAATACATGTGATCTTGTAATGGCTAAGTGGCCTTACTCAGTTCCAAAAAAAGATCAGTTGTTTGATCCTAGGGTTTTTTTGTTTTGTTTTCCTTCATTCCAGCCGGGGACCTGCAGATGGCAGCAGATGTACAGCTCTGTAAAAGTCTTAGGCTGAGAATTACTTTTCATACCAAACCTTTGAAAAGCTGGGTGCTTTACACTCTGAAGTTTAATACGGCCAGCCTATGATTTTATTAGGTGTCATAGTGGATTTTAGTGAGTGCCCAGTTTTAAATAGGCTTAATAGTTGTCTTTAGTAGGATAATATTTGAAAATCCCTAGCACTAGGAATTGGGGGAATATTGCTAGAGAACATATTATTCGTTTATTTCCCCCCCCCCCAAATTTTACTTGCACTTCACTTTTGTATTTTCGCATGATTTTTCTGGAACAAAACGCAGCAGTTCCTCAAAGTAGCTCTCTTTCTGCTCTTGTCTCTGTGTTTTCCTCTCTAGATTGAGTTGGCCATCCTTCGGTTTCCCTACGATTCATGGGGAACTCCTTTCCAGCAGCTCAAACAGGTGGTGGAGGAGCCATCGCCACAGCTCCCAGCAGACAAGTTCTCCGAAGAGTTTGTTGACTTTACCTCACAGTGGTAAGAGAGCCTGCCCTCGTCTCCCAGGTGCCCTGGTTAAGGAAGAAGAGTTCTCATGAGTCTCTTCCACTGGTTTAAATCCATGATGTATACATTCCTTTCAGAATCATTTATGGGGTGTGCCCTCGATGCTGAGAAACAACGTACCTTTTCCACGGCCTCCGCTCTCACTGAGCTCAAAGTCCAGTGGGGGAGTCTCACGAGTCTATAATCATAGTGCAACACAGCGAGTCCATTGATGGAGACGTACATAGGGTGTTTGGGGAACTCTGAGAGCAGGCATTAGGAGAGAGTTTCTGGAGGACATAAATCCTGAGCTGAGACCATGTGAGGTATTTTCCAAGTGAAAGGGAAAGAGAAGAGGGAAAGGTATTCCGAACAGAAGGAATATTGTGCATCATATCACCAAAGTGAGGAACTCCCTCATGGGAGCTACAAGCAATTTGAGCATAAAAAGAAAGATGCTAGGACCCACTGGGGGCTAGTTAAGAATGACCTTGGGTGAGAAGACAATAGGTAGTTTCAGGATGTAACTTAGTTACCTGGAAGTCTTGCAAAGCAGGTCTGAAGTTTCGTAGGCTGCCTCCTACACAGCCTTCCTACACTGTGGATACACTTGCCCCTGAGGGAACGTGGACAAGACTGGGGGTCTGAGAAGGGAATCTAAAGCAAGTAGGGGTGGAAAGATGGAAGGGGTTGTACTAGTCACGTAAACTTGTGTTCATGGAAATTACCAGTGGAGTTGAGGAAAGTGGAGAGGGGAGTTTTCCCCAGAAGAATCTAGTGATTTCTGTCTGCATATGGCCAGGTCTAACATAACATGGACCTAATGGCCATTGCAAGGGCTGCTGGAAGAGAATGCCCAAGGAGGGCACACACTGGAGCCATGATCATTTGTTTGGGCATCCTGCAGAAGAGAGGAGAAGTGGGAGGAAGGGGAATCGCAGATGGTGACACCCCCAGCTGGGACCCTTGGAGAGGAGCAATTCTGGCCACCTGCTAGTGAGGAAGGGGCTGGACCTCTGAAGGCTGATTGACACTTAAAGCTTCCTCAAGGTCATCGTTCCTTGGCCTTCCTGCTCTTTGGAAGATATGCTATGAGGGCAGCTTTTCCCGGGAAACATCATGAGACGAAGCAACTGTCTGTCGCTTGTGGAACTAAGGCCTCTCGTACTTCTTGTTAGCGCTTGTCCCCATGTTACCATGGTACTTTACCCTAAGGATATATGAGGCTGGCCTACGGTTGTTTGTTTTTGTTTGAGTTTTGGCTGAATGGCCAGAAAGGAACACTAGGCTCTTGCACCCTTGTGCGTTGATACCTCTTGCTATACGCTTGTCTGGGTTACTGAGGTGTGTGCTCCCATCTGTTTCCCTTGAGGCAGTGGGCTGGATGTTGTGGTTCACCGGCCAGGCCAAGATGGCCTCATAATTTTGCCTTCTGGATTTAAGAATTTCTTTTCCTTATCCTCAGCCATGTAAAGGTCACAGAAAAGAAAGGGATGAGTTGTCTCGGATACCTCCAACCAGTCGTTCTCAAGATGGGTGGTAAGGGGAAAGGATCTTATCTAGGGAAGTCTTTTCGAACTAGCCCCCTTATAACCTTTTTCCCACCTGTCCCCTAAACCTTGGGAAGAACAGGGCTGGTGTGAAAAGTCTGAGAAAACTAAGCTGCTTGATATGAAGCAACACTTGAATCCTATAGTTCTCAACTCCGGCTGCTCATTTATAAAACTCGGGAGGGTTTTCGAAGGTATGTCACCCGGGCCTCACCCTCAGAGGTTCTGATTGGGTTGGTCTTGGGAGGGTCCTGAATGTCAGTATTTTTTCAAATATCCTCAAATCATTCTAGAACCTTTAATTTTGACCGATGATTTGTAGACCTGCTATCAGCCACTTCCTATTCAAAAGCTGCTCTTCTTCGATAATTTATTTTTAAAAACCATTCTATTACTTTGTCTTCCACCAAAGTAGCTTTTTTCTCTTAGCATTTCCTCTGAAGAATCAGAGTGTTAAAGCATTTTTCAGGTATTTAAAAATGAAGACTTTGAAAAATACATGCTTTCTAATTTTAACGTATGCACATAGATGTGGACATTTCCAGAGGCTCGTATTATTCCTCTTTATATAGCGACCACTTTGTGCCTGTCTTCCCCCGAGGAACACTCCTAATGTCTTCACGGGCACTCTCTGACGTCCCCACATCCCTCTTGTTTTCTCTTCATTGTGATCCCAGCTGCTATAAGTTCATTAATTAAAAAAATGTTGAGCCTTAGACATTTTCCAGCTTTCCTGGAACAGTTCTTTCTATTAATACTGTTAATTCTTTGTCGTTTTCATTCACACTTAAGTCAGTCCGTCTGGCTCGTTTATGGGGTTTACTAAAAAAAAAAAAAGAAGAAGAATAACAAACAAATTCCCCTTATCTTTGAACTCAAAGGATAAATTCTTCTTCCAATGTTCTGTGCTGAAGCTCCTACGGAATCTGATACTTAAGAATTTATCAGTTGTGTGAAGTAGTGCATTGTTTTTGTTGATCTGAGAATTGGGAAGTAGAAGGGGAGCATTAATTCTGAATTTTATGAGTATTCTTGCCTATCCCCAGTTGATTGTTTTAAGAGTACAGGCTCTCCTTTTTCAGATGCCAGGTCAATAGTTCTTTGCCTACAAAAATCACCAATATATTTTCTTTGATAGCCCCTTAGTATGAACATTATTTTGAAGTCAACTGAATTGGATAAGTTATCTCATGCTTCAAAAAAAATTGGTGCTGGTTTTTTTAGACTTTATGAATGGCTTAGATCTTTACGGAAAGAATTTTATTTTTTATATGTACTAGCATACAGATACCTATCTGCCCCCAGTAGCAGTCTAGGTACATCCCTTGTTTTATTACTGATAGTTTTGAGGCTGATCTGGAGGTGGTGAAAAGAATGGAGAAAAGATTATTACCTAAGAACACCTCTTCTTTTTCTTCATGAAGAGAAGGATGTAGTGTATGAGCTTAACTCCCTTTTATAGCTCTTCCTCCATTTTCCTATGTATAAAGTGGCATTTTGGAGACAAAACTTCATAAAAGGACCCTTTTCTGACTTCCATGTGTTTTTTGTATTTTTATGACATAGGCTAGAATCCTTCAAGATGTCTAGAAAAGCCTCAGACTCTTTGTGATAAATGGGGAAAAGGGCTACATATTTGGAAAGTGAAAAAATTCATCTCAGATTTCAAAATAGATACATCTGTGTGTTGACCTCCTACACCTTGCCTTAGGGTTCAGTGTAGAACTAGAAGAAAAAGGTTTACATAACTCATCAACTAGGTAACTGTCAGAGTGTTTGTGGCCTTTCCTGGGATGCACCCTCCCTAAGGGTTTGATGACATCAGAAACACGCCGTACACCTTCATCCAAGGAATCACCTTGGGAGCCAGTGTCCTCTGATCCCTGCTTGTCCGTTGACAGTAAACTGTGGTTTGTGGGGTTGGGTGGGAAGCATTTACAGGCTATCATATCCAAAGTTAGATCTAGAGCCCAGAGATCCAGCTAATGTTTTTCTTTTACAGCGACATCAGAGAAACATTACCCTCACCGGGGGGTGCTGGGGCATTAGAAGTGAAAGTTAAGGTATTAAGTCCTTATGAACTTGAAGGAAAAAAAACAATGATTCCTTGGAAACCCTTCCTTTCTGTACTAATTTTGAAGTAGGACTGTTAAATGACATTTTTTTTGCCTCTTTTGTTCCCTAGAGAAATCTTACCTTTAGGAAGGTTAACAAGGAAGTTTCTCAAAAAAAGGAATCCTTAGCAGGCTTACAACTTTTCACCATAACCTCTTCCTATAACCTCTACTCTCACAGGCTTGGAGACTAGAGGAAATCACTGGAAATCAACTACCAAGTGCCAGAACAGCTCAACTGCCTTCCTGCCATGCTCTTCGGGCCTATTTAAGAGGCTCGGTGCCCAGCTGACCCATCTGGTGGCATGTTGGAGTGTGTTGGAGGCCCACCCAGATGTTGATACTGTCTGACTCAGAGGAACTAGTATAAAACAGAGACAATCAAATATAGTTCCCAACATGTTCAGGAAGGACAGTAAAAAGAGGCACTGGATATTTATTTAGCTGATGACAAACATATGGCTCAAGAGACACAATCTGTTTTTATTCTGTGGATGCACCAAATAGGCCTTCTTGGAAGCGGTCAGGGGAATTCAAATAGGCAGAAATCCTCTGGTCAGCACAAACTTCGAACTAGCAATTCTTAAGACAGCATGAAGCTGTTTTTTAGTGTCAGCTACGGTCAGGAGCGTGTGTTGTGGCATTTGGAAGAGGAATTAGGGCAGTTAGCTAATTGCACGCTTGAAAATGACAAGCCACTTGAAAATTCAAAAGTCTGACTCAAATCCAAAAAGAAATTGGTGTAGCTTTGAACTCCACAGTTGTTATTTTATACTGAATTTCAAGCACTTCCTATTAAACATGGAAAATTTGCTTTTTTCCCCCTAACCTTATCCTGGGTATTTTCTATTCTTAGCCCATGTTTTGAAGTGTTCTCAATTTAAAAGATGGGGAGAATGGGTTATATCAGTTATATTAATTCAATAAACGGTCTTGGTTTGCTGTGTGAGTATTTTCCATCAGTCCTCTGCAGTAGCGCTTGTGGTAAATCTGGGGCTTTCAGATCAGAGGCCGTAAGTCAAGACATCGTCTGTGGGCCAGCAGTCTCTGGCCAGGTCTTAGGAATCCTAAACACTTAATGAAGGGTCAACTCTAATGTGGGGTGCTTTGTCCATGTTTTCTTCATGCATCTTAACAAAATTTCTGGGGAAGTTTGCATATGCCTCCAGAAATGAAAAGATAAGATATCCTGACTTGAAATGACCTCTCCTTAATAAAAGAAAGTGTTTACATTCCTCTACCTGGTGAGAAGAGAGAGCCTTATTTGATTATCTACTAAACAGAAGTTCAAAAGTAAGCAACATCACAAAGGTCTCTGGCTGGTCAAAGAGGCTATTGTAACATTTGAGAAACCAGAATTTCCTAACTATCATTCCCTCAGTTCAGTTGTGGACCAATGAAAGCTGGTAGTGGGTAGATGGGTCATGATCCTTGAGGAAAATACTTCAGTCAATGTGAAGTTAGGGTCTGATGACCAACTAACATTCCCTTTAAACAGAGGTGCCTGAAACCAACCACTTGAATATTGAGTGTGGGTTTAAGGTTGCATTTGTGCTTTTCACTTGATTTTAGCAAGTTAAGTCACTGAGATTAGGGAAAAAACTCTCTGGTATGTGATTTGCTTTGAACAATAGCTAGAAATTCAGGGCTTTTGGTCATTAGCCTGTTTGTTTACTAGGGTCCATGGTCAAGTGAGAAGCACTCCTGGGATTACATTTCTTCTTCTGTGTTTCTTTCTAGGTGAACTAGGTCTTGGAATTGGGAAGAACTTGTATTTTCTGGGGTTGGGAGGTAGGGAAGGGTGGGAGTGGTGAGGACATGTGCAAACGACAGATTGAACCAGCCGGAGATGCTTCTAAATGAATTTCATTTCAGAGAAGGGGACAGATGATAGCAATGAGGAGAAATGCCCTGGCACACATGCTCAGGGGTTCTCAGTCTCAGCATAATGACGTTTTGGACTGGATTATCCTTTGTTGTGGGGAACAGTCCTGTGTATTAAAGGATGTTTAGTGACATCACTGGCCTCTACCTATTAGATGCCGGTGACACTCCCCCTTATTGGTTGTGTCAACTAAAAATGTGTCCACATGTTGCCACATATCTATCCCCTGGCAGGTGAATCTCAGGACATAGGTACACGCAGAGTTCTAGGCGGGAGTGACAGTTCCTGTTCATTGCCCTCAGACACACCTTCCCATATCAATCCAACTTTGACAGTTGATAATTCCTCTTTCTAATTCACTCTTATTTTTATCCTCAGTTGAGATATGAAACTTTCTCTCATAGGATGTCTGGTCACTGAGGTCACTAGGTGCTAGATCTGCCCTCAGTTCCAGATTGAAACTTCTCACATCTACCTGTACCCTGTCTCAGGTTCCCTGGCTTCTACCCACTGCATTGCCTGGAATAAACTGGTAGGCTGCTTTATGTTGTTTTGGTTCAAAAGCTTCTTCTCTCTTTCTTTCTTTTTTTTTTTTTTACTCATTTCGTGTTGTTTTAAACCACAGTTCCTCCCAGTGTCTCAACCACTCCACTCCCTAATGGCACCTTGCTCCCTCCTCCCTCCATTATTATTAGCCTGTGGTGGGGGAGCAGAGCCCATGTCACACATAATCAGGTCTCATTTGCTCAAAATGATCCATTAGCATAAATTCCAGCAACCTAATATCAGTCACATTTTGGTTTCTTCGATGTCAGGCGAAGTTCCTTTCCATTCATGTCTGATTCTGTGGCCCAGTGGGGAGAGGAGTGCTGTAGGTCGCCTTGCCAATCATAGTTTTTGAAATCATCCTTTTCTCCATTCTGTAACATGGGATTCCCACTCCAAATAAACTGCTCCTTTGGTTTTTTTTTATACTCTAAGGCCATGGGTGGCCCTGGGGGTGGGAGGAGGATAGAGGTGACGGGTTAGCCTCTTCATATTGCAGTTTTATTCCTGTTGCCTCTGGCATCACATGTTATTAAAATATTTGTGTGTACAGACAGTTATGTATACAGAATGCAAGCCAGGTGACAGGGTGCAGGACCACAGAGTATTTCTAAGAATAATGGCTAAGTCACCGATGGGGAATGTTTTCTCTTTCATCAGCCAAGAGGTCGTAAACAAGTGGTGTAGCCTTAGCTGTTTCACAGGTTCGTTGTTTCTGTCTCAGGCAGGTTTGGCTGGGAATATAGAAAAGCAAATTATGCTTTCCGGGGAACCAGGGCAAGGAGAACCAGGTACTAAAGACAGTGAAGAGATAACAAATTAACATACGGAACACCCGTCAATTTCTTTGCCAGTCCTGGGGAAGTAAAAGCTGTTTTGAAGGAAAGTAGGCATGTGATTTGAAACAGAATGGCTGTGCATTAGAATAGTTACTTTATGTGTCATTGGGAAAGTATCAGAAGGAAAGTACATACCACACACACACACACACACACACACACACCCTTATTCCTCCCATCAAAGTATACCTAGAGTGAGTTAAACATAATTTGTTAAGTGTAACAAAAGAGGAAAGTCAAGTTAGGAGATTTATGTTTTCAGTATGTTTTTAAAGCTACTTATGTGTAGTCTGCTACAGGTTCCGAAATCCTAGTCTAGGGAAAGTGCAGATGGTTTCTAGAGTCTAATGTTATTAATTTTTTCTCTTTAAGCTTGAAGAAGAATTCCAAAGAACGGCCGACATACCCAGAGCTCATGGTATGTACTGTTAGCAGGGGCAACATGTCCAAGCTGTGTATGCATGCGAGGGTGAAGCTGTGTATGTGTATGTGGCATCGAGTAAGGATAGAGTGACTAAGAACTAAATTGTAATCAAACACCTGTATTGGACGAGCTGATTTATTGAGACATTGGTAACTGGAATTAAACTCAAGAAGAAGCAAGAGTTGAGTCCTCCACTTGTCCTAAATCTTTAATATAACCTGGGCATATCACCATTTTTAGCTGTTTTTGCATGCTGATAAACCTGCCATTGTATATACCCAACTACGTCTGTCACATTTATAATTTCAAGTTTTCGAGATATTAAGAGTCATTAGTTACTAATAGAAAATGAAGGAAAGATGACTTCAAGGATTTCAACACTGAGGAAAACAAGTGCTATGTGACTGATGAATGTTTGATAAAATATTTAGGATTTATTCGACGAACTTCTTTTTGGTGAGTGGTTAGGGAGGAAAGAATCACTCTGTTTTCTCCCCATTTTCCCTTTAGTGAGAAGAAACAAAACAAAAGCTTATTAATTTGAATCACACTCCCTCAGCATTCACAGCTTATCATTTGCACTGTCTGTGGAAAAAGGAGTGAAAATAAGACAACAGAGCTGTTGTTTTGATGTAGTTTCTCTTAAAGTATGGTAATTCCAATTCTAAGCTAATCATAGATGATTCTTTAATATAGATGGCAGGAATCTAAACTTGGCAATTCCTATCTAAGTATATGTGGAAGCACATTTTTTGAGGAAATATTACAAAATTCAGATTACTCATATCTTCCTAGATTTGTTTCAGTTATCAAGGTTTCCATTTTTTCAGAAGGAAATGTTTTGCTTATGCACAATTTCAAAAGCAAAAGAGCCAATGTTGACACCATTTCTTGCCGGAGCACAGTTATTCAGCAGGCATTGAATGCTTGCACCCATCCTATCCCACCCCACCATAAACAGTCTTCTAGACCAACTCAGGGCAGGAGAGAGAAGCACAGGACCCTGATAGCTCTTAACAAATGGTGTAGTGTGGTTAGGTGGGTCCAACATGGAAAAAGTAAAGCTTGTTGGCCATGTGTATGTCATCCTTGGAAAAATGCTTTTTCAAGCCCTTTGCCCATTTTTAAATTGGATTATTTGTTTTTTGCAATTGAGTTGTATGAATTCTCTATATATTTTGGATATTAACCCCTAATCAGATACGAGGTTTGCAGATATTTTCTCCCATTCCGTAGGTTGCCATTTCATTTTGTTTATGGTTTCCTTTGTATTTTAGTTCGGTGTACTTGTTGATTTTTCCAACAAGTACCTGCCAATTTGCTCTCCATCACTAATCATCAGAGAAATACAAATCAAAACCGTGATGAGGTATCACCTGTGCACACCTGTTAGAATGGCTACTGTCAAAAAGACAAGACATAACAATTACTGGCTAGGATGTGGAGAAAAGGAACCCTTTGGGCACTGTTGGTGGGAATGTAAATAGGCTTAGCCACTATGGAAACAATATAGAGATTCCTCAAGAAATTAGAGTTAGAATAGAACTCCCACATGATCCAGCAGTCCCCCTTCTGGGATTGTATCTGGAGGAAATGAAATCACTATTTTAAGGAGATATCCGCACTCCCATGTTCACTGCGGCATTATTTACAGTAGCCAAGACATGGGAACAATGTAAGTGTCCATCAGTGCATGAATGGATAAAGATGATGTCACACACATAAAATGGAATATTATCCAGCCATAAAAAGAAGGAAATCCTGCCATTTGCAACAACATGGATAAAATATGTACAGCATGGTGACCATATCAACAACACTGTATTCTTAAAAGTTGCTAGAAGAAGAGATCTTAAAGGTTGTCATCACACACACACACAAAAATGGTAACTATGTGAGGCTGTGTTAACTAACCTCATTGTGTTAACCATTGCATAAGATGTAAGTGTATCAAATCATCATGTTGTACATTTAAGCTCACACAGTGTTGTATGTCAATTATATCTCAGTAAAGCTGAGAAAAATTTAGCTTGGAGATGTCAAGCTGGGAAGAGTTACAGAAAGCCGATCCAGATGATAAGTGATAGTCACAGCCAATCATATGGATATTCAGTTCTGTTGGTTAAGCTTTTTTAAAAATGCTTTCTTCTTTTTAAAAAAAATTAAAGTATGGTAGATATATAATCTTTTATTACTTTCAAGTGTACAACAGAGTGGTTCACCAGTTACCCACATTTTAAATACTCCTCCCAACTAGTCTAGTTACTGTCTGTCCACACAGGAAGATGTTATAGAATCACTGGCTATACTCTCCATGCTGAACTACCATCCCTGTGACCAACCTACATTATGATTGAGAGTTTTTGTGCCCCTTTATCCCTCTCGCCCTCTCCATTATCCATCCCAACCTCTCCCCCATAATAACCACCAGTCACTTCTAAGTGTCTGTGAGTCTACCACTATTTTTTTTTCATTTTGTTTTGTTCTGTTTTTAGATTCCACAAATAAGTGAAATCATATGGTATTTGTCATTCTTTGCCTGGCTTATTTCACTGAGCATAATACCCTCTAGGTCCATCCATGCTGTCACAAGTGGC
Source organism: Smutsia gigantea (assembly GCA_032199065.1). Taxonomy (NCBI): domain Eukaryota; kingdom Metazoa; phylum Chordata; class Mammalia; order Pholidota; family Manidae; genus Smutsia; species Smutsia gigantea. Next base: position 126,635 of record JAVSCE010016465.1, on the reverse strand, counting down.
AGGATTTCTTTCTTTTTTATGGCTGAATAACACCATTGTGTATAAGTACCACATCTTCTTTAGCCATTCATTTATTGATGGACACTTTGATTGCTTCCATATCTTGGTTATTGTAAATAATATGGCAATAAGCATAAGGGTGCATATTATCTTTTTAAATCAGGTATTTTGTTTTCTTTGGGTAAATTCCTAGAAGTGGAATTACTGGGTCATATGGTACTTCTATTATTTTTAGTTTTTTGAGGAAACTCCATACTGCTTTCCACAGTGGTTTCATTAATTTACATTCCTACCAATGGTGTAGGATAGTTCCCTTTTCTCCACATCCTCACCAATACTTGTTACTTCTTGTCTTTTGGTTGGTGTCCATTCAACCTCATGTGAGGTGATATCTCAGTGTGGTTTTGATTTGCATTTCCCTGATGATCAGTGATGTGGAGCATCTTTTCACATGCCTGTTGGCCATCTGTATTTCTTCCTTTGGAAAATGTCTGTTCAGGTCCTCTGCCCACTTTTAATTTGGGTTATTTGTTTTTTTGGAGTTGAGTCATATGAGTTCTTTATTATTTTGGATGTTAACCTCTTATCAGATAAATCATTTACGAGTATATTCTCTCAGTCTGTAGGCTGCCTTTTTGTTCTATTGATGGTGTCCCTTGCTATACAGAAACTTTTCAGTTTGATGCAGTCCCACGTGTTTGTTTGTTTTTTTTTACCCTTGCATGGGCAACGTATCCAGAAAAAAATTGCTCATGCTTATGTTCAAGAGATTTTTTTACCTGTGTTTTCTTCTAAAAGTTTAATGGTTTCATGTCTTACATTCAGGTCTTTGATCCATTTTGAGTTTACTTTTATGTATGGAGTTAGATAGACAGTAATCAAGTTGCATTTTCTTGCATGTATCTGTCTAGTTTTTCCAAAATCAGTTATTGAAAGGGCTGTCTTTTCTCCATTGTATATTCATGGCTCCTTTATCCTGTATTAATTGACCATATATATGCATGGGTTTATGTCTGGGTGCTTTATTCTGTTTCATTGATCTATGGGTCTCATCTTCTGCCAGTACCATACTGTTTTGATTACTTTAGTTTTATAGTATAGCTTGAAGTCAGGGAGCATGATACCCCCAGCTTTGTTCTTCTTTGTTGGTTAAGTTTTGATTTAAGTCTGAACTGTTCTTTAATTGGGTGGCCATAATAGAATGCTGGAAAAGGTTTGAGAATAGACAAGGCCATCTCTTTGGGCCTCCACTGTCTCCTTTATCAAAGGAGCCCCTGGGACTCAGCATTCTCCTGGCTCTATTAAAGTAAGTCCCAGACCCACAGCTGAGGAAGAAAAGATGAGTATCCTTGAGAAGATCACAGCGTTCTTCATGTTTGGCTTGAGTATTTCCTCCCTGATTATGTTTTTAATAGCCAGTCAGGGGCCTTTTCAGTCCTGGCTATACTTATGCAACCCCCAGAGCATTTTAAAATTAATTTCACATAAAGTACAATAGACATACAGGGATTACTGTGGGGTCCTATGCAGCCTGTTATCCTATTTCTAAGTTGTCTTATTTGTCACTATTTTCAGATAAAAGAACATTTTCTATATAGTTCTGGCTATTTAAAATGAAGAACTTTTTTTCCCTCCAAGTGACCTCAGTTGAACACACTTGGGAAAAAATGCTGAGTTCTAGCTTAATATACATTGGCAGCTGTGAATTCTACCTTTCCAATATACTCTAACACTGTAATCATTTATGGCCTACATATTAATGTTGTAAGGTCATGTGAGCCTCCTCTACTTTTTATGGCATCAGTCTTTGTGGTACTGGAAATGAACTTGCCTTTTAAGGCCTTAGCTGCTCTCTGCTTTCCTGTGGAATTGAGGTTTTTAAATGGAAAGTCTGAGTCCAAACTCTGACTTTAGGATTGGGAAAACACATGCTGAAAGGCTATTGTTTAGATTGTAGGAGTTGGTGAAGGAAGGAAAAAAAAAATCCCTTTTCCAGGTGAAGAACATTATAATTAAGGCCCCAACCCAGACATGTACCTCTTATGGAAATCTGAAATGTTTTCCTCCCTAATTTGGATTGAGGGGTATACATGATTTAAGATCATCTCATTTCCTTGTTTTCTCAAACTCCCACTGTGGGGCATGACTGAGTAAGATTTGTTCTTCTAGAGTAGGGACCAGCCAGCATTTTCTGTAAAGGGTTATATAGTATGTATTTTAAGTTTGTGGGCTGTCATCAGTAGTCAACTCTGTTGTTCTCGTACAAGAACAGCCATATTCAATTTGTAAACACATGGGTGTGGCTGTGTTCCAATAAAACTTTATTTCAAAAATAGGCAGTGGGCTATATTTGGCACCTGGACCATCTGTTGTTGACTCCTGTCTCAGATGATAACCACCAAAAATGAGAACCAGGTGATGCAAGTGCTTGCCCATGTTCTTCAAATATTCTGGCAAGTTCTAGACTGAGTCACAGTGTTAAGCAAGGATGACTGAACCCATAGACAATCATAGCCTTGAGGCATGAGGTGTTGTGTATGGAATATGGAGACCACTGGGGACTGTAGCTTGTCCCAGTGTTCCTGGCAGGGTGTTCATAGATCTCCATGTTTTCTCCAAGCACACCCAGTGGCAAAGCCTTCTTCCTCTTCCTATACCTGGCTCTTCTTTGGAGAAACCCAGCCCTGGGGATGAATCATGGTGCCTCATTTGCTTGTCTCCTGCTTGCTGCCCTTGCTATTCTTAATCCATTGCTTATAGAAGGGACAGGGTTCCCTCCCAACTTTTATAGCCTCAAAACCCACAGAAGAAGGCAAGTCACATTTTCCATTTTGACATGCTTGCCTGCTTTCCCCAGGCCCTGCCCTCTGGCTCTCACAGCATTTTCCTAGCCTGAGAATAAACTGAAAGATGCCTGAGGATTTTTTCTTTTTCATAAGACTTCAGGTCAGGATATTGAGTTCATTCAAAGACTCAGGCTACATCCACTGACCTAAGAGCTGACAGCAGAACCAGAGGCAAGATGGGACAGGTGAGCATTGGAAACAGCCAGTGAGACAGTCTGAGCTTTGATGTATCCTGTTTTGATAGTAAAAACTTTGAAGTACATTTAAAAATCATGAAATGTCCAGAGGATGTGGGAAAGCTAATAAGCATGATGGTAAAACACTTGGTAAGTGTGCTGGGTAAGTGGTTAGTAATTAAAAATCAAGCTGTTATTTGTCCAAGGAGCTCAGGATGAAGGACCCATCATCTAGAGCTAATTAATACACAGTTAATACCGTGGGTGTCAGGCTCTGAGCCAATACCCAACCTGTACCTTCAGATGGGCAAAAGCAGAAAGCCTCTTTTCTGTTTTCTGAGTCAGTGACCACCTGCCTTCCTTTGGATTTTATTTCTTTGCTCCTTTCCCATTTGCATTGTCTCCTAAAACTTCCATGGGTGGCATTCAGTTCCCCACAGAGCTGACTCATCCAGCACTCTGCTGTCAGGTTTAAAACAAATATAATTAGAAAACCTACAGCTAGGCAACATGAAGGTTATAAACTAAAATCACCAAAGTCAGGGGAAACAGAGTGAGTCATCTGATGTTTGCATGCAGAAATGCTCATATTTAGCTGCTGAGCTAGTCATTGAAAATAATAACCACTAGACCGTCAGGGAGGGACCATTTGTAGGTGGGAGAGGGTGGTTGGGGTACATGGTACTAGGTTCTACCTGAAGGAATTATACTCTTCCATTTGTTTGAATGGTTCTGTTTTCACTGTGAGAACGGGGGATCATGAGCTGACCTATCTCCTTCTCATTAGAGATGTAACGTTCCAGTGTGATAGGTGGGCATTGACTGTAACAAAATTGAACATTTGGGGTAGGATTGTTCTGATGCAGAGAAAGTGGCTTCATTTTTCTTCCAGAACACTCTCTCTACATGTTTTGAAATGTGTGGCCTCTTGTGTCGTACCATGCCTATTCCCCCAGCAAAGCGCTAGACTTGATGTTCTTATAAAGTTTATTGCATCTGAGCTGCATGCATAGAGACCTTTTTTTTTTTTTTGCTCATCAGTCTTTAATCTCCAAGTTGAATTTTCTCTGGATGTGTCTAGAGTTAGGCAGTCTACATTATTTTCCAGATGGATCAACTCTTCATCGAGAATGAGATAAGTATAACTCACGGCTGTAAAGTGTGGCTTAGAAAATGGCTGTGTGAACTGTTTTGGTCCAAACCACCTCTTCAGTGCCAAGGGGAAAGCAATGCTTTGCCCATTTACTTGTTCCACAAAATTGGTTTCTCATTCTAGCACCCACTTTCCAAGAAATGAATGTGTGTAAATCTATGAAATAAGTATCTCGTTATTTTACCTCTTTAGCAGTTTAAAATTACTTTGTAGGGAACAGGGTTATTTGTTAGAGTTTGGGCTGTCTTAGCTAATCCTTGTATTTTATCATAGATGGGATTTATATAGCCTAATACACATATATTTTAAAGCAATAGGTACTTCGTAGTGGAATCAGATATCAAAATGGGAGGAAATAGCAGCTAAGAGGTATCTTTAAAATATTTGCATCACTAGATGTGTATTTGATTTGGGCAGGGGGGAGGAAGATCCAGTTGATCCCTAATAGGGGTATTCAATCTGTTTACCAAACATTTAATTTGCTAATCTCATATGTTGTCAGTGGCAAATATTAATAACAAGTATTTTTCTTTTCTTTCCCAGCAACATCCATTTTTCACCCTACACGAATCCAAAGCAACAGACGTGGCGTCTTTTGTAAAACTGATTCTTGGAGATTGAAAACAATGGACTTAATCAGTTGACCCTCCTGTGGATTGGTGGGTTTACAGGGTGAAGCAAGTTCACTAAAGCGCCAATGGAAACTCATCTTTGAGATAATTTAACCCTGCCTCTCAGAAGGTTTTTTTTTTCTCCCCACTTTCTTTGTTTTTCCCCTCCAATGGGGGCCTTGGAATCTATAGTATAGAATGAACTGTCTAGATGGATGGAATATGATAAAGGCTTAGGACTTCAAAAGGTGATTAAATATTTAATGATGTGTCTTATGAGTCCTTAAGCTTCTCAGACTTCTCTGGTCTTTTATAAAGCGAATGCATTGGCTCTGGTAAAAAGGTGCTACCGTAGTGATGACATTGTAAGTAGATTTGTAGTTTGTTCCACGTATTATTTTAATATTTATGTTTAAGTGCTTGGTTTGAAAAGATTCCATTTTATGCCAGGAGGGAGATATGAAAGACGAGTTGGGTTGGCAATATTTATAGGGCTTTTGTTTTTTAAGTTCAGTTGTGTCTGTGGTCCAGAAGAAATTATTTAATATGCATCTGTAGGAGTATTATGAAAATATCAACAAGGAGCTCTTGTGAAACGTTTGTCCTAGCTGTTGTGGCTGTCATTACGTCCCCGATCCCTGCTCAATCTTGGGTTAATAACCACATATTTTAGGTGAAGTGGCAAGGTGTCCTGGTCATACTCTTTTCTCAACTTTGGAAAACACAATCACTTTTATCACAGCTCCAAGAGTCACAAGTTTGGTTCTCTTGACATTTGTGGTATAGTTTTAATGGAATGTGATTCATGGTGAGATTTTTATATCACCTGTGTATCCTTTTACCTGTGTGTGTGTGTGTGTGTGTGTGTCTGTGTGTGTGTCTGTGTTTGTGCACGCATGCATGTGCATTTGATAAATCACAAGTTCGGCCAACTGGCTTCTGTGAACATCCATATTTAATAAGGGAGACATTTGTCAGTTTTCAGAGGAAATGACATGTCAAACCATACAGATAATTGGTGCCTTCTTTACTTTCGGCCCTATGGATTCTCTTTGTAGTTAATATCCTCTTTTGTGCTTTTTTTTCCTTGTTCTGTGAAGAAGCCTTACTATTAAATGGGAGGACTTGCAATAGAAGAAAAATTAAAGGAAGGTAGTAGTTCTTTGATAAGATGAGGAGACAATGAGGAGAGTTGAATTAATTCCTAGGAGGGGACTGCCAAATTTCCACAGGTTGAGCTGAGGCTACGTTTTTCTTCAGCAGCGTGCAGTATCTTGCTCCATGGTAGCAGGCCAGCTCCACTGTGGATTCCTAGCAGGCTGATGAATCAATAAAAGCTTTTTCTCATGGCTACAAATACCCGTAGGTTCTCTGGCTTGCCCCAGGATCAAGGACTGCAGTGATACAGGGAAACTATAGACCAATAAGACCCAGGGAACATTGCTTTGGCTACTCTTGGAGTACAGGGACAGAGAGTTTTGATTAAAAAGAAGAGGACACTCTCTGTTTTTTTCCTTGCCTGAGATTCACAGATATGGAGGTTATTGCTCCCTCAAATCCTCCCCATCTTTCCTTTTCAAAGTTTGAAGTGCGCTGATTTGAAATTTGGGATCCCTTTTTCCCATAGAAACGATGTTATTAGGTATCTTATGTACTAAGGTGGAATGGCTTGGTAGCCTTTTGAGTCTAAATTTTGGAAAGTGGGTTTTTTTCTTCGAGAACTGTGTTATGAGTTCTAAAGAACTGATTTAAAATAAAGGTGGAGATGCATAAACTACGTTTAAGTTGATATAAATTGGGAGTGTCCTGTACATACGTACGTATTTATGCGTACATATATAATATGCATACATATATAAAGAGATAGAGAGACAGAGAGAGAGAAAGGGAGAGGAAAGATATATATTCAGGGATGATTTTCAAAATATTTAATGCACTACCAGCATGGACCATCTGATTATTAGTTCTGTCTATATCTACCAGTGTATTAGAAAGTGAATATATCTCTACAAAAAAGATTATGCTCTTTTTTCCAAGTGTATTTGATTTGGTACCATATAACTTGTCTATATTATAAATCGTCTTTATGTTTATAAAAAATATCTCTCTATATATATACTGTTGATTTCAGAGACGTGCCAAGAAAGTAATCTGAATGACTTTTAAGAAAATTGCCATATATGTGTACATGTCGATGAGTATTGCCTTTCAGAGTAGCCACCTTGAAAGACTACATATTTATGTGAATAATGCTACTAAAATATTTTTGCCACTTCTCTTTCAGAAAAGCTTTCGGGATCAGTTTCCTCCCCCCACGTGTGTAACATGTAATCGCCGTTTTAAAATTACTCCTCAGCTGTTTATTTTGTATAAAAACACTTACCAGGTATTTTCTTCTTTGGTTTAACTCCCTTGTTTATCAGACTTAGATCCATAGAACCAAGTTGTGTTTGGCAATTTCTAGATGTCAAATCTGCCCTCAGAGCTGACGTTTCACTATTGCTGGGTCTTTTATAAAATATTTTATCATGGGCTCTGAAGATAATTTCAAGTGTGGATTTCCCTAAAAAGTGTACATTGGTTTTTAAGCAAAATCAAACCTTCCTGGACTGAGTGTGGAGCCTCCCAAAATGGTGACTTCAAAGAAGAACTCACACAGATGAAGACATCTGATGATGTAATAGCAGTAAGACAGTCCCCAGTTTCACAGTTGGCACTCATCTAATAGTCATGATTAAAGGTGTTGATGTGGAAGAACAGTCCAGTTTTCTAAAGGCTGTGTTTGGTCACACTTATACAGTCAGAACGAGTTGGTTAAATAAGCAGCTGCTATCTTAGTTAAACCATCTGAAATGGAAAATGAGTATATATGGGGATAACTCAAAAGTGTTTGTATTTTACACTTCTTGTATAGCCTCCAAGCCTAACCAAAAACAACAACAAAAAAAAAACAAAAAAATGCACATGCTAGAGATTCTCAAACTTTCTTTGTTCATAGTGCCATTGGTTGTCTGAGTAATTTTTTTTAGGTGGTGCCCTACACCAAAATAAATACTTAATAGTAATTCCATTTATTAAAGAGTTAGGTCCAAAAAACTTAATAGTAGAAGTTTGCACGATGTCCGATAGATATTGCTGTGTTTTTCTCAAAACTTTGCAATTTTGTGTGGTGTCCCTGAGAATTTACTGTGGTACCTCAGGGTGCCTGAGCCCACAGTTTGGGGACCATAGATTATATTATACTGATGTCTGCACTGTCTACTGTTGGTGACCCTCAAAATGGAATTCTTGGCCACTCAACTCTCTATGTTACTTGACTCTTTGTGCTTCATTAGTATTATTGGTTTTGCTTGCCTTTGGTTGGTTAGCTTCTTAATTGAGGCTCTGCTCTCCTTTGACATTCATCAGTCTGGCAATGCTGGGTGTCATATATTAGAAAATGAAACACTCAATAGCATTAGAGGAGGCCATCACTGAGACTAACGAGGCCCCTGGTTTCTCCAAATGCACTTGACCTGGTATCTTTGGCACATCATCACAAAGGAGACAGAAAGGGACTAATGTTTTCTTAGTCCAACACTAAAAATTGTTTTGTTGAGCAAGAGGCTTCTCCTCTGCTCAGAAAAACTATTCTCTTTCTTCCAAAGGTGTCTTTAACACTTTATCTTTGGCCTAGTTTCTGATTTCTCACTCAAATGCTTGTTTTGGCTATGTAACTTTCTCTGACCTTAAAGGTAGGATTCATGTATTTATAAAATTCATTGGAGCTGTTGGTCAGATCTAGTAAAATACATTAGACCTTTATTGTGTTAGGGATTTGGTCTTCTGAATGTCTATCTATGACTTAAGGGAGATTGGCAGGCTTAAAAGAATCTTCCATTTTTATTTAATTAGCATGTAGATGGAGCAATTTCTAAGTGGACCTCTGAAAAGTCACATATTCAGATGGAAAAATGCCAGAGTAAAATCTAGGAAGAAGATGCTACCAAACCTGATAGAACAGAAACAAAAGAGATTTTAATCTAGAAGGTATGTTCTTCTTGTCTGTGTGTGGGGTGTGTGTGTGTGTGTGTGTGTGTGTGTGTGTGTGTGTGTGTGTGTGTGTGTTTTAGCACTGTTAAATGTGCTGGCAGCTAAAGGCACACTCTGGTTTTCTTTGCTTTGGTTGGGGGTACTCTGGATTCCTTTGGGAATCTGTTGAAGGCTAAGACGTTTTCCCTAGGAAAATGCACATAATACATGGAACACATAGTTTTGCAAACTTTTTTGTTGTTGAGGGGAAGGGAGTGGAGGACAATTTGTAGGCCCCATATAATCAATAACCTCTGCTGTGTAGAATGTGGACTGTGACCTTCTAGACCAGGAATTGGTAAACTTTTAAATTTATATAAAGGGCCAGATAATAAATATTTTTGACTTTGTGTTCCTTACAGTCTCTGTTGCAACTACTCAGGTCTGCTGTTCCTGTCTGAAAGCATCCGTAAACACTATGTAAATGAGTGGGCATGTGCTGAGTTCCAATAAAGCTTTATTTCCAAAAGCAGATCCTGGGCTGAATTTGGCCAGCAGCCCATGGTTTGCCAATACTCGTCCTAGACATCAAATACAAAACTCCAACTGAAAACTGTGTGAATAGAATTCTTCCATTTAGTGAATATTTATCTCAGCTGCTGTTAGGAAGATGAAGATAGGAAAATGAACTCAGAAAAGGTGGAGACTGTGTAGTCCCAGGGACATTGACTCTTCCTTTCTTCGGGTAAGTATTCCTTGCTTTGGAAGCTAGTGGGACAGTTTTCTTCCCACGAAGTCGAATAGGTACTTTTTCCTTTTTTCTGTAGTAACCAACAAAACTTACTGCAACTTGAAAATAAAAGGCACACTCTTCTCTTGGACATTAACTGCATTCTTGTCTCTTAGTTTTGCAACCTGTTTCTCTCTGTGGTGTGCTTCTCATGCAAGGAGAATCACAGACCCCCAGACACTAATCATTTAAATTTCCTTTTCCCTGAACTGTAGTCTCCTAGGATTTGAGAACTTGGGAGGTCAGACTTACCTCAGAAGTAGAAGGCAGGTAGAATTCTTAAAATCTTCCAATTCATCCACATGGTCTATCAGGCCATCTTTTCAGAAAGTAAGAAAGAATGGTTTGGGGGGTCACAATATTGGTTCTCAGGTGGACATAGAGCTCTAGGCTGCCACCATATCAAGACACTTAGGCCTACCCCTTAAGTACCCTTCCTTGGACTTGGAGATATGGGGCTGCTTTACCTTACTCCTTTTTCAATCGTCAGTAAAGTTCTATTTTAAGGGGCCTATGCAAAACGCTTCCTTTCTGATGGGAGTATCTCGGGTTGCCAGCCCTGGTTGAATTTCTGGCCTCATGGCCTCTAGTGAAAGATCTGCTGCCCCTTTGGGATGAGAACAACTGTATAATTTGCTTTGCCTTTTCTCAGGATGCTATGCAAATAACTGCCACCTAAGCTCTGTCCATTTTCTTCTTTCAGAGCAGTGCCAGCACATCTTACTTACAGCTAGAGTCTCTTTGTTATTCAGAAACATTGTGTTTTCCTGCTGTATCATCAGGCAAACACAAATAACACTTAGAATGACACTCAGAAACTCCTTAAGAGAGCCTATTTAAGTATTTGATTGGGCAACTTACCTAAAAGACTATTTTCTCTTCACCTGGAGAAACAACCTGAATTCCAGAGCCTTCAAAGTGAAATTCTCCTTCCGGGGGAAACACATTGCCACCGCATACACCACCCACCACCTGCTCCCGGTGTCTGCAATGAAGAGGGGTCATTTTTCTGAGGTTTTGAGAATCCCTGGTTACAGCCATGCAAATAAAATTTTACCGTTGCAGACTTTCTGATGGAGTCATTTGGAATCAACCCATAAGTTGGGGTTTATCTTTTGGTTCCTGACTCAAACTCCTTTTTCAAGCTAAATTTCTCTAAAAACCTCTTTCCAATCTGAGTGGAAGAGGACTTGGGCCTCAGCAGAAACACAAAACAAAGTCCACGACTTTGTGGCAGGGTTTTTTTTTTTTTAAAAAGGAAACAAATATAACCTCATCACACAAACATGTGTTAATAGGATTTAGAAATACCCATCTCTAGTTCCCTGAGACTGTCAGTATTTTGATATTGCTCTCATTGTCATTTGAACAAGGACACTGAACCATTTATTCCTGGGAGTCTGCATTTGGATTTGGGAGATTTGCATTGTATTTCTTTCTTTTAGTGGTCAGTATGGACAGATTTTGCTGTGGGCAGTTAATCCTGACATGCAGAGGTTTTCCCCAGCTTACCCTTTTGCATTTTTGGGATTTAGGGTTTCTTTCAAGGAATAAGGTGAATGCTGTTGTGACTTGGAGGCTGAGTTCAGGGAAATCATGGGATATTTAGGTGCTTACTTGTGTCTTCATAAAGGAAACAGAACTTCCTAAAGCAATCCCCAGAGTTAGTGGCATCGACCAAGCCATCACAGTCTTTTCTGTTTTCCTTGATTGCATTTTCTTGTTTTTCCTCTGCCAGTCACAGATGACCTGGGCTGACTTAACACTTCTGTGGAAAGGAACGGACCCCACATTTTCATACCTCAACACTCAGAATCAACAATTTTGCATCGGTCTGCCAACATTAGGTTCCATTGTTCCAAATTGTGAGCAATATCTAAGAGAACTTTTAGTAAAACTTTCCCACAAGATATAAGACCTTATAATAAAACTTCTCTTTGGCCTGTAAAGGGGAGCAGCTGGATTGGGTATCTGTTCCTTTTAAGTAATATTCTACCGTGGCCAGTTAGCATCATCGGGTCAAAGTCAACATTTGTATTGCAGTCTGTAAGCTATTTCAACAAAGCATGTCAGGTCACTGCCTTAGAGGACTGCCACTGGACTTCGGAGTTTAAGACTGAACAGTGATATGAAATTCTGTTTGGGTGCTGCAAGAAAAGGTAAATGCAAAGAGCAGTGCTAGACTATGAACCCCATGGGAGAGCGAGCTGGCAGACAGATGTATCCCTTATTTTCAGTATTATTCCAGAGATGATCTAGGGGAAAACCTATCAAAAACCTAGTCTTATTTTTTTTTTCCTTAAGAATACTGAATGGTAAGATGATTCAGAGCATGGCATTGCTTTTGATACCAGAAACGTTTCTCTTGTTTCCCTGCTGTTACTGATTCTACAGTCCCTGTGTTAAGCTGATGTCACTCAGAAAAGAGGTAAATGATTGGAGGGGTGGTACAGCATTTTGAGAGTTTGCAGCCCATCTGTCAGCTACCTTCTGAGTAAAGAAATATGAATACAAAGAGCCCCTTAATCTTTGGTTCTGGTTGTGGACGTTTTTAAGGGAAGTGGACACCAAGGGTTGCCCAGTCAATATACTTTTTCCACAGTGCAGGAAATTGTGAACATCTTTAGAAATACATTACAGGTCTTCACTAGAAGAGCTAGAATTGGTCACTTTAAAACATAATACTCAAAGGTAGTTTGAGTTTTCAGAAGCAGTGAATTGCGTGGAAAAAGTAGCTGTCTTATTTTATTTTTTGTCTGATTTCAAGTTTTCTCTCCTAGTGTATGTTTAGTATTTGGGAAGGTAAGAGTTGAGGGCTCGGAAGTATTTCCAGACTACATTCAGTGGTGCCCCTATGGGTCTCTTGTCATGAAGGGAAGTGAAAAAGAGTGTGATGGAGGTCAACCTTGCCCATCTGAAACTCCCATCCTCCCAAATCGTCCCCTTGAACTGGAAGTTTCTGTGGCTGTTAAAGGCTTGGGTACTTCGGACAAAATGACAACTGGAATCTAAACAGCCCAAGAATCTGGGAAATTTTGTAGCCAACGATGTCTGTAAGTCCCTGGCTTTTGCTGTACTGAGTATGTGAACAGGGCTTAGAGGAGGAAGGGCAGGAAGAGAAGGCCATTTATTGTAATTTTTAAGTGTGAATCATTTGAGAGAAGTATGCAAAAATCGATGTGACAGCCATGCATATAGGTCCTTAAATTGCTTATTTTTCTAAAGTGGTTGAAAATCACCTGATCTCCGTGACACAGAGCGGTGTGGCTGGCTCTCAATGGGTAGTGGGATTTCTAAATTTCTTGCAGTTGTTATTTTCTTGACAGCTAGGAAACAGCAAAGCTCTTTGGACAGTTTTCGGCACAAAGGAGGGACCTATCTGACAGAGTTTACCTTGTTGGGTTTTATAAAGGTTACAGGCAGAGAACGGTAATGGGAAACTGGTACAACCTTTGGAAGCTGGAAACTGCAATGGTTATCTGTCGTGAACTGAATACAAGAGAACGCTTAGATGTCAACTGAATCGTATCAGGTGCCTTCTACGCACACATAACAAATCTGTGGTGAATTCTGATACTGCTACGTCAGCCACTAAATCGAATTTAACAGCTGGGATTTTCCAGCAGCCATTTTCGAACTCTGTATGTGTCAAAAGTTGTATTTGGCAGCAATGTGTAGAGTTCCTGGCCAATTTCTGTGTAAAAACCACCTGAAGAGGTTCGATTAAGAAAATTCAGACAATTTGTATGTCGTAGGACCCCCTATGTCTGGTTTATTTTTCAATCTTAAATTGATTTCCTGAGTGGAGTGATTTTTCTGTATGAACCAAAATGATGAAATTGAAGTTTTAATAAAATAACGGTATTTTTAGAGGAAAAATCCTTTCTTTATGTAATTAACTTCCACAACTGGAACATATTTCCTACTACACAGAATCATCACATTTGAGTCATTTAAAGCTGAAAGAGGTATTAGGGATGTAGTTCAAAATCTTAATTACATGAACATTTTTCTATATATTTTGTGAAAATCTTGTTGAGATGCTAATATGTCTTCTCTATGGAATTGAACTTTGCAAGAATTTTAGTAAAATAGGTGAGTTTTCCTCACTTCCTTTGTGCTTTGAGTTCACTGTTGAAAATGCTGCTTCTGTTCATTAATCTGGTCTTTGTAAGAAAAAAACACACTTTTTTCTTACATTGTGTGAATTTTATGATGGGTCTTTTTTTATTTGTATATATGATTGATTGTTTTTCTATGTGGCACCCCCAATTTGTTTTTAATCCATGTTTATCGGAAAGACAGCCTTTGGGCAAGTGGAAACCTGCCTGCTCTTTACAATCCCTTGATGCTAGAATGAAGTAATTCCATATGCTAGTTAGGAGGCTTTGCTAGCTCTTCCTGGTACCTGAAATATTTTGAAATATTGGAGAGGCCACACACCCCTATCCTTTGAAACTCATCTCCAGCACTGTGTCTCTGGAGAGTTTGAAGTAGAAGTATGACTACCATTTTGTGGATTCCCTCGTGGACTGGCTTCCTCGTTTTTCCTGCTATGTACAGCATGCTGCTAGCCTTTCCTGGTGGAAATCATCTCTTCTTCATGGATTGTGATATCTTTTCTTTATGAGTGAGGCAGACTGAACTGTAGAGTATGGAATTCATTAGAGGTTCATAAAGTAGAAACCTCCGAAGGATGTGATTGGAATGTTTCCATGCCTTCAAGGTGAATGCTAAATTTATACTCTGGCCCTGGGAACGTATTGCTTGTGAGCTGCAGAAGGGAGGAAGGAGTTGGGGGCATATTCTTTACTCTGTGTTTTCATATATGGGAATGTGCGGGGCAGCTTCCTCAGCATGAAAACACATGTCATCATTGTACGGGGAAAGGTAAATGATGACTATCAGTTGATAACTTCAGTCAAGCACCAGGATTGCATTTAAAAATACCTGTTTTGTGGGGAAGCATGCCTTTTGTTGTCTTTATCCTACTGGTTTTGGTGGCCCCATGCATTTTCATTTTAGCTTAGCTTTCCTGTTACCCAGCTTGTGTGTATTGTTGCTTTTTTATTTTTTCTTCGAACTACTGCTTATTGCAATTGGTGATGTTACCTCAAAATCCAGAAACCAAGGAGAGAGCTGATGCATTAGAGTTGGGTGGATACGAGGACTGATGTTCATGTAGGTTAAGTTTTAATAGATCACAAATATGCAGAATTGAGGGATAATGTGACTTTGAAGAAATCAGGGTTGTTTTTAACATTTGGAGAAGCAACCTGTTCTAGGTCCTTATTCTTGAGAAATTCACCTTTTTATGAAAGTAACATTGGTGAGGCATACCTCATAGCTTGGATAACTAGCCTCTCTCGGTCAATAAATAAGGAATTATAATAATCGCCAAAGGTGGGGGTAATTTTGCCTTTTATTGGCCATTCTATAGTGACGTCTCTAGTCACAGTATCTTGTAAAAAGCATAGCTTTACAATTTTATAATTCCCCTCCTCTTTTCTGATCTACGAGCATAGTAGAGGAAGAGTAAGATTCTGATGTGTTACAAAATAGTTCTTTGAATCCATATTTCTGACCATGGAAATGGTTGAGCTGTTGAACTAAGTGGTTGTTATATGGTTCATATGGCAACTGCCCTGGCCCCCGCCCCTCTCACACCTCAGAAAGAAAATGAAATTGGGAGAGTAAGTCAAACTTGGACCCCTCTGTTAATGGGGAGCTTACACGTTGATTTTCTATCTCAGGATATTCTTCAGTTTCAAACTGCTGCTGAGGAGGAAGAAACAAGCTGCAGACACTGTAACTGGTCTCCAGGTGTTTGTGTGTGTGTATGTAAAACTTCACACTGTGTGTGTTGTGTTCAATGTTGTGTCAATCTATGAACTGACTCAAACAACAATTTGAAGAGGAGACTGCTAATGGCAAAAGACACCCGCAACCTCCTTCTGTCTGAGTACTTGCTGTGACTTTCATAGCTAGGACAAATAAGTATTCAGGAGCAAGGTGTCTTTCGAAATGATGTGTTGATCTCATAAGAAAATGTACAACCAATAAAAGACAGTTTAAAAAGTGCAGCTAGTCTGTATATTAATTGTTCATGGAAATCTTCTGTTCCAGAAATGCTGCTTTTAGGTGTAAAAGCCCTACAGGAAAAGGCTGTACTTGAACTGTTTACTCTCCTTTCCATTCCCCACCTCTACTACCCTACTTCCACAACATAATGGGACAAAACATAACAAAACAACTGCATCAGAGTCTTGAAGACTCATTAGAAAGTTGTTTGATTTCTAATGAACATTAGACTTAATATTCTTTTAGTCAATATTCCTAGGTTAGAAATGAAGGCCAATATTTCATTATTAAAATCAGATGGCTTGTAGTGGGGATGAGTCCAGAGGGCCTAAATGAAAAGATGAAGAGCAAGACTTTTTGGCTTCCCTGTGTTCCTGACACTAAACGGTTAGGCCACCTAGTCATTCAAATGTTTCCTGGTCCTACACGTAATGTACATAGTATTAGAGAATTTGCTTTATACCATCTGGCAGGACCCTGATGGAGATGTTCTGGGAAAAAGAGAAAATGTTAGTACAAGTAAATACACTGGAGCTGCAGAATTCTCTGATTCCTCTTATAAACTGAGTGACTAGACCTATTTGACTTTTATCCACCTCAATCCAGTTTAGAGAATTGCTAGACCTTAATGTTAACAGTTGGAGTGTATCACCGGTTATACCTGGAGGCGCACATTTACTTTTATCTTGATTAGTGATTAAGCAGGTTGATGTGGCTGAATCAGGAGTAGACTCCTTTAAAAGCCCTTGTATTTCACTTCAGGTAGACAGCGTTTCAGGATTAGAATCTAAAATGGAGGGCTAACCCTACTTCTGCATACATCATTCAAATGATTTTCCAACGACAGTGGACTCTATTATACTGATTTTGTCATCTTTCTCCTTTTGCACTGCATTAAGACTGCTGTAATTCTTCATCTTCAGTGATAAGCCTTCCTTGGCCTTGGGAATTTTGCTTTAAGTTCTATGAGGGGTGAAAGTATCTTGTAAAAAGCATAACTTTACAATTTTATAATTCCCCTCCTCTTTTCTGATCTACAAGCATAGTAGCGGTGGAGGAAAACATAAACAAACACAAGATTGGCGGGTAATTTTGTGTGGAGTCTATTTTTTCCACTGCTCCATCACCATGCCTTGTTTTTCACAGGAAGGAATCCTTAGCCATTTCTTATTTTCATATTTTAAAATACCATCAGAGTTTAATGTTTTTTTCTTTTAGTTGGTGTAATGCCTTCTTTCTTTGCATACCTTTCATGATAACTGCACTAATGTGCCCCATCAAAATGATTCACTGTTTACCCAAGATTTTGTAGGAAACTCTGAATTAAAGTGGAAAATGGAGAAAAGCAATTAGGTTAATAACAAAAGGTCTTTGTGGCTTTTTTCTTGGTGTTTTGGTTATTTATTGTAACAGAAAACCCCAAAACTCAGTGGCTTAAAACAGCAGTTTATTACTATTTCTCCCAATCCTATGTGTTGACTGGGCCTTGCTGGATGGTTCCTACTTGTCATCTCATGCAGCCACAGCAAGAGTCACAGAGGGCTTCTTCACTTGCATGTGTCATGCCTGGGCTGTGGCGGCTGGACTGGAATGGATCTGGGCCAATAAGATATCTATTTGCTCATGTGGCCTCTCTCGGTGGCTGCCTTGGGCTCTTCATGGCCTGGCCGTCTCACAGTAGTTGGAATTCTTCCATCACCATTGGACTTCCCCAGAATCCATCCGGAAGGCCCAGGCAGAAGCTGCAATGACTCATTTCCACCATGAGTGCTGGAACATGTGTTTCATGGTGGAGGCATCTTTGAAGACTAGCTGCCAAGCTTGGTCAGTCCAATGCAGTTAGAGTATACTACAAAATGGACCTTCTTCCTTCTTTCCTAACTTGGTGGTGAAGAGGCCATTGACAGAATGCATTAAAATTAATGATGATGTTGGTTTTTATTTGCTTGTCATCCACAATTTTGTCAAGGAAAACCCTTTGGTCAAAGTGATGTCCTGTGGAGGATGATCAATCTCTGCCTGAAAGTCTGAAGCTCTCGTTGGAATTAAAATGACACAGAAGAGAATTAAACATCGACACTGATGACTCACAAAACTCCTGCTGGTACTTCCCAACCACCCCAGATGGTCATGGTTCATAAATATTTGCTGAGTAGGTGGTTCCCCCTCAAATGGAAATAGCTTTGTTTGTTATTTTTAAAATGATGCATTATGAAAAATATTTGAAGAATACATGCAGGATAATAAACATTATCCACACTTCTGAGTTAACTGTTCAAGGGTAGTTTAAAATGAATCATTTCATCCTTTTTTTTATACATACACCTACACACACAGATACGAAACCTTAATGGGATTATGCAATTGTTACCTGTCTTCCTTTCCAAATTATATCACAGGCTTCTTGTCATGTCAATTAATGTAGATGGCATCATCATTTTTAATGGCTGCCTAATATTCTAATATGTAGACATGTATTTAACTGCTTCCCCTACTGATGGATCTTTTGATTATTTCCTTCTAATTGCTTTGATAAATATCTTTATTCCTGTTTCTTTATGCATGAGTCTGATTGTCTTGGAGAAATTTTAAAGAGCTGATCTCAGACTTTTTCCCCAGGGCTGCGTGTCAACAATGCTTCCACTTACTTTTCTCAACGTAGCTCTCTCTTTCCATTATTGTGTGGCTCAACCCCCTCCAGGTCTGGCCTTAAATGAAAAGATTAGACTTGTCTGACAATAAACCCAAATTCGGAATTTGCAGTACTGGGACCTGCCCACACAATGGTATCCTGATAATCCTAAAGGTATATTTCTTGAGTAAAATGGAGCATAAGGAATGTCTTCAGGAATATCCAATAGAGGAAAAAATGAGCAGGAAGAAGCACTTGAAAAAAAGTACAGAGCATAGGAACAGGGAAATGGAATATGCCTGTAAAAAGCAAAAGATTGCTTAAAAAAAAAACTTCTTGCAACCTTGGTAATAATGATTAAGCAATGCCAGTAATGGGCAAGAGCAGAATTCCAGTTGGTCTGGTGGGCCCTCTGCCCATTTTAGACCACAAGTTTTAATGAAGCCAGAGGTAGAACTTTGTATACAAAACTACTCATCACTCATCCAGTGGGCATTAGCTCTAGAAACCCCTTTCAGATGTGAGGTAGCTATAGTAGTTTTGATAAGCTCTGTACTATACTGGAATTCACCTTCTGTATCCTTGCTCTTCAATGCGGTAGCATCAGGGCGGTCACCTGGGAGCCCGCCAGCAATGAAGAAAAGTATCTGAGTGCAACATAATCCCCAGGAGGTTCACATTCACATTATAATTTGAGAAGTAGCAGTCTAGCCATGTCATCCAATTTTGAAATTTCAAGTGTCATATCTCAAGTGTTGTTGCAATTCTTTTGACATGTATCCTGTATTACCAACAAAAGATGACTCTGAAAGGGATAATCAGATTTATAAAGTAGAATGTCTATATTGGATAGAGGAATATATGTGCTAAAGTGTGCTTAAATATATTGGCATTCTGATGTTTGGTTAAATGCAGTTTCCTTTTTTTTTCATTGCAGGAATTTTGAAGCAACATGAAGGAAAAAAATATGACCCTTATGCTTGAACACCTTTATGTCAGTTAGGGATCAAAGTGTTTGTAGATTCCAAACAGAATGCTGCTTTAGGGATGCAGAATATTGTGTAGGCTTTATAATGAAGGAGATCTAGGAGGTGGTGACCATGGAGCTTTAGAGAATGACCTAAAAGAATGCTGTTCCTCTGTTTCCAAGTTCAATGACTTCCTAATCTTATCTGGGTCTTAATGCATCTCCTGTTGAGTTTCCTTGCACTGCCAGGCTAGTCAGAAACTTCCTTGGCAAGTGGTGACTCTCTGTCCTTCAAGAAAGGATGAGAGGCAGACTCAGAACTGAATGCTGTTTGCCTAAGAACAGTCGGCCTACTCAGAGCAATCAGTTTTTCTGTGATCTAGAGTGACCCTATGGACTAGGAGGCAAAAAGTTGTTCCTAGATGAACTTGAAACCACTTGACCTTTTTCAACAGCTGCAGAACTGTATCAAGAGCATGCCATCACTCCTGGCTCCTCCAATGTGGCAGCCAGGGAAGTCAAGCCAGTGACATTGTGTGCTTTAGAAAACTGAACAATTCACAACTTCTACTATAAAGTGGCTAAATTGGTCTCACTAGTCATGTTGTGGTCTCTTTTTGCATAGACCATCCTCTCCTTGGGCTGGTTGGCTTTTGAGACTCATTCACTGGAATCAAATGAGTCATTGCTCATGATAAACATAAATATTGATTTGCCAGAGCCTCTGATTTCCTAAACTATAGCTACTTCAGAGGAATAGATCAGGTCTGTTTCAAGCCATGAACCTAGGGCAAGTGGCAATGTCTGTTTGCCTGTAGCAACATCATGAATTCTATTCATTTACATAAGCAATTTCTTGAGAAATAAATGAATCAGTTTTAATTTAGGTTATCTGAAAATTATGTTTGTATGCAAAAATATCCACAATTCATGACATATTTTGCAGGGTAATGTGAGTTGAACTATGACTTGATGTGGATAAAGTGAAAAGTTCCTGTGGCCAGGATTCTCACCTGGCCCTGGTTGGCTAGCTCACTACATACCTGTGGGCAATACATTGTTATTGACTCTATATAAAGAGCTTCAGGGACAGTGGCACAGCTGCAAGGCTGCAGGAGAGCAGAGACGAGACTGGAGTGGTGGCAGCGTCAAGGACAGAGACTGAGACGGCTGTGGGGGCAGAAAGGCCCAGAGGCAGAGACCGGCTTGCTGCATGCAGACTCGCTCTGAGTGGACTGGATTCTAGTGATTGACCTGCCACCTTGGAAATAAAGTTGGGTATAACCCTTTCATCCCAAGAATGTCCTACTGTCATTTCTTTGGTCACATTGGATCCATAGTGAACTTGTCCAGGGCTGAAACCCATTGGCAAGGCACTTGATAATGCTAATAAAATGGGCAAAGAATTATTTTAAAATAGTGAAGATGGTTGCAGTGTAGCTGAGCAGTAGATGGAGCTGAGCTGGTATTGAAACAAGGAGGATAGCTCTAGTCTAGAGCCACATAAGCCGTTTAAAATCCTGATTCCACCACTTACTAGCTGTGTGATCTTGGACCCATGTCTTAAGCCCTCTATCTTTCAATTTCTCCATCTTCAATGGAAATGATAATGGGACCTACTTAAAGGGTATTTGTGAGAATTAAATAAAATAGTGTCCATAGAGCACTTAACCCAGGATCTGCCACAATGTTATGACTCAGTAAGTTTTTCTTAATATGGTCCTCTGATCTAATCCTTTCCAACAAATATAATTAAACAAAGAAAGAAAAAGGAAAGATAAGCAATTTCAAGTATGAAGGTATTTTAGACAATCTAGCTCAATGCATCATAATAGTATTTGGCTTTTGTTGGCTGAACATGCAGGAATATACACTGCAGCCAAATCTCAGTGTCACAAACAAAATGTTCATATTTTTCAGTTTGCATATCAGATTAAAAGTGTTCATCTCACATAGGCAGTAAAACCAAGAAAACCAACATTCTTACTTCTACAAACCCTGCTTTATGAGATTAAAAGAGTGACTTAACCACTTTTGAAATGGTAAATTCAACATATATTGAAAGAAATCTTCAAGATTCTCATTAAGATCAAAATAATAAGCATCAGAATAAAAGGGCGACTCAGTACTTGCTGATTTTTTTAAACAAAGATTAGGTCATAGATTATAAAATCGGATAGGTGGCTGGAATATATTGGAAACAAAAAATTTTTGAATAAAAATTTCTTTTGAGAAAGTATTCCATGTGGACTGAGACCTTAAAAAACACATATTCTTTGTTATTCTACTTTATCCTTAGAGAAAGCACCGTGCATATGGCAGTGGAAAGCAGGTGGTCTTTGATGCCATCCAGACCTGAGCTGGACTCTCAGCCCTCCTGACTGCTGTCTTTGGGGAATCTAGGAAAAATTTCTTAAACATTCTAAGACTTAGTTTACTACCTGAAAAGGAGAAAATAGTTAAGAGCAGTATGGAAGAGTGAAGCAGGAATGGTAAGGTTAGGAAATAAAGAATCTAGCACTGTGCCGTGGCTTATCTAGGCAGTCCTCGTGTTGCGGGTGGTAATTTCAATTATGGCAGAGGCACAGACAAGCGCGGATACGGGTCCTACGTGCACGCGCTTCATTAACTCAGTACCATGCCTCGAGATGGTCTGTAGCAAGTTTTCAATATACCACTGTTCAGTGTAATTTTGATATATTAAAAATGTCAAGAAGAAAGTAACATTCTGCTTTAAAAGGAAACATGTAACATGTGAAACAACAATAACACGAATGCTGTATAGCCTTTTTTCATTCAGTCCTCGCAACCCGTCCAGCAGGTGCGCACCGTTAGTGCTCCCATAGCTGGAGAAGCGGCGCTGGGGGAGGTCATGGGCAGGACCTGACCTGCGGAGGACCTGCGAGTTGGCGGGGCCGTGGGAGGCTCCCCTCCGCTCCCCGGCCCCCGGGCTTAGCTCCACCCGCGCTCCCGCAAGGGGAACCTTTCCCCGGCACTGCCCGCAGAGAGCAGCGCAGTGCCGAGACCCCCTGACTCCTGACGGAACCCCGCGCCGGCTTCTACACAAACCGCGGCTTCAGAATCTCAACCTGCGGCGTCCGAGACAAGCCCGGTAAGTGCCTTGCTTCTTAACCCTGCCCCTCCACCTGGAGCGGCCTCCCTCCCTCGTCTCTCCCTGTCCTGTGTGTATGGGGCCGGATTCATTCACATTTCACGGGAAGCTGAAATTTTGAACCAGCAAATGGCGACCCGAAAGTTCACAGCTCGACCACGTTTACACAGCTAACGAGGAGGTGTAGGACACTGACTCCCTACAGAAGGTACCAGTTGCTACTGTCTTTTTTTTTAATCGAAGTATAGTTGATACATAATATTATATTGATTTCAAGGATACAACATTATGATTGTGGATAAAATGAGAGTTCCTGTGGCCAGGATTCTCACCTGGCTGGTTGACTAGCTCAGTGCACACCCGTTGACTCTATTTGAAGAGCTCCGCCCAGTGTTCTGCGTGCGACACGGTGGTATGGCTGCAAGGCTGCAGGAGAGCAGAGCAGAGGCTGGAGTGGTGGCAGCGCCGAGGACAGGGGCCCAGAGGATGGTTGTGCAGGACGAATGTGCAGAGGGAGACAGAGGACGGCTGTGCGGGACGACTGTGCAGAGGGGCCCAGAGGACGGCTGTGCGGGACGACTGTGCAGAGGGGCCCAGAGGACGGCTGTGCGGGACAACTGTGCAGAGGGGCCCAGAGGATGGCTGTACAGATAGAGGGTTCCAGAGGCAGAGACTGGCTTGCTGCATGCAGACTCGCTCTGAGTGAATGGGATTTTAGTGACTGGCCTGCCACCATGAAAATAAAGTTGGGTATAACCCTTTCACCCCAAGAACGTTTTGCTGTCAATTTCTTTGATCACATTGAATCCATAGCAAACTTGCCTGGGGCTGAAACCCATTGTCAAGACAATGATTCAAAAGGTACATTATTAAATCCTCACCCCCACTAGTGTGGGTTACACTCTGTCAACGTAAGAAGATGTTCCAGAATCACTGGCTATAGTCTTCATGCTGCGTTTCCATCCCCATGTCCAACTTATTTTATGACTGAGATTTTGTGCCCCTTTATTCTCCTCTCCCTCCCCCATGGTAACCACCAGTCACTTCTCAGTGTCTCTGAGTCTACTGCTGTCTTGTTCATGTTGTTCTGTTTTGTTTTGTTTTCAGATTCCACAAATAAGCGAAGTCATATGGTATTTGTCATTCTCTGCCTGGCTTATTTTACTTAGCATAATACCCTCTAGGTCCATCCATGTTTTCACAAATGGCAGGATTTCTTTCTTTTTTTTTAATGGCTGAGTGATACTCCATTGTGTATATGTACTACATCTTCTTTATCCATTCATCTACTGATGGACACTGGTTGCTTCCATAGCTTGGCTATTGTAAATAATGAGGCAATGAACATAGGGGCACATATATCTTTTCAAATCAGAGATTTTGTTTTCTTCTGGTAAATTCCTATGAATGGAGTTTCTGGGTGTATCTTTTCAATTTGCATTAAAATGAAGAAAATGTTTTCTAACTTTCTTGAACCTGAGAATAATTTTTCAGTCTTTCCATTTGCCAAGGAAACACATATTTTAAATAGGCCCATTTGGGGAGCTAGGGAAACCAGGATCTCAGTACCCTGTGTGGTCTAGAGATGGGGAAGACTTGGTCTAGCAGATCAAACCAGAGAAGGTCCAGGACTGGCCTGGCTGGTGAGACTGCAGGACTCTGCAAAGGAGGGCCAAGAGGGGAGTCAGTTGGTTGGACAGATGTTATCCTAGTAGGTTTGGGGGAAGATTGCCAGGACTTTAGCAGTTGGGTGGGTTTTAAGGTGGCTGTGCTGGAGTGGCATCAGGCAGAATAGAGATTTAGGTCTCAGTCAGGGCTGAGGAAAAGTAATGTTGAAAGAAACTAGGCTGGTGGACCAATCTAAGAGAGACAGAATAGTAGGTAAACTGATTTGTCCCTGTGTGCTTGAGCTCATACAAGGACTGCAGGGAAGTGGAGCCGAGGGTCAGGGAGAAGCAATCCAGGAACTCAGCCGTCAGGACGGCAGGACCACCCAGACTGGGGGCAGGGCCGCCTCCCAGCTTCCTATCGTGAAGGGGCGCAGAGGGACTAGATGCCACACCCACATGGTTATCTGCTCTTACAATTGGCAGGCTGGGACTGAGCCTTGAGGTGAAAGGGAATGGTGGATCTAACTAAAGAAAGTAAGGCAATGAGGACGAGGGACTAGCGCTCGCAATCTTGGGCTTGAAGCAAAGGCAGAAGTTCCTATTTCCCACCTGGAGGGTCTGGGTGATCCCATACCCAGCACAGGCAAAGTGTGGGCCAGGGGGATTGGGAGAAAGAGATCTCAGATGGGTTCTGCCCTTTCAGAAACCCCTTCAGAAATGTCTAAGATGGGGCAGTCGCCTTGCAAGGTGGCTTTACTCTTTAGAATTTGGGGTTTGTTAGTAGGCAGCTCTGCCCATGTCATTTAGAGGGAATGTCAGAAACCAGGCCTGCTAGCTGTAACAGTGGCTGTTAGAGCATGTGAAGTACCTTTATTCCCTGATTCAAAGGAGAAAAAAGAAAGAAATTCATTCTTTAAGAGCCACGTCAAAAACAAATTCTACCATCATTCAGAAATGCAATCATACTTCACCACTAGAATAATACCCGTTTAGCACCTTTAAACTGTTAAAGAGATTACTAAGAAGTGGCAACATTTTCTAACATCACATTGGAAAATTTGGTACAGGAGAGGGTGGGGGTGGGGTTCAGTCTCTCCAAATACACAGTCCTGTCCTGATGAACATGGGAAGAATCTCCTGTGTCATATACAGGCTGACATTTAGTGAATGAATATCTCTTGTGGTCAGAGTGAGTTATGGAAAATGTCAAGTTAATATCTTTTGCATGTGAATAGAGAGCCCGTTCAGAGCTAAATGATACCAAACATTTACTAGGTGTGTGTGGGGTGGCAGACAGGGAGAGGTGGGAAGATGTGGTCAGGAGAAGCTCCACTGAAACTCTCCATTTACCTTCTTGTTAATCTGTAAAAGACTTTTTGGCATTCTCTTATGGAAACTTCAGAAACAGATGGAAATATTTTAAGATGTATAATACACATGGGCCTGCAACATGAATTTCCATTTTCCTTACAGGAGTGAACACAGGGAAATTCTGCATTATCCTTTGGATGTTAGCAAAAATTCGAGGGGGAAATTTTATTTTATGCTGTGGCTTCTACGTAGTTTAGAAATAACTGTCAGATTTGCAAACAATGAACAGCACAAAAACATTGCTTTAATTCTCCCCAATGTATTTCAAAGGTGAACGGTCAGCTTTATATCAGGTAGTTGATAATCTTAACCTTTGGCAACAATTCAGCAAACTCAGCAAATTTCTCTCTCCCCACCCCCTAAAAAGATTAGGTCTGTTGAGACAAGAAATTCTCAAGCTCATAGGAAATTTCTAGCCATCTCAATGTATTCTTCATTCGAGAACTGCATCCATTTCAGACTGTAAAATTATCTTTGGTGAAATGCCCTGATTTCAATAATTTACTGAAAGTGTAGTGTATTCTTAAAAAAAAAATGAGTTTGTATTGGCTCACCAGCAGCATTGCTGACAATACAATTTCTTTAATAAAATCTGTATGTAGAATTCTCGTGGACCTATCAGTACGGCAATAAGACTGCCTTAACACCAAAAAATGCTGAACGAAATTCAGTATATTATCCAATGACTCACATTCCAGATACTCAGCTTTGTACATCCCTGCATCACTTACGGGTACTTGAAATCTATTCTTTTCCTCAGCCTGGGTGGGCTTGTGCTCTTTCCCTCCCTGTGAGATGCCTGGGTGCTGAACGGACAGCTCTGGATTTGCTCAGATCAAGTTGTCAGGGGTGCTTTGGGACCCACAGGTGGCCTCAAAGGGGCTGTGAACTTCTTCACCAAATAAAATGCAAAATTGTACCCGTATGAATGGATGCACATTTTTCTGAGGGAACCCATAGCTGTGAAACTTCCCAGCCAAAAATAATATAAAAAGGATAAGACCAGAAATGCTATTTTCATAGAGTATAGTACTTATTACATATTCAAATAATGTGCCCAGTCTCATATCCAGACCAGATAACTAAATGATTTTAACCCATTAACACCCAAATAGTCACGTCAACTTCCCCAGAAAGTGAAACAAGGTTTCTTTATGCACTGTGTACAGGGCTTGTATTAAATATACTTTATATTATTTTTGCTGGTCCAAAGCAATTCATCCCCAAAGTTATGAGTTACTCACTTTTAATATAAGTGAGAGTGGGAGAGAGTAGATTTTTGTTGGAAGAGACATCCACCAAAGAACAAAAAATCATTTCCAAGGTTTGCTGATTGATATTTCATAATACACGATTGAGGTTCTGAAAATATTGATTTTTAATGCATTTGGTGCTTCTGGAAAAAAGCTTGTTAATGTTAGGGTATATTTTGGGGATGGTGTGAACATCAATCAGCATGAAAAAGTTTTAGAGGAGAGGTTCATAAATGTTTAAAGTAACTGAGTTGATTTGAAACTCGTCAATAAAAAATCCCCCTTCAAGTTTCCAGGCACATTTTGAACAATTTACATATTTAGTAGTGTTTTTCTGTTCCATTTTCTTCTTTCTCTGTCAGTCTCTCAGCTATGGTTGAGTTCTCCAGCAGTTCCACAGGACTGATGAACAAATTATTTTGAAATGACTCACAGCTTCTCTTTTGTGCCTTCTCTTTTCTGCTCTCTCAACTTAAAATACTGAAATTTTAATGGGCTCATAGAAGGCAGATAACACAGTGATAAGTTTACAGTTCTCCTGTCCTTTTCAATATAAGGTGCTCTTTTTGTTGATAATGGTGATATTAAGTATGTTGATAATAACTAGGGTGAATGATTCAGTTCCAGTTCTAAAATCTGCAGAAAAGTGAAATTAACTTTACATTGTGGACATAACCATTAAAAGATATCTCTCCAATGTGGTGGAGAACTCAGTTATCCCAGTATCAATCATAGCTCAATTAAGATTCAATAAGATTTTTATATATTGATTGTCAATGATACCAAGGATGCATCCTTAGTCCTTTGAGGGAGGAGTTGTAACTGGATAATTTTAATCAATGTTCTGTATTACTTGAAAGAGAGAAATTTAAGATGGCCAGAAGGGGACAGCAAAATACACTGAATGGCCTTAAAGTGCTGCAGTCACAGCATATTGTTCCCACGGTTAGAAAGGCGAGTGAAGTACCGGGGCTTTGAGCCATCCTCAAGCACTAGCATTTCTAGTACAAACATATTGAGACTGGGGGCCTCTGCTTCCTCAGATAACTGAATATATGAGGCACCAGCTTTCCAAGTATTTCTTATGAAAGGCTGCTGGTGATTTATCCACAGAGAGGGTAAAACCTGGCAGTTGCCTCCTGTTCTTCCCAGTGGAGCAGGTTGTGAATTCTCTTTCCCCTATTAAGATTTCTATATTTGAGGGTACAGTTTAATTTTTTTTAAATTGGGAAACAGACTCTCACCCAAGGAAGTGGTAAATACCTATGAATCATTTGCTAATTATTAGACACTGTTCAGCAGAGAGCCTTACAAATGCAGGAGAGTTCAGGGTACCAGGAAAGCCTGTTGTCAGAATTTCTGGGTGTGGATTTGTTATTATTGGGAAGATTTCTTAACCTCTAGGTGTGTTAGTTTCTTCACCATAACATGACGATGATACTAGAGGTTGTTTCAAAAATCCAGTGAAAGGATGCATGTTACCCACTTAGCTCAGTGCTTGACATAGGGTAAGAATTCAGTTAGCAGTTATGAAATTATAATAACAGAAGAGTGGCACATAGTAGTGCTCAATAATTATTTCTTGATAACTAAGTGATTATATATATCATTTAATTTTCATAGCTAGTGTGAGAGCTAGGTTTTATTTCCCACCATTTTTTTTTTGTAGATGAGAAGTTAGTTGAGGTTTAAAGAAGCTGATCACGTGGCTAACATCATAAATTAAATCACAGAGCTGGGATTTGAACCCACAGCTTTATGATGCCAAGCCCATGTACTGTCTGCCATACTTGGGTAGGTAGACTACCATCATTTTTTCCTCTGCTCTCAGTAACTCCTACTATCACCAGAAGTCACCTGACTCTTCTTGGAAATGACTCAGCAGTTGGGCTAGGCCAGCACAGGACAGAATCATATGACTTTTCATATGCACTCATCAGGCCAATAGAGGGTGTGGGGAGGAGAGAATCACAGAGGAAGAAATTGCTACCCCAAATGTCTGAAACTGAGACCAGTGGCACCTGGGAAATCAGTTTAAGGCAATGTACCTTAAACTCGTGATCCCACACGTTTGTGCACAGCCCACATTATCCAGCACAATCCTTGTCTATAGAAACAAGTGATTATTGAAGAGAGTTGGCTCATCTGCAGGAAAAAGAAATATGGATGTCTGAGACCAGAGTACGTTTCTGAGGTATTTAAGTCATTGTAAGAAAGAATAAGTAAGTTATTAGAATTTGCTCCACCTGATCTCTCTCAGTACGGTATAATGTAGTCCTTCTCTACTCACTAAATGAGGCAGCACCCCTCTTTCCATTTTTAACTGGAGGTGCCACCCTCACTTATAGGCGCACAAAAGCATGTCTCTCGCCATATGCATTGGAGAACCACACCGAGTGTACATTTTGAATTAAAAATACAAACATAACAAAGGAAAACAAAACAAAAGAAAGCTTGATAATCCACAAATTCTTTGTTATTTTAGACCAGCGGTTTCCTCCCGATGAGAGATGAACAGCACAAAACAACAAACAGAAAGGCCACTGACCTATATAGTGTCGTCTCCTGAGAACAGTATTACGGAAATGACACAAGACATCCTTTCGTACCTATGGATTTTTAAAAATTATTTGGCAGAAACTCTGTTGTGCTCCCAAATGAATAAAAGCTGTCCTCAGATCCTAACTTCTTTGTGTAATAATATAAACGTCTGTTGCAGGAGGTCATGGAGATATTGAGACCACCGGTTGACCTGTGAGCTGGCCCGGGGCAATCAGAGGCCTGATGTAGTCCCCACCCTGTCCTTGGGACTTAAGCACCACTCACTGTCCCCCACAGTGGGACTCATGTTCTTAGGACGAGACCATCTGATTCAGGACTGAACCCCATTATGGCTTCTACACAAACTTTGAAGATTCTGGAGGGTGGATGCAGAGATGCTCTCACCGTCTTGCAGCACTCAAAGCAAGCCTGGTGAGTAAGCGCCCTGGCTTCTTAACCCTTCCCCCTGTCCATCTGGAGTGGCCCGCCTCTTTCTCCCCGTCTCTCCCTGCGCTTGGGTGATGAGGGCGGCTCTCAGATTTCACCATGGGAACTCCCAGGGGCGTCCTGGATGCAAACAGGCCCTGATCAACATCCAGCCTGGGAATAGTGAATTGCAGAGGGTGCCCGAATGGCACTTTGGCCACCATGACCTCGGTCTCAAAAGGTTTCCGGTTAAATGGAGAATGCCCTTAAAATATCTTCTGAATTTTGATCTGTTGACCTTAAAAATCGTATTCAAAAGGAGTATTCATTTATATTCTAAATGTAAATTAATTTGTTTTATGCTTCTGTGCCTTTGTCACTGATCTGTGCTGGTTTGAGGACAGTTCTCAGTGGACTCTATTTTTCTTACTGAGGATGGCCTAGGGAAGCATACTGGCTTTCTGCACATTTGTCTCTCTACGGAACAGGGGGTCTTGGTGATCCTGTCAGAATGTGGTGGGGGTGGATGGGGAGGTGGAATGGGGGTTAAAACCTCTGGGTGGGTTTTTTTTGCCCGTCATATATTCTGGGGAATAGTTCCATAATGTTTCTTTTGGTATCAGATATCCACAAATGAAACCCTTGTGAAACATCGTATTATGTTCTGTAGACTTTACATCACTTGTGATCACTTAAGCACATGGGAAAGAAGTCTACAAAATATATACATGTCTTTTCAGATACAAGAAAATGTATAAACTAGGAACAAAAGTTCTTTTCTACCTGTTCTCAATATACTATAGGAAAACTGCTTCTCTTCTCACATCGGACCTTTATTTTTTAATTTTAATTTTAATATTTTTATTAAAGTATTATTGATATACTCTTATGAAGGTTTCACATGAAAAAACAATGTGGTTACTACATTTACTCATATTATCAAGTCCCCACCCATACCCCAATGCAGTCACTGTCCTTGGGTGTAGTAAGATGCCACAGATTCACTATTTGCCTTCTCTGTGCTACACTGTTTTCCCTGTGACCCCCCACACCATGTGTACTAAACAAAATACCCCCCAATCCCCATCTCCCACCCTTCCCACCCACCCTCCCTCAGCCCTCCCCTTTGGTAACCACTAGTCCCTTCTTGGAGTCTCTGAGTCTGCTGCTATTTTGTTCCTTCAGTTGGCTTCATTGTTATACTCCACAAATGAGGAAATCATTTGGGCACTTGTCTTTCTCCACCGGGCTTATTTCACTGAGCATAATATCCTCCAGCTCCATCCATGTGGTTGCAAATGGTAGGATTTGTTTCTTTCTTATGGTGGAATGGTATTCCATTGTGTATATGTACCACATCTTCTTTATCCATTCATCTACTGATGGACACTTAGTTTGCTTCCATATCTTGGCTATTGTAAAAAGTGCTGCAATAAACATAGGGGTACATATGTCTTTTTGAATCTGAGAAGTTGTATTCTTTGGGTAAATTAAAAAGGAGTGGGATTCCCAGGTCAAATGGTATTTGTATTTTTAGTTTTTTGAAGAACCTCCATATTGCTTTCCACAATGGTTGAACTACCTTATATTCCCACCAGCAGTGTAGGGGGGTTCCCCTTTCTCCACATTCTTGCCAGCATTTGTTGTTCTTAGTCTTTTGGATGCTGGCCATCCTTACTGGTGTGAGGTGATATCTCATTTTAGTTTTAATTGGCATTTCCCTGATGATTAGTGATATGGAACATCTTTTCATGTGTCTGTTGGCCATCTGAATTTCTTCTTTGTAGAACTGTCTCTTCATATCCTCTGCCCATTTTTAATTGGGTTATTTGCTTTTTGGGTGTAGAGGCGTGTAAGTTCTTTATATATTTTGGATGTTAACCCCTTGTCAGATATGTCATTTACAAATATATTCTCCCATACTGTAGGATGCCTTTTTGTTCTGTTAATGGTTTCCTTTGCTGTACAGAAACTTTTTAGTTTGATGTAGTCCCATGAGTTCATATTTGCTCTTGTTTCCCTTGCTCGAGGAGATGCATTCAGGAAGAAGTTGCTCATGCTTATATTCAGGAGATTTTTGCCTATATTGTCTTCTAAGAGTTTTATGGTTTCATGACTTACATACAGGTCCTTGACCATTTCGAGTTTACTTTTGTGTATGAGGTTAAACAATAATCCAGTTTCATTCTCTTGCATGTAGCTGTCCAGTTTTGCCAACACCAGCTGTTGAAGAGGCTTCCATTTCCCCATTGTATGTCCATGGCTCCTTTATTATATATTAATTGACCATATATGCTTAGGTTTATATCTGAGCTCTCTAGTCTGTTCCATTGGCCTATGGGTCTGTTCTTGTGCCAGTACCATGGTGTCTTGAGTACTGTAGCTTTGTAGTAGAGCTTGAGGTTGGGGAGCATAATGCCCCCAGCTTTATACTTCCTTCTCAGGATTGCTTTGGCTATTTGGGGTCTTTTGCGGTTCCATATGAATTTTAGAACGATTTTCTCTAGTTCGTTGAAGAATGCTGTTTGTATTTTGATAGGAATTGCATTGAATCTGTAGATTCCTTTAGGCAGGATGGCCATTTTGACAGTATTAATTCTTCCTATCCATGAGCACAGGATGTGTGTCCATTTATTGGTATCTTCTTTAATTTCTCTCATGAGTGTCCTGTAGTTTTCAGAGTATAGGTCTTTCACTTCCTTGGTCAAGTTTATTCCTAGGTATTTTATTCTTTTTGGTGCAATTGTGAATGGAATTGTTTTCCTGATTTCTCTTTCTGCTAGTTCATTGTTAGTATATAGGAATGCCACAGATTTCTGCATATTAATTTTGTATCCTGTAACTTTACTGAATTCGGATATTAGATCTAGTAGTTTTGGAGTGGAGTCTTTAGGGTTTTTTATGTACAATATCATGTCGTCTGCAGACAGGGGCAGTTTAACTTCTTCCTTGCCAATCTGGATGCCTTTTATTTCCTTGTGTTGTCTGACTGCTGTGGCTAGGACCTCCAGTACTATGTTGAATAGAAGTGGGGAGAGTGGGCATCCTTGTCTTGTTCCCGATCTTAAGGAAAAAGCTTTCAGCTTCTCACTGTTAAGTATGATGTTAGCTGTGGGTTTGTCATATATGGCCTTTATTATGTTGAGGTACTTGCCCTCTATACCCATTTTGTTGAGAGTTTTTATCATGAATGGATGTTGAATTTTGTCGAATGCTTTTTCAGCATCTATGGAGAGGATCATGTGGTTTTTGTCCTTTTTATTGATGTAGTGGATGATGTTGATGGATTTTCGAATATTGTGCCATCTTTGCATCCCTGGGATGAATCCCACTTGATCATAATGGATGATCTTTTTGAAGTGTTTTTTAATTTGGTTTGCTAATATTTTGTTGAGTATTTTTGCATCTATGTTCATCAGGGATATTGGTCCGTAATTTTCTTTTTTGTGTGTGTCTTTGCCTGGTTTCGGTATAGAGTGATCCTGGCCTCATGGAATGAGTTTGGAAGTATTACCACTTCTTCTGCCCATTGGAAAACTTTAAGGAGGATGGGTATTAGGTCTTCACTAAATCTTTGATAAAATTCATCAGTGAAGCTGTATGGTCCAGGTGTTTTGTTCTTAGATAGGTTTTTGATTACCAGTTCAATTTTGTTCCTGGTAATTGGTGTGTTCAGATTTTCTGTTTCTTTCTGGGTCAGCCTTAGAATGTTGTATTTTTCTAGAAAGTTGTCCATTTCTTCTTGGTTATCCAGTTTGTTAGCATATAATTTTTCATACTATTCTCTAATAATTCTTTGTATTTCTGTGGTGTTTTCCTTTCTTATTTCTGATTCTGTTTATGTGAATAGACTCTTTTTTGCTTGGTAAGTTTGGCTAGGGGTTTATCTATTTTGTTTATGTTCTCAAAGAACCAGCTCCTGCTTTCATCGATTCTTTCTATTGTTTTATTCCTCTCAATTTTATTTATTTCTGCTCTAATCTTTATTATGTGTCTCCTTCTACCGACTTTGGGCCTCATTTGTTCTTCTTTTCCTAGTTTTATTAATTGTGAGTTTAGACTACTCATACAGGATTGTTCTTCTTTCCTGAGTTAGGCCTGTATTGCAATATACTTTCCTCTTAGCACAGCCTTTGCTGCATCCCACAGATTTTGCGGTGTTGAATTATTGTTGTCATTTGTCTCCATATATTGCTTGATCTCTGTTTTTATTTTGTCATTGATCCATTGGTTATTTAGGAGCATGTTGTCAAGCCTCCATGTGTTTGTGGGATTTTTCATTTTCTTTGCCTAATTTATTTCTAGTTTCATACCTTTGTGGCCTGAGAAACTGGTTGGTACAATTTCAATCTTTTTGAATTTACCGAGGCTCTTTATTGACCTAGTATATGATCTATTCTTGAAAATGTTCCATGTATACTTGAGAAGAATGTGTATTCTGCTGCTTTTGGGTGTAGAGTTCTGTAGATGTCTGTTAGGTCCATCTGTTCTATTGTGTTGTTCAGTGCCTTTGTCTCCTTACTTATTTTCTGTCTGCTTGATCTGTCCTTCAGAGTGAGTGGAGTATTGAAGTCTCCTAGAATGAATGAATTACATTCTATTTCTCCTTTTAATTCTATTAGTATTTATTTCACATATGTAAGTGCTCCTGTGTTGGGTGCATAGATATTTATAATGGTTATATATTCTTGTTGGATTGACCCTTTTATCATTATGTAATGTCCTTCTTTGTCTCTTGTGACTTTCTTTGTTTTGAAATCTATTTTGTCTGATACAAGTACTGCAACTCCTGCTTTTTCTCCCCATTAGTTACGTGAAATATCTTTTTCCATCCCTACACTTTTAGTCTGTGTATGTCTTTGGGTTTAAAGTGAGTCTCTTGTAGGCAGCATATAGATGGGTCTTGTTTTTTATCCATTCAGTGACTCTATGTCTTTTGATTGGTTCATTCAGTCCATTTACATTTAGGGTGATTATTGATAGGTATGTACTTATTGGCAATGCAGACTTTAGATTCATGGTTACCAGGTTCAAGGTTAACTTCCTTACTATCTAAGAGTCTAACTTAACTCACTTAATATGCTATTACAAGCACAATCTAAAGGTTCTTTTTTTTTCTTCCTCCTCCATTCTTTATATATTAGGTATCATGTTCTGTATTCTTTGTCTTTCCCTTGATTGACTTTGGAGATAGTTATTTTAATTTTTGCATTTGCTTAGTAATTAGCTGTTCTACTTTCTTTACTGTGGTTTTATTACATCTGATGACTGCTACTAAACCTTAGGAACACTTCCATCTGTAACAGTCCCTCCAAAATACAATGTAGAGATGGTTTGTGGGAGGTAAATTCTCTCAGCTTTTGCTTATCTCGAAATTGTTTAATCCATCCTTCAAATTTAAGTGATAATCTTGCCAGATAAAGTATTCTTGGTTCAAACCCCTTCTGTTTCATTACATTAAATATATCATGCCACTCCCTTCTGGCCTGTAAGGTTTCTGTTGAGAAGTCTGATCATAACCTGATGGACTTTCCTTTGTATGTGATCTTATTTCTCTCTCTGGCTGCTTTTAATAGTCTGTCCTTATCCATGATCTTTGCCATTTTAATTACTGTATGTCTTGGTGTTGTCTTCCTTGGGTCCCTTGTGTTGGGAGATCTGTGCATCTCTATGGCCTGAGAGACTATCTCCTTCCCCAGATTGGGGAAGTTTTCAGCAATCTCCTCCTCAAAGACACTTTCTATCCCTTTTTCTGTCCCTTCTTCTTCTGGTACCCCTATAATGCAAATATTGTTCCGTTTGGATTGGTTACACAGTTTTCTCAATATTTTTTCATTCTTAGAGATCCTTTTCTCTCTCTGTGCCTCAGCTTCTTTGTATTCCTCTTCTCTAGTTTCTATTTCATTTATTATCTCTTCCACCATATCCGATCTGCTCTTAATACCAACCATTGTGCTCTTCAAGATTGGATCTCCGACCGGAATTTATTCCTGAGTTTTTGAATATCTTTCCATACCTCCATGAGCATGTTTATGATTTTTATTTTGAACTGCCTTTCAGGAAGAGTTATGAGGTCGATGTCATTTCAATCTTTCTCAGGAGTGGTATTAATAATTTTACTCTGAACCAAGGTCCTTTGGCATTTCATATTTGTATATGGTGCCCTCTAGTGCCCAGAAACTCTACTCCCTGGAGCTGCCTAGCCCCTGAAGCAATGTTAGGGGTTGCAGGGGAGCGGTATTGGTGCCTGGGGGGAAGAAAGAGCTGTTTCCTGTTACCTGGCTGCTATGCCTGTCTCCACTGCCTGAAACAGTGGACTGAGCACACAGGTATAAGCCTCTATGCTTTGCGTTTGTAGTTGCTGTAGACAGATCTTCCCTCTGGCTGGCCTTATGCCAGGTTGGGTTTGCCGGTTTGCGAGCCAGATGGGGCTGGCCGGGAGAAAGGTGCAGTAGGCTGCATATCACGGTGGGGGGTCCTTGGAGCTGTGTAGCCAGCCAGGGAGCTGGAGCACCAGAAGATCGTCTAAGGAGGAAGATTTCTTTTTTTCCTCCTTAAATATGAGAGTCTATATGGTAAAGCTCCCAACCTGCTGGGCAGAGTGCACCCAGACAATTTTGTTTACTTGTCCTCTCTCCTGAGCAGTCAGCTCTGTGCAATCCTTGCCCCTTTAGCAGTCCTCTTGCTAAGGGCTTCCTTGTTAGGAAGTCTCTCACACTGCCCACCTTTCTTTTGTCCCAGAGCAGCCTGATATGTATCCCTGCTTTCCACAAGTGGCTGGAATCTCAGTCTGTCCAGGAATTCTGCCTGTCTTAGCTTTTCAACCCCGTAATCACGAGAGTATCATGCAAGCACCATGAAATGTAGGTTTGTGCTCCCAGAGCAGATCTCCGGAGTTGGGTATTCAGCAGTCCCACGCCTCCACTCCCTCCCTGCTCCGTTTCTCTTCCTCCCACCGGTGAGCTGGGGTGGGGGAAGGCCTTGGGTCCTGCCGGGCCACAGCTTTGGTGCGTTACCCTGTTCTGTGAGGTCAGCTCTTTCCTCCAGGTGTATGCAGTCTGCACAGTCCTCTTTCCTATTGCTTTTTCAGGATTAGTTGTATTAATTGTATTTTTGTATTATATACGGTTTTAGGAGGAAGCCTGTGTCTCACCTCTCACGCTGCCATCTTTACTCCAGTCTGGACCTTTAATTTTAAACATGAATTGATGGACTTTCTAGGTTTTTATAAAGGAGACTTAGGTCAGTATTCAACCCGGGAACACGGACTTGTGGAATGAATACATCAGACTGGACATGTGTTTCTTTAATCAGAAGTGAGTCTGCAGAGCTCTTTCCCCAGAACTGCCAGAATTGCTTTGTAGCATGGCCCACACCAAAAAGTCACCTTCACAGGTGCAGCCTCTATATAAAAGGAACCAGAAAGATGGCCGTGGATGTTCTTTTCCTTGTCTTTTCGTTTCCTCCCCTATTCCCTACCCTTCCCTCTCATCCCTCCTCCTCGTCCTCCCCCTTCTTCTTCTTTAAGAAATGACATAATTTAAGACACTGCCACAGATGATTTAAAACATGTATTTACCCTCCTATTTTGGAAATGACCTAAAAGGAAAAAATGATGTGAAGGAAGAAAAATGACAGTTTAGAATAGTTTGTCCTTCTCTTTGTGAGAATGAATTTTTGGGGTAGGAAGACTGGTCTCTAGCAACATAGTTTGATGGTAGCTGCAGACTTTCTGCTCATTGTCAGGGTGATGTTTTTTGCTTGTTTGGAAAAATGAAAACATGATTTAATCGTGTGTGTGTGTGTGTGTATATGTTGTAACAGAATCACCCCCAGGATCCCATGTGAGTGGCAGAGTAAGGATCTCATCCCAGTGGCATAAGGAAGTACAAATATGGAACCTGGGGCATGTGGGGTGACTGCCAGCCAGTCTGGGACTTCCGTTGTTTTCATAACTGTCTATTCACCACCCTTCGTCCTTGCCCAGACCGGAGACCTCATCTGTGTTATTTTGACGCTCCAACCTGGGGCTGTTTTCCTACCCCAGTGTAGGTGAGAACTGCTTCATCAGGTCAGCAGGAAAACATACAAAACAGGATAATCTGGAAAACTATTCAGTAGAATTCCCTTTTGTCTATGATGTGACATGTATCTTAATAGCCTGACCAGTGAAATAACAAGCAAACAAACAAGAACCAGAAATCAAGAAAAAAATCAATTATGTCAATAACCAAACCAAACTGTCCTCTGCTTCTTTGTGTTGCTAAATTTTAGCATAATTAAAAAAATTAATGATAAAAATACGAGATTTTCATGTAGAAAATGTAAGTAAGCCAGAAGAAAATGAAAGTCACGTACCATCCTAGTGTTCAGAGACAACATATATTATTAATACTTATGAGTATAGACTTTCAGTATATGTTTAGGGTGTGTCTTTCCTTCCTATAAACAATCAATACATATAATTAATTATAAATTTACGTAATGTATAAAATTTACAAAATGTATAAATTTACAGAAATCAGAATGTTTTGGCTTTTATTCCTCTTTATATGTATCCTTTAATATCTGCAAAGTATATGATGCCATGAATATACTCTTGTTAATGTAACTGGCCATTATTAATGGGTCTGTACGGTGTTTTTCAGTTTTCCTTCTTATTAGTTATTTTATAAAAGTTCTTATAGCATATCTTTGTGACATTACAAATACTTCCAAGGATACATTCCTAGAGGTAGGATTTCTGTGTTAAACGTTAAGAACATTTTTAAATAGCATTTAAAAATCTAACATTTGTGGTTAAGTAACCCCACGCTACTTTTCAGAAAAGTCTTACCTACATGTTCTCTCATCCTCAATGTATGACATTGCTCAGGTTCTCACTGTTCCTCTGTGTAATCATTAAAGTTAAAAAAATATTTACAAGTGAACTTTTTAAAGGAGAATGACTAGGGAGTTTAATTCTGCCATTTTGAATATTCAGACTTTATTGCCAAACCAAAGCCTTTTTCAGGAATTCACTTGTTACCAAATGACTTAGGGTCATATTCAAGGCAGAAGCCTGCAGTGGTTGTGCCACTGGGATTGTACATTGATTTATAAGAAAGGTCGCGTTTTCTTGTTCAATTCAAAGGAGCGGAAGCTGGCTTGCTTCCAGGTGGGATGTCTTGATTGGAAGTCAAGTCTGACAGCTTTGCTCCTTCCTTACCGTCTTGTTGGTGTTAAGTTCCTTGAAGAGCGTGATGTGTACACCTGCTGGTTTACACACACACACACACACACACACACACACACACACACACACACACACACGGTGCATTGGACACGTGATCTACTTTAGTCATCCTGTGTGGCTTAAGGGCCCAGGGGTGGGGAAGAGGAAACAGGCTGAGAAAACTGGAAGTCCTTTCTGGTAAGTCCATATCAAATATTAGTGTTTGGCCCATGAACAGCTGTTACATGAATTATTCACATTAATAACAATGAGTAATAATTAAAAGAAAAATCACACTGCTTGCCACAAGTAGATTTAGTGCTATACAAGATGCTTAAGTCAAAGTCCTTATTAGACCTTTAATAATAACCTTGAAAACAAGGTCCTGCATTTGCAAAGCTCTCTCGAGTTGAGAAAGTGTTTTCATATCGATAAACTCAAGTATGGGGAGCTATCAGGTTCGGGTGTATTCCATGTCTTCATCTATCTTTAAATAATGCTCAGTTTCAGACCTGTAATCCCCTCTGTTTCAGATTTATAATTTAAATCCTTAAAAAAACAACAACAAGGATGGGCTCAACTCTTCTATCTTATTTCTTAATGGGATGCAATAAAATAGCAGATGTGATTAGCTGTTATGGCACATTTAAGTAAATAAAAAAAGACATAAAAGTCCGACTGTGGCGAAAAAGATATGCTTTCACACAATGCCTTGTTGCCTGTAAGTCAACACGAAAAAGTCCTGTGGATCCTGGATTAGAAAAATCCCCAAACATCTTTCATGCATGGCTGGAAGTGTAAGACTTGCTGTCCTGGCTCTAGTCCAGTGCAAAGGGGAATTTCAAGAGCTGGTTCACATATTTGTAATTTTCCAGTTTGAAGCACACACTTCCTATCTTGGCCATTTGTGCTCTCCAGGAGCAGCCAGCAAATCGGCTGTGACACGGGCAAAGGCTTCTTGATATCTTAAAACCGTAAAGTGCTGTGGGATGTTTTTGGATGAAGAGTTCAGGGAGAACGTTAATTTTGTAACCGCTGTGTGGTCATTAGCATAGTTTTAGACCTACAATGTTTTATTAGTGTGGTTTGCATTATTAGTTTACTCGGAGCATCATTATGAATTATTGATGCTGTCATTCCACTCTGGGGAAGCCTAGTAAACTGGAGGAAATAAAAAGGCATAGATTTTTGTTGCCTTTTTTTATCCTGGTTTATGAGCAGCAGTGCTCTAAGTGCTTGGGAAATCTACAAAAAGATGTGCTCATTCCAAAAAGAGATGCTGGTGCAGAGGACCAGCAGAGGAAGCTTTGGAAAGCAGAGGGGTCCCAGAGGGTCTTTGAGCAGCACAATAGTAGCAAGAGCACCAAAATGATTGAGATAGAGGAGCTTAGAAAAGCGGGGAGGCAATGGGTTGAGAAGGTAAAACCAAGAACCATATGAGTCTGTAGGTTCAGAATAGCTTTTAAAAAGTCAGAGAGAAGTGCTCAGAAATCTCTGAAGATGATGGATATGTATCGTCTGTCCCACATGGGCTGCATGGCCTATCGTGGGTGTTTGGTGGGTGTCATCGTGAGAGGCTGCATTGCTCATGATTAAACATGTCTGCTGTGACTGGGCAGAAACCCTTTTTGGGGGGAGAGGAGGGGAGAAGAAGACATTTACATAAGAAATGTATCTGTACTGTCTCATTGTAAAAACTTACGAATAAGCTCAAAGCTGTCATGGATGGCTGCCCTCAATCCCAGCCCTCTCCCCTGATCTGCTTATCCTTCTAATGGGTCTTCTCTGTGCTCTTTTGTGATTTCTGCTTTCTGTAAATGGTACTGTCCTGCACGCATGAACTAAAACTTGCTTGTAGCCTGTCAGGTGTCTCCTGACGCTCTTTCCTTGTCAGTATGTATTTAATATACTTTGTTTTAAATGGATTATTTGTTTTTATTGTTTAAATGTTATATATGCAGTATGCTTTGTTTTAAACTGCCGCATTGCATTCCGTGGCATACTCTCTCTATGCAGCCATTCTCCTCTGAATGGATATTTAGGTTTTTCTGATGCTGCTGGTCTGGCAAGAACAATATTGTGGATTCTAGGTATTTGTTGTCAGTTATTTGCTGCCGATGCGGGGAGAGAAGAAATGATTCTCCAGGAATGTCTAAGACTGGTTGACTGGCCAGCAGAGTTAGGACTGTCCAAGACACTTTTGGGATGTGCATGTATGTGGGTAGATCCATGTTATTCCTTATACTTGGCCTGAGAGGCAAATGGCTCCTCTAGAGCATTGAAGGCTGTGCATGTGATCAATCAGGGGACACTTGTATTTATTCCATTAGGACAGCTGGATTATATTAACACTTTTCTGTTGTTCCTCTCCATAAGAGTGAAGGGAACCTATATTTTAGGCTTTAGTGAGAACCTTCTCTTATATCCACCTTTTGATATTTCTAAACATTCAATAGATTCATAGAAACAACTATGCAAACTTAACGTTTTTGGCATTAGTTTGTGGCAAAGCTTAGAGCATGTTCTTTATGCCAGAGGTGATGGTACTGACTGCAGATTTTAATGTCTCTGTTACCTTCTTGTTCTGTGGCTGAGACCTGACCAATATCTGGTTACAATATGTGCACATAATTCAAACAGCCATATGAGGGGTTTATTTTATGTCTAAAATCACTAAAAGAACAAATCTTATAATGGAGTATAATGATTTGATCACAACATCAGTGACAAATAGAGAACAAATTAATCAAGATGACCTACTTAAAAATATGTATTTGTTCATGGATTTTAAAGGTTTATGTTCTTATTTAGCAGGATGGGAATATTTATCTAACGCTATGAAGAAGGTATTAGAGTTGGTATTGTTCTAGAGTGACCCATGTAGGGAGATACTTCTTAATATCTTAAGATTCTCCTGTAAGGTTCTCTGGTTCTTCATCTTTTGTCTAAGTTTCTTCTATGTGATAAAATAAATATTAGGTCTTTCAAGAATAATGAAAAATAGGCTTTGCCCTGATGACTTTGGTTATTGGCTACCATTTGAAGTAGAAGAGTGAATTCAGTTCGGGGTATCTGAGAGCAAAGGGTACAGGGAAAATGGCTGAAGATAAACCCTACTCTCCTGAAATCCCTAAGGGCAGAGTGGATCTTGTCAAGTCCAACCCGTTTGGGAATTTCAGATATCTGATTGGAGTGAACAGTTGGCTTTGAATTTTGACACTCATAACAGAGATAACTTGGACTTTTTTGGGGAATTTGATGAGGACATCTGATGAGTTTTCTTATGTGGGAAAGAAGGTGTATTGTTGAAGGGTTTTTAGGGCATGCAGGAAAGCTTTCTGGGAGCATCGAGTTTTAACTACACTGCTGCTGGCTTCCCAACTGCTGCTTGAAATCAGAACATCATGAAGAATTTTTGTGTTGCACCTAAAATAGACGGGGAATCTTTGCTTATTCCTTTGGCAAAGAGGTATGGCATTTCCAGTTACCCAGGCTTAGGAAACAGTGCTCTCCTCCCTTGGGGCTCAACTCTTCACTATGTAAAGAAATTGGCCTCTTTGGAGTCCTTTTTGATTTGTTGTGCTAGTTTGAGCCTAGGGCACATGAATAGACTATTTTTATTCATAAGAGAGCAACAAACAAACAGACAACTCCACCATCTATCATCTATCAGGTGATCACCAAAGGTTTATAGAGCATTTACTGTAAAATAAATTACCAGAAGTTTCTGAACCACCTCCCCCACCATCATCCTCTCCAGACAGGATCTTCCACTTATCTCTACCTAAAAGTCCCACGTCAGATAACATTTGGAATTGCATCCTGCCTTCTCAGAACCATCTAACACATCAGGAGGGAAAGCAAAGGCTGGTACATTCTGGAGCTCTGGCCTCGGGGTTGTTTGAACTTGACGCCTTGCCCATTCTCGCTTGTCCATGTTGTGGGCCTTTTGCTGACCAGCTTTTCATTTTGTTTCTGAGTCTGCGGCTGGCCTCTCCAGACTGTGCTTGTTCATGTGTCTGCTCCCATCTGTTCCAACTCAGGTTCCCAGCCTCATTGTCGAGGAGGTTCAATTCCTGTCAACTCCTGGATCTGTCCTGGTCTTGGCCTCACTTTGATGAGCCAAATTCTAGTTTTTTTTTGCTCCAGGTTCTGTCCTTGCTTCAGCCCACAGCCCGATCCCAAACCATGGTTTACAGCCATCATGGAATCATCCAGCTGTCTTCAGTGGGAGGCTGGGCAAGAGGACGTGAATGGGCTTTACAGTCTATTAAGAAACATACAAAGCACTGTTATTAAAAGGCCAAACATGATAATGGTGCAAGAGAGGTGCCAAGGCCAGAGGAGACAGAGGAAAAGATGTCTAATGGTTTAGGGGACTGGGGAAGGCTTCATTAAGTGG
This sequence comes from Smutsia gigantea, assembly GCA_032199065.1. Classification (NCBI taxonomy): domain Eukaryota; kingdom Metazoa; phylum Chordata; class Mammalia; order Pholidota; family Manidae; genus Smutsia; species Smutsia gigantea. The sequence goes on along the minus strand of JAVSCE010016465.1, from coordinate 83,439 downwards.
CGGACATCTGAACTGGGCATTCAAGGATGCTAGCATTTCTGTAGACAAATAAGGGAGGTGCAGGAACTTGTGTGATAGACATTGAGGTAAGAGAGTACATTTAGGGAAAAATGGTCTGTCAGTGTTATTTAACCTAACAGGACAATCGGAGACCATGGATTGCCTCCAGGGTCATGGCTCATGAATCTTGATTTTATTTTATGGCAAATGAAGGATGTTGAGCGGGGTGATGTTGAGGTCACATTTAAGGGAAGATTGGCTGGAATAGTGCATGACATAGACTGGAGCTAGAATACAGCTGGTGATAACAGAAAGAGGGAAGAAATTACTGCATTTGGGTGAGAGACTAAATTAAGATTATCAGAGGGCACATATGGTGATGCAAGAGGGCTGGTTGAATGTAGAAGGTGAGGAAGGTGGAGAAACTGGAAACTCATTCATTTCTGGGAATCTGGGAAAATGGTGATATCATTAATCTAGGAAGGTAGGAAGGTGGAGAAGTGAGAAAGGGGGATGAAGAAATATGATCAGCCCTGTTTTGTACATGATGTCTAGTACCTTGGGACACCCGGGTGGGGAGATCTAGTAGATGGCTGGAAAGTCCTAGTAAAATGGTGCTGCTGAGATTGCTGTGGGGTCTAGCTTGTTCCTAAATCCATATATTTAGGAACATAACTGGATTATTTCTCCTACTTCTTGTATTCATATTAGTTTCTGCATTATGTTCCCTAGCATCTAATACCAGCTTCCTCATTTGGAAGTCTTCCCAGTGATACAGTTAGAGAAATACTGATCCGGATTGGCCTGTGTGTGTGTGATGATTAGTCTCTGAGGACACTTACAATTCTTTCACTTATCTGACCTCAGATTCCTAATCTGTAAAATATGGTTAATAATAACCAGCTTATCTATGTCCCAAGATGGTTGCGTGCCCAAATTAGAATATTGCTAAAAGCATAATTAAAGTGCTATATAAATAAAACAAGTGATCCTTATATTCATCATCAGAAGTCCCTAACAGGTGTCTTTAGTGTGATTTTTAAACACATTCTCTCATTGCTTCCTATAAAATAGGAAATCACCCAATGGGAATTCCTTTTTTTTTTTTTTTTGGCGTTTGTCTGTGAATCCTGGATTTATTTCTTCTAAGTGACAATTAAAAGCAAAGAGAAAGAAAACCCAACTGCATAAACACATCGATTTCTATTTTAAACTCAAAGTGCATCACCCAAACCACAAAACCCCAAATCAAATTTAGCTCCTTCCCAGCCCATGCCCAACCCTTGCGCTCTCCCAGAGGTGGACTGCTGGGAAAGCGTCTGGGCTCCAAGCCCAGGCTTGTTTAAAAGGCTTCTTCCTCTCCTCTCCCCACGCCTTCCCCCCAGGCACACCTGTTTGCAGAGCCCCTTCCTCTCGTGTCCAGGCATTTTGATTCTGGTCACGACCACCTGTTAAGGATGACGCAGATTTAGCCTTACGCACATCCTTGCCTTGTTGCTGTCTTCAGGGTCCCAAACTGTGTTGATTCACCCCACAGGACATTATTTTTAGCCTTTATCTCTTAGAGGTTTTGTTTTCTTTCCGCCACCTTTTGACCCAAGAGCTGGAAATAAAGTCCACCTTCCATAAAGACGAGAAAGTTGTCAGCCATTTCCTTCCTGCCCACATGAAAGGCCCGCCCAGCAGAGCCCAGAGAAGATGCTGAGCAACTCGACTCCCGAGTCCTGAAAACAGCCGCACTTGAGGGCCACGTCTCATCTCCCCCTTGTACACCAAGCAGAGTGGCTGCCTGGAATAGGCAGCTATCCTTTCAGAGGCCCTTGGAAGATACTCAAGGGGAATGAAATAAAAGAAAACCACATTTTGCCTCTCCTTTTGATCACGGTTGCTGAACTCAAACATCTGGGTGGATTTGGGTAGCCTATCTACTCCCCCCCCCCCACTTTTTTAAAAGTAATTAAAAGAAATTCACAGGCAAAGAAAAATTACTGCTTTTGGCATGAAACCATGTGAAACTATAGCTTCACTGGGCTGGAGACTTAGTTTTTACTATGGAATAAAATATGGGAAAGTGCTTTATAAATTGTAAAGTGCTAGATGTATTAAAGGGCTCGAAAATTATAGTTTGTTACCCCTGATTTTGAAGTGAATATATATGTATGGACAATTCAAATAGAATAGAAAGATGCAAAGATGAAAGGTTAAAAAAATGTATGAGTACCTAGCATCCATTTCAATACTGGAATTACAGCGTTGTTATAATTGAGCTAATTACTTCTTGATGAACTTCTTTTTTTGGCTCTTAACAATATTACTGCAACTAATTTTTTTGTACTCTTATTTAGTGGATTTTTCTATGGTTATCCTTTTGTTTAAATTATAAATGTAAAATTACTAACTCAAAGGAATACAAAGGAATTTAAATTCTCAAAAGAATGTAAAGTTTTGATACACACGGACAAACCATTCTCCAGAAGATTGTATTTGCAATTTCTTGAAAAGCATATGAAAATTTCCATTTCCTCAGACTCTTGCCAATAGAGGGTTTTGTTTGTTTTAATCTGTGTCACTCTGATCATCTTTGTTATTGGGGATCCTTACCTATATTTATTAGCTTTACTTAAATTTATTAGCTATTTACATTTTGCCTAACCACTGGTCATTTTTATATTTTTCCACCCCCCCTCAAGAGTTTGTTTTGTTTTACTAATTGGTTGATAAGCCTCATTTGTCTAATGGATATTAATTTTTTCCTCTTATATATACAAATATCTTCCAAGGTTGTCATTTGTCTTTTAATCTTATGCCTTTTTGTTGCCATACACATTTTTTCCCCAGTGTTTTCTTTTATGATTTCTCCTTTTTGTGATTTCCATTGGATGGCTTTTCATGGCAAAACTATCATGGATTACAGACTAAAGTGGTTGAATATATCTACGCATATATGAAAGTTTCAGGCGAAACAGAGAAAGGAGGAAGCCAAAAGGCTAAGGAGATTCCTGTGAAGAAGGGTTCACTGGATTGCCTGCAGAAAAACCCTCTGAGGATTTGCTACCAGTTTATCATTTTTAGGGTTATCTTCGTGCTAATGAAAAATAGATTCCTTCATTCCCCAAAAGAAACACCTCTGCAACAATAGTCATGTTTATTAGCATATTCCAAGCTTTAGCTGAATATTAGAATAAAATACAAAGAGATAGTCCATTAGAAATTTACTTCATTTCACCATCCAACATCTACCTTCATGTTCTCATTTTCCTCAATAAGTAATGAAGTAAGAACTTTCATCTCTTTACAAAGAAAGTGAATTTCCAAAGAGGTGCATTTTCTCTGCCAAAGATAAATTTTGAAGCACTCTTCAATTATGTCTGGGTGTACAGAACGATTGAAGGAATGAGGCCAATTAAGGTAATCCAAGAAATATAAGCCTACCTTTGCTTTACTTACTAGAATGTCTAAAATGAGCATGATTATTTCAGCCTGAATCATACAGGGTTACAGCAAAATTTCCAGCTCATTTTTTGTGTATAGGCACACTCTATCTTAGGGCCCTATTCTTTAGATCTACAGTTAGACAAGCTAATGTATAAAATATTAATCTTTGCAAGATAACTCTTCTTTCCAATTCCTTCATAACCCATCTTCTCATACTATAGAATTTAAATTTTACAGACTTATTTGATACCATGACTACAGTAAGATTCAGTATAAATACAGCATCTGTCACTCAGAGGTAACCCAGAGACAACATGGGCAAGACTAGAGGACAAGTCATCATAATAAAGTATATACATTAATTATTAATAAAAATAATGATGAAATTATTTGATTGGTTGATTCATTCATTCAACAAATACTGCATGCCAAGTAGACGTGCTTTTAGGCACTGAGGGTAGTGTGTGAGCAGACCGAATCCATGCACACATGGAGCCCAGAGCCTGGGGCAGGAGTTTGCAGAGACAGGGCAACTTTGGATAGTGTTCAGTGTGTAAATAAAACAGTGATAGATAAGAGATTGTGATGAGGTAAGGCAAGTGGTGGGGGAGCCAGAACACACAGCGTGGGCAGTGAAGGGATCTGGAGCAGTGACATTTAGGCTGGGATCTGAGTGATGGAGCGTGTGAAGGAGGAGCTGGGAAGTTTCTGGAACAGAGGGACCAGCTGGTGCTCAGGCCCTCAGGCAGGGAGAAGCTTGGCTGTTTTCTGTGTGGTGGTTAATTTTATGTGTCAACTTGGCTAGGCCACAGTACCCAGCTAGTTGGTCGAACACTAGTCTAGATGTTCTTGTGAAGGTATTTTTTAGATAGGGTTGCCTTTAACCAGTAGACTGATAACAGCAGATTACTTTCCATCAGGTGGGTGGGACTCATCCAATCCCCTGAAGGCCTTCAGGGGAAGAGAAAAAAAAAAAAGACAGTGCCTTCTCAGGAAGATGTAATGCTGCTTCTGGACTGTCTTTGGATTTGAGCTACAACATCAACTTTTTTCTGGGTCTGCAGCCTGCTGGACTCTGTAGATTTTGGATTTGCCAGCCTCCCCATTTTGTGAACCAGTTCCTTAAAAATAAATCTCTCCCCTCCTCTGCACACACACACCCTATTGGCGCTGCTTCTCTATGTCCTATGACCCTAATGTACTATGTGAATATCAGATTGTAAGGCAAGACTGACGTGGCCAAAGGGAAGATGGGAAGAAATGGATGGCTTTGGTCTGTGCCAAAGGTAGGGTCACAGGACTTCCTCATGAGTTGGGTTTATAAAAGTAAAAAGGGTAGAGTTGTGGGAAATTCTGCTGGTTACTGTGCCAGGATCTCTATATATTACCTATCATTTCCACAATAATCATTACCACTTTAGACTAGGAAAACAAGACTCTGAAGAGTTAAGTGCCTTCCAACGTCATGAGTCTATCAAGTGGCTACATTTGTAATATTTTCCAAGGACCGTTTGAAACCACAGAGTAACCAAATACTTTTCAACTGGTTTCTGTTTCATGACCTGAAGTTGGGTCTAGGGAAAAGAATGGCTTAATTGCAGTATTTTAATACCCTACTGTCCATATATAGATCAGTCTGTCCTACTAAATGCCAACATAATCTTGTCATCTTGTTTTCCTCACTCTTTCTTTACCTCTTGAGCAGCCCATGACTCTTCACTTTGTTCTATGTATTTTAGTTGTCACTCATTTTCAGTCAGTTGTTGAACATGCATGGGGCTGGCTGGTAGGTTTTCACAATGGTATTGCGGGAAGAAAAGTAAGAAAAACCTTTGGTCAGCTCTGTCATTTTACACATACTATGTTCTTCAGTCCTTCCACATATATTAAAGAATCCATACTATCACTCCCATGTTACAGATCCCCCAGAGGCTTGGTGAATTTCTGTAATTGAGCCCAGACCTCAACACTAACAAATGGCTAAAGCAGTATGCAAACAGAAGATATGCCCAGGACACATTCCAACATAAATTTCATGCTATCAGTGTTTTCTTCTTTCTATTTTTTTCTAGGTATCTCTCCCTTTTGGCTGTTTTATATTACAGCCATTTCCATTTGCCACACTAAATGTATATTAAAAACATATTCCAATTAATAATTCACCAATGACATAAAATATTATTCTAATAAATGTGTATGTGAGAAAGAGCAAGAAAGCGAGCAGGAGAGATTACCAGCCTATGAAGTTGAAGCTTAATTAAAAAAAAAAGCCTAATGGTGGAGGTTCAGGGAACGGGTTCTCTGTTTATGTACAGAAACCTTCGTGGGACTCTGAATCATAAGGTAAGGGGGACTTTTATTTATAAAGATTTGACATCTTAAAACGACTGTCTTTCTCAGAGATGTGATTTTTTTTTATACCACAGGAGGAGTTGGAAGTAGAGCAAAGCATGTTTTACTTCCTTTGCTTTGGTGTGTGCCCTTAGTCCTAGGAAAGGTTTTCTTTTCAGTTAATCTAATTTTTTTGAGTAATGACTTCCCATCATTTTGCGTCTTTGAGTAAACATTCTCAGGAGTTCCCACCTATAATTTCCATTATATATAGTGGGCAATATGTTTGGGAATCATTCTGTAATTCTAGTGTTACCTGAATTTCTCAACCACCTCAGCAAGATCGAGTATTACTGAGGACTTTCAAACAAGGGAGAGAAATGTTTAAGTCTCTTCATGCCTGTTCATGGCTTGCAGACAGGCGATGTCTGTTAGATGGACTTCACATTTATTTTTGCATCCTGATAACTTTCGAGGTGACCTCGATGTGCATGACCAGCAGGGGCCAAGAAATTGTTTTTTTCCGGCTTTCAGACGTCAGATTGCTTCCTTTCACACCTAGGAATGTCAGAAATTTATTAATTTCTTTCTCTCTGAGATGTTTTCTTCTTGCAGGATTATTATGGTGACAGCAGTATTCTGTTTACTTGCCGCTGAGTAGTTTTCCAAACTCAGTTACAATAGAAGTAAAAAAAAACAACAAATCACCCGCCCCCCTGCCCCCGCCAACAAAATCCACTCTTGCAATCATTTCTGTCATGAAGAAATTGCATGTGTATCTTTTCAAAGGCTGGAGATTTAAGGCCAAAGTGCCCTGTGACATTTGTAGGGTTTGCTTGAAGATTAGAACAGGGAAGTCAGTTCACCAAAAATTTGGTTTAGTCATTGTATTGTGGAGTAAACTTGATATGATCCATTATCTACTAGCTATTCCATTCCACCATCTCTTACATTCCATTACCTATTTAAACAGCAATCTTGATTGAAGGTTATAGGGTTTTACTAAACAAAAGCCATAAGAGAATTAGTGGCAGAGATATTCAGGGCTCAGGGAGTATCAGTGCTCTTCTGCCTCCATTTCCCAGCCTTATTTGCATTTGAATTTGCAGCCATTGACCAGTCTGAGCAAATGGGATGGAGTGGAAGTGATCTCTGTTACTCTCATGTCTGGCCAAATAAGTTTCTCTGGGACTATTTACTTCTCTCCTCCCGTGCTGTAGAGACCCTGGGAGCTAAGATCAGGACATTGCAAGATGGAAAGAGCCTAGGGGGCAATTTCCTGTATTGGAAATTCTGCCCTGGGCTTCTGAACAAGAAATGAACCTTACTGTATCCAACCACCCAGTTTTTGGGTTTTCTTTGTTACTTCATCATAGCGTAAGTTAACCTATTAGACATTTTTCAGATTTGTTTAATATCAGAAGGATTATTCAAATTTTCATTGTGGTTCCAAATGTTGGCTTGGAAACTATCCGAGATGTAAGGATTTTATTTCCACAATCTTATAATTCTTATCCCAGTAATTGAGACATATATCTGGAAAAGCTTTGGCTGCAATACTTGGCAGCTATTTGTGTTATGCCAAATATTCCTGTGGATTTTGAAATGCCCAGACAATCTCAACAATGAGAGCTGAGAAGGAGAAAACACAGAAGCAATGACCCTTCAGTGTAGAAGGAACATTTATGACTATTGTGCCGGAGGGGCATCGTTTGAAATTATGGCTGGTAAGAGGGTGAAAATCAGTTTAGTTCAGACTGGTCTTTGGAAGTCAGCCCTGTAGGAAATTTTGTCCCCATGATCTATCCCAGCTGCTATTTTTTAAGTCTGCTTCCTACTGTATGTTACACTCTTTCTCCTCTTCTCTAGGTACATGGCATTATCCTCATAATTCGTTTTCTCAACTTCTTAAAACATAATCACCCTGTGCATCATTCCTCCAGTAAATAAACTAGTGAATTCATTCATTCATTTATCAGACATTAATTGAGCACCTTCTGTGTACCTGGTAGTAGTGCCAAAGGTGGGTTATGTCCCAAGAAACCACGCTGTCTTACAGATATTTATTTTTTAACTCTTTACTTGGAAACTATTTCAAACTTAGAGAAAATATGCAAAAATAATACAAAGAGTTCCCTTATACCCTTCACCAAGTTCTCCAAATATTAACATTTTACCGTATTTATTTATCACTCTTTTTCTCTTTCTTTGTCTGATCTTTTTGGGAGTAAGTTACAAACAAACACGATGCCTTTTACCCTAAAGTGCTTCGGTGTATGTTTCCTAAAAATAAGGATTTTCTTCCATAACTGCAGTGCAATTATCAAAATTAAATTAACATTGATCTAATACTATTATGTAGTCCAACAGTTGGCAAGGGTGGCCTGATGTTTATGTTTGTAAATAAAGTTTTATTGGAAAACAGCCATACTCATTTGTTTATGGATTGTCAAAGGATGCTTTCTTCCTACAATGGTAGAATTAAATAGTTGTTTCAGAGACTATATGGCATGCAGAACTGAAGATATTTATTAGCTGACCTTCTAGGGAAAAAGCTTTTGACTTCTAATTTAAACGATAGTTCTTATCAAATTTTATCATTTGTCCACAATGTCTTTTATTTTAAAAGAAAAAAGATAGATTTTTTTTTTGGTTTGGTAACCTATACATGATCACATGTTATATTTAGTAGTTATGTCTTTTTATAGTCCTTCACTATAAAACATTTCTTTGGTCTTTATTGTTCATGACTGATATTTTTGATGAATACAGGCCATTTATTTTGTTGACTATACCTCAATTTATGTTTGTCTGAAGTTTCTGTCGATTAGACTCATATTGGGCATTTCAGCTATGATGCTGATCTTTCTCAGTGTAACCTACGAGGAAACACTTGATATTTATTTTTCTCATAACTGGTGTGGTTAAGTCTGATCCTTTAGGTGGTGTCAGATTTTCTCCACTGTAAAACTACTGTGTTTCTCTTTATATTTGATAAGTATCTTATGAGAAGGTACTTTGATACTATGTAAGTATCGTGTTTTAAATAAGACTTTCACTTGGTAGTTTTGGCAGTCACTGAGAATTCACCTCTACAACAATTATTATGTGGTGGTTTCCAAAAGTGAATTAAAAAATTCCTTTATTCCTCTATATTTAGTAATTTGAATTCTATTGATAGAAAGAACTTTCCTTTCTATCTATCATTCTGTCTATCTGTCTATCTATCATCCATTAATCATCTATCCATCCACTTATCAGTATGGACTTATGGATTTTTAATTTTATTTTGTGTTTTATAATCAGTTAATATAATTGTCGATGTTTAAACTGTTTCAGGACTTTTTTCTTTTCTTGCTTTAAACAATAATTCATTAGGGAGAGACTTGATATCCTAGTGGGTAGATACTGTGTCTGTATAGCCATTATATAATGCCTGGAAATATTAGGCCCTCAATAAATATTTGTTGAACTCGGGTCCTAATTCAAATGAGTAAATCCCTGAATGTGTTAGACATTGTGATATGCTTTGGGAAGACATATTTTGGAGTAGCACTTCAGTACCTTTGAAATATTATAGCCAGCTTGAGTGGAAGCCATGATAATCTTTCTTTTTCAATTAATATTTTAAGAGTAGTGAGGCTTACATACTTTTGAAACTAAGTATTTCTCACTTTTGAGACTCTAAAATCTCCTTTTCAGAGAAGTGGCTTTCCCTAGACACATTCTAGTTCTAACTCAATGGGAAGAGTTCCCACGGGATCTAGAAACTGCTTAATTTTATCCCAGTACAGGAAGGGATTATCCCTAGGGATTCAGGAAAGGTTTTTCCATGCATCTAGAAAAACTGATTCAAAGTAAAAGCAGTCTGTATTTTCAGATCTGTTTTCTGCAATCTGTAAAAATGAATCACGACAATCATTCTAAGAAATCATATCCTCTTATCCATACCATCCCTCTTCTTCCCCATTTTCTTTCCTAATTTGCCAACCAGGGGAAAAAGTATGGATCATGCTCTGAATTTTGCTGTTGTGGTTACCATTTGTGATTTGCCCTTGAAACCAGTGAACGGGCCTGTTTAGGAATTATAAGCCTGTTGCTGCAGAAACCTTCATAAGAGTGTATATCAATAATTCCTTATTAAAAATTAAAAAAAAAGACTGTTCCTGCAGCCTGTCTGTGTCTGGAAGGAAGCCATGAGTAGTGAAGGGGAAATAGCTGAGACTAACTCAGAGGAAGTGTCATGGGTGATATTTTCCCTGTTGTGAAGTCAAGTCTTTGCCTTTACCGTCAGTAACTTCATGCTCAGAGGATACAACCTTAGTAATCCATTTCCTTAAGTCAGTGGCTTACACAGGCATGTTGCTCATTTGTCGGCAGGCATTGACGTGATGGGTTGGGCTTGAGTGAGACTTCCAGAAGGCCCGTTTTTGTGCCTCTGTGAGCCTTGTTTACCTGCTACCCTCCCCTGTCTGGGAGCTAGAATTGAGCAGAGGTTGATCTTCCCTCTGGTTTTAAGGCAAGGTGGAGCAGAATCAGTTAAGTTTAGGTTCATAATTAAGCATCCTTGCTTCCTGAGCAGCTCACATCTTGCTGTTGGGAGTGAAATTGGCCCACTGTGTCTCAGTTTTGAAGATTAAATTATATGAAGATATATACTTGTTACACTAATTATATGAAGATATATGAAGATACAATACTTCTTCCTTCGAAGGGGGGTTCAAAAAGCTGTTCACTCTGTTTGCATAGCTAAATCCAAGTCGTCCTTGGGAGCAACGTGACCATCAGATATGTGCAAAGCAATCTGACATTTATAGAGTGTCATGCATTTGTTGTCTTTCCCAGAAGGGTCAGGCTTTGTACCTTACCAGTGTCCGCAGCATCGAACTTAGATTTCCCTTTAGCATCTCAGTGGCCCATCTTTTTGTGTTCTTGTTTTATTCCTTCTGAATTCTCCTTCAGCAAGAACTCTGTCTTCCCTCTGGAGTCTGTGACACCTCATATACTATACCCGATTGAGATGAACCTTGGCAATGGGAACCCAGGTGGGAGATAACCTTTGACAGGCGCTCTCCTATTCTTTAGCCTTCAGAAGCCCACAGGCACTGCAGGAAGCTGCCCCCAGCAGGCAGGCTGAGCCCTGAGAAGCACCTGCTAGCAACAACTCTATCCGGTAAGAAAACAGGATCTAAAATACAAACAACATCCTCACCACACAGTCAGTGGACAGCTCACACCCTGAGTTTGTTGGACTATGTTTCTTCAAGGCTGTCATGAGAATCTTTATTGAAACAGGAAGATGGTCAAGAGATGAAGCAGAGTTTCAAGATTTCCGGCGGACATCATAAAAAAGCTTTATTGTTGCTTTTTTATTTTTAAGCACAGGAGTATGACCAACCATGCCATGTCTACAATGTTGAAATTTGTTTTTAGCTGAATAAAAATTTAAATACCTCAGGGCTCTTTTAAGGGAAATGATGTAAATTGGAACAAAACAAAAAGAAGAAAGGGTTTTGATGGTCTTATCTTTCCGAAAGCATCTTGTCTGAAGCAGATGTTATCTTTAAACACCGTATTAACAGCAAGCAATGACATTTATTAGGTGTTCACCATTGCAGGCCTTGTGCAAGGTGCTCTGTGTGTATCATCTCAGTTTGGACATGGGGATCCTTATGTGCAGAGGGGTGAAGTCGCTCTCCCAGTGTCTCACAGCTAGTGAGTGATGGATCCAGGACTGGGTCCCAGGCAATCCAGCTCCCTTGTGCCTTGCATTCTTTGCTTATCCATACGATCCTTACTTTTTGATGGGCATTGTATTAAATCAATACTCTTCTGTAAAGACCATGCAACTGGGAAACAAAAACTCAGGATCACTATGTTAATTTATTAAAGTTATCAAGCTTTCTTCAGTTGTGGATTCAAAATGCCAATGAAACTTCATGCCAAAAGTCACTTTATTCCAGCAGTGCAGTTGTTCAGATGGCATTCAGTTGATGTCCTTACAGGGTTGTTTATGGGTTAAGCCTAAGATCTTTTTTCTATAAAGTATGAAGAAAACAAAACATCTCTACCTTAGCACTTCTCAATACTCTCCTTGTTTATTGCAAAGGAAAGCAACTAGGAAGATAAGTTGCGAAGGAAAATGTCAAAATAAGATGCACCACTCTTGCCTTTGCATAGGCACAAGTGTCCTTAATTTTATGAGGACCACCATGGTGGACATTCCTGCTGGTTCCTGTCCTGCAAAGCAGTGCCCTCCTTCTAGCTTCAGCTGTTGCCTCCTTTGAATTGCTGCTGACATTCTGAGAAGATGTCTGAAATCTCTAGAAATTAAGGCTTACAGAGGTGGATCTGCTCTGCCATCTTGAGAATGCATCCACCTGCCTGGGCTCTTTGTAGAAGAGCTGCTATTTCAGTAAGTAGTTCGTTTCACTAAAAAGAATTTGGAGGAAATAGCCAAGATCTTTCAGGCTTGTGGCAAACCCTATCTTGTCATAGTTCCCTCTGTGTTATTAATTTATTCATTCATTCAGCAGATACTGAGCACATACCATGTACAAAGCATTGTTCCATGGTTGGATGCAGCAGTGAACACACACTGTCCTCCAGAATCTTACACTCCACTGTATTATTAAGTGGTCTCTATGTTATAAATGCTCAGTAATGGTGGATTGAGACAACAAAGATGCAAAATGATAAAAATACACAGGCACACCTCATTTTATTGCACTTTGCATATATTGCATTTTTTTTTACAAATTGAAGGTTTGGGGCAACTCTACATTGAGCAAGTCTGTCATTTTTTTAACAGCATTTGCTTGCTTTGTGCCTCTGTGTCACATTTTGGTAATTCTTGCAATATTTCAAACACTTTCATTATTACCATATTTGTTTTGGTGACTGGTGACAGTGATCTTTGATGGTACTACTATAATTGTTTTGGGGTACCAAGAAACACACTCACGTAGGATGGCCAACTTGATTGATAAATGTGTGTTCTGACCTCTTCCCTGATCAGTGGTTCCTCCCATTTCTTCCCTCTCCTTGGGCCTCCCTATTCCCTGAGGCACGAAGATCCTGAAATTAAGTCAGTTAATAATCCTACAATGGCCTCTAAGTGTTTAGGTGAAAGGAATTTAAATCAAAAGCTTAGAAATCATTAAGCTTAGTGAGGAAGACATGTTGAAAGCCGAGATAGGCTGGAAGCTAGCCTTGTGCCAAACAATTAGCTAAGTTGTGAAATGCAAAGGAGAAGTTCTTGAAGGGAATTAAAAGTGCTACTCCAGCGAACACATGAATAATAAGAAAGTGATATTAAGAAAGTTTTAGTGGTCTGGAGTGAAGATCCAATCAGTTAGAACATTCGCTTAAGCCAAAGCCTAATCCAGAGTGACGCCCCAACTCTCCTCAATTCTGTGAAAGCTGAGAGAAATAAGAAAGCTAAAGAAGAAAAAGGTTGAAGGTATCAGAAGTTGGTTCATGAGGTTTAAGGAAAGAAGTTGTCTCCGTAACATCTGAGTGCAGGTGAAGCAGCAGGTGCTGATGTAGAAGCTGCAGCAAGTTATCCAGAAGATCTAAGTAAGATAATGAATGAAGGTGACTACACTAAGCAACAGATATTCAGTGTGGACAGAACAGCCTTCTATTCGAAGATGATGCCATCTAGGACTTTCAGAGCTAGAGGAAAGTCAGTGCCTTTGGCTTTGAGGCTCAAAGGACAGGCTGACTCTTGTTAGGGGCTAACATAGCTGGTGACTTCAAATTGAAGCTAATGCTCATTGACTATTCTAAAAATCTGAGGCCCGTAATGACAGCACATCTGTTTATAGTATGGTTCACTGAATATTTTAAGCCCACTGTTGAGACCTACTGCTTGGGAAAAAATATTCCTTTCAAAATATTGCTGCTCATCGACAGTATAGCTGGTCACCCAGAAGCTCTGCTGGAGATGTACAAAGAGATTAATGTTGTTTTCATGACTTGTAACATAATGTGTATTCTGCAGCCCATGGATCAAGAAATAATTTTGACTTTCAAGTCTTATTTAAGAAATACTTTGAATGAGGCCACAGTTGCCATACAGCAATTCCTCTGATGGATCTGGGCAAAGTAAATTGAAAACCTACTGGAAAGGATTCACCATTCTAGATGCCATTAAGGGCGTTTGTGATTCATGGAACAAGTCAAAATAGCAACAGTGAGAGGAATTTGGAAGAAGTTGATTCCATCCCTGGTGTTGCCTTTGAGTTCAAGACTTCGGGGGAGGAAGCAACTGCAGATGTGGTGCAAATAGCAAAAGAACTAGAATCAGAAGTGGATGGAGTCTGAGGATGTGACTGAATTGCTGAAATCTCATCAAACTTGAATGGATGAGGAGTTGCTTCTTACAGATGAGCAAAGAAGGGGGTTTCTTGAGATGGAATCTATTCCTGTGGAGATTGTTGAAATGATGACAAAGGATTTAGAATATTACACAAACTTAATTGATAAAGCAGCAGCCAGGTTTGAGAGAACTGACTCTAATTTTGAAGGAGTTCTATTGGTAAAATGCTTTCAAACCGCATTGATTGCTACAGAGAAATCATTTGTAAAAAGAAGAGTCGATCTATATAGCAAACTTCATTGCTGTCTTATTTTAAGAAATGGCCTCAGCCACCCAACCTTCAGCAACCACCACCCGGATCAATGAGTAAGCCATCAGCCTGGAGGTGAGACCCTCTGCCAGCAAGAAGATTATGACTGGCTAAAAGCTCACACAATGGCTAGCAATTCTTAGCAATAAAATATTTTGAAATTAAGGTATCCACATTTTTTTTAGGCATATGCTATTGCACACTTAATAGGCTACAGTGTCATGTAATATGTACTGGCAAACCAAAATACTCATTTGGAACGAGACCTGCAAATCTCTGAGGCACACCTGGAATTGCTTTGTTAAATTTTAATAGGCATTAGCAGTGTGCTAGGCTCTTTGTATGTATTAACTCCTTAATTCTTACAAAAATACCTTATGTAGGCTTTAACCTACAAAAATGATTGTTTTTATGATTCAACAAAATGCAATTATTGTTCCCATTTTAAAGACAGAGGAAAAGAGAAGCCTAAAGAAATTGACAAGTTTCCTTGACATTATACAAATAAAAGTGTTGGAGCTGGAGTTCAAACCCAGGGCCCTCTACTCCGAGGCCACTCTCTCAATCACCATGCTGTACTGACCCAGAAAGGTAAAACTTAAAATGACCAGATGGAATAGGAGATTGGTTTAAAAGAAGATTGGCAGCTGTTGATAGACTCACTCGGGATGTTAACACAATAATGGCTAGCTCCCATTGGCTTAATTTTATTCTCATCAACGTTTTTAGATGACAATAACATTTAGCCCTTATAATTATTTTTAGGTGCCAAGATAAGGCCTGGAGGAAGATCTGCCTTTCATAGTTGCCCCAGTGAATCATCTCTCCTTCTCCCTATGATCAGGAATTATTTTTAAGTACCAGGCTTCCAGGGAATGCCG
Source organism: Smutsia gigantea (assembly GCA_032199065.1). Lineage (NCBI taxonomy): Eukaryota > Metazoa > Chordata > Mammalia > Pholidota > Manidae > Smutsia > Smutsia gigantea. Next base: position 68,159 of record JAVSCE010016465.1, on the reverse strand, counting down.
TGGGATGGACATAGACGGCTGGTTGTGTTTTGTAAGGTTTCATTAACTCACCAACTTTGACCTTCCCTGAGGCACATCAGTAAACTGAATCTATTTACAAAAGGGTCCTTGTGACTTTTTACATGGGTCGGGTGTGACAGATCTGTGCAAAGAGTTAAGAAGCCTCAGCTTCCTACAGGAAATCTGTGCCTGAAACCAGGACCTACAGCGGAAACATTGAGTGTATCGTGGGAGAAAAGGAAAGCAAAGTGCTAAAGCTGTTACTCTGAACAGAGGATATTGGAGCATCCTGCAGAAAACTTCCTGTTTAGCCAGTAGACTAGAAAACAACATGAAGAACACTCAGCTTCAATGACTATTGTGTAAACATACCTTCTAAACTTTCATTATGTTGGGCAGGGCTTACTCGCAGGAACTCATAGTTTCCCAAGGGGGAGGTTTAGTAACTAAGTCATACCCAGCCACCTATCTTCCTTGTTTTGACGGCCACACAAATCCTTGTCTGTCCTGAGCCAATACTACATCCTAGGTGGAATTTTCCCCCTGGAATGCACTTTCTTTAGCTTGTATTAAACACTCTGTAAGATAGGTTCAGAGAATGCCCTGTAAGTGTTTTGGTTCAATTTATCCTGTCTCCATCAGGGGCAGGCCATGAGATCCACTGGTTCAGCAAAGAGCAAGAAACACTGATAGCTAAACAAGTGACTACTTCTGCTTTTCATTCTCAAGTGTTTTCAAATGGAAGAATAAGATCAAATTCATGGAGAAAAATTAGAGTTCTAAATACCTCTATTAAAAGTTTAAGCATTTAAGAAAACTGCAGGTATTTGGCCACATTCCAAATGATAGTACATTGTGTTATGTGCTATATGTTAGGTGTTCTGTGTTCTTTGTTGTGATGGGAAGTTATTCTGAATAAAGTCCTTCTTACAAGTTTTTTTTAACTTACCTGACAAGATTGTTTTATATGAAATAAGGTAGAAATGCTTAAAATGGGAAAGAATGAAAAGCTAAGCCCTTTTAATTGATGTTAGCTGTCTAGATTTCCCAGTGCATCTGCACGATGGATCGTACAAGGGCTGTTTATCTGTCTTCCATCTAAGGGGATGATATCCTTCATCCTTTCCTTTCCACCCCCTAAATGAAGTGGCCTCCTAATCATTCTCTCTCTCTCTTTTTTGGGGAGCCATATTTTCATTTCTGAAATTTTCTTATTGAAAATATCAGCAACAAACATGTAGGTAAAGGAAAGGAGGCCTCTGCCATATAATTCAGTGAAGATAAAAAACATATTTAATTATTACTGTGTCTGACATTCATGCTCCCTCTCTATTCTTTTGAATATGAACCAGCATTTGGGGGTAGTGCGTTATGGTGCCATTTTTATAAGGCAATATTTAGTTGCTTCCTAAGATCCTGGACCCTGTACATAAAGCTTTATGTATTTCTTTTAGCCCTTAAGAATGCCTAATGATGTATAATAACAGTGATAATAATAACAACACTCCCAATTGTTGACTTCTAGTGTTAGCTACCTGGAATAAATGTGCTCTTATCCAGGCCAAGTTTAATGTCACCCACGTGTGGCTAACCAGCCATTTGCTTGTGAATTTTGACCTCATCACAATGACCTTCTCTACGCTACTTTCAATGACTATCCCTTGGCCCGTGTTGTCACTCAGTGTTGCCCCATCTTACAGAATCAGAGTTCCTTATGTCTGACCCTCTGTATTTATTCTCTGGCTGACTCCTCCAGGAGCTCTTGTTTCATCTGCCCTTTGGTTTCATTATGACCTCTAGTCCTTTCATGTTTCTAATTTCTGCGAGCTCTGTCTGGTCTTTATTTCCCTTCCTACCTAGCTTTGATCCCATACTACTTTTACCAACGCCCTTTTGCTCCAGTTGTCCTGCATTGTTGCTTGACCTCAAGTCCACAGGGCTGAGTTATTAGTAAATTTTTCATTAGTCTCCTTTGTAGGCATGGCTCCTCCTTTCTTTCATGTTACTTATATTATTTAATTATCTCCCCATTTTTTCTCCATCCCTAATCCCATACTCTTTTTGGCATAGGCACCCACACTACCCTATTAAGGCATCTCCTGCCAATCCAACATCCACAGATTAATTTTGACTTGAGTGTACCCAACTTCCTATACAACAGAGCCACTGTGTTTGCTGTTTTCTCTACCCAGCATACCTGCCTCCTTCACTTTCTGTAGGTCTTTGGTCAAGTGTCACCTCTGTAGTGAGGCTTCTCGGAGTACCACTATTTAAAGTTGTAGCACTGCACCCCAACTTCTTCCTTTTCCACCAAATGGGGACTCATTGCCATCTAATATGCCAGCAATTACCCTTGCTCATCTGGTGTATTGCTGGCCTTCCTCCTGATTGTCACATCAGAGATTTTGCATGTTTTGTTTTGATTGCTGTATTCTCAGTGCCTCCCACAGTGCTTGGCATGTGATAGATCCTCAGCAAATATTTGTTGCACATATGAATGAAGATTCCCCAGCAGTTGGTATCATTGGGCTTTTTATTTTTGCCTGATGGGTGTAAGGTTGTAGCTCATTATTTTAAATTTGCATCATTCTGATAAGTAACTTTTAGAGGACAAGCCATCTCTCCATATACTACTGTTTGGATTTCCTCCTCCAGGAAGTGCCTTTTCAAATCTTTCGCCTATCAAATTTCCTGTTTTTTTTTTTCATTGCTGATTTCTAAGAATTTTTCAACCCATCTAGGTAGTAATTTCTGGTCATTTTTAGACATTTCAAGCCTTTCAATTCTTGGTGACTGCTTTTTCCCTCAGCCAAAGGTCTCATTCTGATGCAGCTCTACCTACGATAAAAAGCAAATTAGATTACATAATTGTCCTGATGAAAACTTTTTAACGAATCTCGAATCCTTAAGATAAATACAAAAGTTCTTAACATGATGCATAAGATCATTTAGAATCCCACTCACTCGGCTTTGACTTGGGTCACCTCCACACTTACCTTCCAGGTCCTGAGCCCACAGCAGTCCTCAAAGAGGGCTTCTCTGGACACAACTACATAGTCTTAAAAAACTTGGTTTCTTTTCTCATTATAGCCATTACACTTTTATTACATGTCCTGCTTAGTGGCTGATTTCCTTGCCCAACTCTAAACTCCAGGAAGGCAGGGACTTGTCTGCCCTCTCATTGCTGTATCCCATGGACCTAACGGAATTCCCGACACAGAGCTGTGTGGGGTTCACGCTTGTTGAGTGATGCAAATTCATCCTTCTAGCACCTTTATGGGGTGGTATTACTGTCCTTAGTTTTTTACATGAGGAAACTGAGGCACATAGAAATTCTGCAAAATCACATTGCTAGTATTAAATGCCAGGAATAATAATAAAAATGAACTCAAACCCCTGGTCTTAACCACTGTGCAGCTAGCTTCCTTGTATAAATGTGTTCTTTTTGTTAGCAGTCTTTCATAAATCATACCTAAAGCACTCTTGTTAACGGCTCTTTGGACTATCAATCTGAATAGTTTTGGTAAGAACTTGTCAGTTTGAAAATATATTTCCAAACCTAAAAATATTTATACTCTTTGAGCCAGTAACTCCATTTCCAGAGATCTATTTTACAGGCATAAGTAAAAGATGAAGAAAAAATTTATGCACGAAGATATGTGCTGCAAAATAATTTACGTAAGTAGAAATGTAAATAACTTGAAAACTTAATAGGAATGGATTTGTTTATTGAAATATGGCAGATCTCTGGATGAAATATATATAACCATTAAAATAATGTTTACAGAATACGTTTAATAATGTGGGCACTTTTAATATGTCACATTAACATCGGATAAACAATCTAATTCTACATATGCTTCAAGTACTAGTGCATGTGTGTATGTGTGTTTGTGTGTGTGTGCGTATAGGAGAGAGCTTCATCCATATATTCATACATAGACGCATCCCTGCTACACACATGTATGCAAGGCTGTTTACATGATTGTAGGGCTCCAAGCAAAATCAAAATTTGAACAAAAATTATACAAAAAATTTTAAGACTTTTAAGGTGGTAATGTTCATGTGAAACCTTTATAAGATTGTATATCAATAATAAAAAAAAAGAATTTCAAGGTGATGATAGCAGAGAATTAAACCTAAAATGGGGTCTGTCAGCGTGTGGGGCTCTGTCTGACTGCACAGGTCATACCCCAGGACTAGTGAAGCCAGTCCTGTGTGTATATTTTGATAACAAGATAACAGCTAGAAAATACATTCAGATACTTCTAGCAGTTATTTTTGTGATATTGGCATTAAGGATTTTTTTTTCTTCTTACTACCTTTCTATATTACCTACATTTTTCTCAGTGGTGTGTATTGCCTAAATAGTCAGAAATAAAGATTGCTTTAAAAGGCTACAAGTTTTCACAAACCCTATAACGGTACAGTATATACCTTGAAGCGTGACTATGAGGTTTCCTAGACATGAGTGTACTTAGCTGCTCAACACTCAAAATACTTTTTTTTTCAGAGTTTTGGTTATTTCAGCTATTGTTGCCTAATAGTAATAAGATTCACCTTTGGCAAAACTGATGAAAGTTGGTGAAGTTTGTTAACCTTTTGCCTTTCTTTTTTCCCTGGGAAGTTTTCCCTCTGCATTTCCTTCTTTAGCCACCTAGTGACCTCCTGTTTTCTCCTGTATCCCCTTTTTATCGTAAGAGGAAAGCAGTTATCATTTGTCAGAAGGTTATTATGTGCAAAGAACCACACTAAGTAAATTGTAATATGTCCTTTACTCTTTCTTAACAGTCTTATCAAGTACACAGTGTTATATTCCAATTTTATAGAAGAGAATGCTGAATCATATAGGTTATATATCTGTGGCCAAGGTCGTAATACTAGTACGAGACAGGAATAAACTCAGGCAGAGGAAGTGGTCTCTGATTATGGCCACCAACAATTCCTCCCATCTCTGTATGCTTGTATTCCTTAGATCAAGAGGTGGGATCTATTTCCCTACTCCTTGGATTGGGGATGTCTTTATGACATGCTTTGAAAAACAGAATGAAATATAAATGATGTTCTAGGACTTCAGAGTTGAGGCCTTCAGAGAACTAACTGGCAGCCTCTGCTGCCTACAACTTGGAACCTAGCCACCACACTGTAAAGAAGTCCAGGCTAGACCACTGAAGGGTTGGAGACCATATGTAGAGAGGTTGGGAATAAATAGGTCTTACCACTGTGATTATAAATCTCAAAGTCAACTGGGGGACAGAGTTCTGTAAACCCCAAACCACAAAGCATTGTAATCTGTGTTGTAATACAGGCAAGTTAAAAGTGCTGTAGAAGCCAGAAAAAGAATGAGTTAGTGTGTGTGTGTGTGTGTGTGTGTGTGTTTTGGAGGCAAGGTATGGAGTGGAGAAGGTTAGAGAAGGTGACAATACTTGGCCTGCATCTGGAAAGTTAGTAGGGTTTCTTAGGTAGAAAAGGACATTCTACACTGAGAGAACAGCATTTGCAAAGGCATGATAGTATAACAGAACAAGATGTGCCCAGGGAAGAGTGAATGAATATACTTCCTATAGTTTCTTTGATTGTACTTTGATTGGGTCTCTCTCTTAAGCAACAACTCAGCAAATTCTCTCAGGACTCAAAAAGGTCTATATCATAATATAATTGATCCTCTGATTAGCTTTGCTAAATTGAAATTTTAAGAAACAGAGCACAGTTATATTAAATGGCAGTTTGAATGTGGTCTATGTTATTAGAAATAAATACTTTTAATTATATTTTACTGTGAGCAAATGTTGGTCTGAAACTCATTGTCATTCCTCATATGAGAGGAGTCAAAAAATACAACATCAGAGATCTTTGTGTGGGTTATTTTGGGGATTCCAAAGATTACAAATTCAGTTCAAAGAAACATGAATGCAAATTCCGTGGACTTTACATTGGACGTTTATCTTTGTTTCTTCTGTCAGTAAATGATGGTCCTTGGACTTGAGATTGTTGCTAGACTCCTGTTTGTAACTCAGGTTTCTATACTTAAAGCCTATGGTGGGGGTCGGTAGTTTGTACTCCCTCAGTCCATAGAAGGATAGAATTTTACCTGCTGAGGCAACGTACAAGGACTGGGCAGGTTTAAGCTGCTTTCTCATTGGGAAGGAGAGAGCTTTTAGGCTTGTTCAATCTTCTGTCTTCTTCGGTTGTTACTACTGAGAATTGTAGTAATTTTAGGTGTTCCCTTAAAAAATTCTATGTCTTCAGGAAGCAGCAGGGAGTCTATCCCATGAAAATCTTCCTGTGAGTATCGAACAATTTCCAATTTCATCATCATTCTCATTCTTATCATCTTCATCCTCATCATCAACACCGTCAACATTAGCTTCTTCATCATCGCCAATACTCTCTGGAAAATTCCCTCAAAATGGTTGGAAATCATATTATCCTGGCTTCCAGAACAAAGCAAAAAGAAACGCTTTCCAGAAAATCCAAGGAGGATGTTTATTCTGCATGTTCATTTTCTTTCCGTTGATTTTGCTTACAGCTTCAAAACATCCACTTACTCTAATGCATATCAAATCATGATCCCAAGCAACTGATCTCAACAACACAGATCCAGCCTGGCACTTGATTCTGTGTCCCTGCGTTTCTCACATTATAATAGTTAGCTCTCCTGAAGGCAGAAGAATGAGATCTTTGTTATCTTCTAAAAAGGTGAGACTCATCACCTCCATGCAATGACATTAGAAAGGCTTAGCATATTCCAAGATGAGGCAGATTACCTCTTGTGATTTTCTCTAGATTTTTTAACTTTTCTCACATTTAGTAATCAACTGTTCACTGGATCTAAGGAAGTCATTCCTGGGTGTGAGCCTAGCAAACACTCTCTTCTTAGAAATTTTCCCCAATTCAGGACATAATAGCTAAAATTCAGAAGCCAGGTCTCTGTACACATTACCTTTTGGCACAGAGATTTGTGAAACGAAAGACAGGCAGGCTCTGATCAGTGCATGCAGTGAGAAACCCTGTAAATCCTACGTAAAGCTCCACAGACTTAGAGAACATGCTTTCCACCTGACAATTATTTGAAGCAGTTTGTCTGCTCCAATTCCCGTCCTGACTTCCATCATTCAAAATCTGTGAGACTGATACCATGTCCTCATGGAAGACTTTCTCATTTAAGTCTGGAACATTGCTGAGGTGAGGAAACAGAGAAGCTAGGTGGCGCTGGCTGCCGCAGTCTGCACAAGATGAACTCCATGTCAGAGCATGCCCTGCACAGGACACAGCTGTGAAACCTTTCTACGGAGCCTTGTACTAGATGCAGGGAACCGATTTGAAACAAAAGAGAAATACAGAAATTCCATTGCATTGCTCTCAGACACTGCAACCGTACACATTCCTGAGCATTCCTTATTCCTTCTTTATATTTATCCATCTGCACAATTCTCATTGATCTATTTTCTAAGTAGACACCCCCTGGTCATTTGCATTTCTAAAATGGTTTGGTCATCTTGATTTTGCAATTACCACTGACTAGGAGTTCCACAGGAAAACCAGAATGTCTGAAATAGCAATCGGAAGAGAACTTGGTTGAAGTCCTTTTTCCATTAATACCTTTTTTCCACCAACCACATAACGTGTGTGTTTGGAGTATTTTCCCAGTACCCCTGGCTTTCATAAGCTGTGGTGCCTGTCAGGAAACAAAACTGCTTTGGAGGAAAGACCGAAATTATAGCTGAGAACACAAAAATGTCACACCCGCCTTCGAAGTCCTACAGAATGGAAGCGAAGAAAAGTGGGCTGTGTCAATGAGGTTGGTTTAATAAAAGTAGACCTTTTACGAATTTCTGGTCACATCTTCTAACCAGATCATGTTCTCCAGAGTCCCTTAGCCTAGGCACAGGAGCGCTAACCAATCTGATAAAACATTCTGCTTTGTAAATGCTTATGGGAAGTGTTTTACAGATAGAAATATCAAATCACATTGAGATAGATGTTTAATGAATTCCATTTATTGAAAATGACATAACTACATTGAAATGAAAAAGTCACCAAGAATATGCTTTTTGTTAATATTTCCAGCTGTCCTGAAAGGTAGAGGGCACACAGTATTTCTTTTTCTTTCTTTTCTCTTTCTTTCTTTCTTTCTTTCTTTTTCTTTCTTTCTTTCTTTCTTTCTTTCTTTCTTTCTTTCTTTCTCTCTCTCTCTCTCTTTCCTTCCTTCCTTTCTTTCTTTCTTTCTTTCTTTCTTTCTTTCTTTCTTTCTTTCTTTCTTTCTTTCTTTCTTTCTTTCTTTCTTTCTCTCTTTCTCTCTCTCTTTCTCTCTTTCTCTCTCTTTCTCTCTCTCTCTTTCTTTCTTTCTTTTCTTTCTCTCTCGTTTGCTTTCTTTCCTTCTTTTAGTTTTCTTTCCTTCCTTCCTCCCTCCCTCTTTCTTTTTTCTTTTTTTTTTTCTTTCTTTCTTACATATTGGCTGGTAAAATGTTGGTACTAATTAATCCCCAAGTGGACACAGGGTTATAGGCTGGCAGAGGGGGTCATAAACTTGCTTTTCATTGTTCTCAGAGCTGCTGGCATCACTGTTCCCATGCAAGTAGCTCTGGTGCACGTCAGCATTTCTACTGCTCTACTTTTACCCCTCCATAAAAGGAGCCTCTGAAAGAGAATTTCTTTTCCTGAAAAGGTACACATTCCCCTGGGCCCCTGTTCCATCATTTCCTCTTGCCCACCTAACCAATGCATGCATTCATAAACTCTCATTCTGACAAAGCGGGCATGGTAGTGATGGAGGACTTTGTGGGGAAGTGGAACTGAGAATTTCTACTTCACTCCAGCAATAGAAATGGATTTCAGCTTCATCTCTATAGAAATGGCCACAATAAATTCACAAAAATAGGCTCAACAATGGTAGAGAATTCATTCATCTTGTTTCTCACTATATTTCTGGCAGCTGGTGTGTTATTTGGCATACAGTAAGAGTGCCTTAGCTATGTTAGTTTTTCAGCATCTATTTCCACATCCTAAGGACATGAGAATCTCTGTCACCTTAGACTGAATAAGACACCATTAATCAAATAGTAAAACAGTTGTATTGAGCACCATTTAAATGCAGGACAGTATAGGAATCTGTAGGGATTGCAAAGAATGATATATCAATGCATGCTCCCTAAGAGGTTACCTGTAAGCACATAACTATATAGTTGGAAGGAGATGTTATAGCATGTTGCCTATCAACCATCTGCCTCAGAATATAGGTGTTTCCATTTCTAATCTAGTTAAGCTGCTAGCCAACTGCCACACAAGAAACCCCAAAGCCAATTTGTATTCTTGGATAAGTGTGCACAACACCCATTGGCTTCCTAGGGGCAGGATTTAGCTCATAGAACTCATCTGTTGCCAGAGCTCAAAGGAAGTTAGGGATTAAATAACCATAGCTCTGGGTTCCTAGAGCAGCATCTGTGAGCCCATGAGGTCACAGTCACAATGCACCTTTGCCAAGTTCAGGGCACTGTGACGCTACCTCTGTTGAATTAGTTTTAGTGACTTACTTGAAATGTATGTGATATTAAAGCAAGTGCTCTAAAGGTCATGTCCATGTTAACTTCCTTTTGGATCTCCTTTTTTCCCCCTCCTTTTTGGCATAAATGCATTCAGAGCTAAATTATGGGGTGATCAGAGTCTCAACCTCAGTACTATTGGCATTTTGGACCAGGTCATTCTCCTTCATGGGGCCTTCTTGGCCATTGGAAGATTTTTTTGTTTTATTAAGGTATCATTGATATACAATTTTATGAAGTTTTAAACTGAGTAACATTGTGGTCACTACATTTGACCTATTATCAAGACCCTGCCGCCACACCCCATTAAGTCACTGTCCATCAGCATAGCAAGATACCACAGAGTCACTGCTTGTCTTCTCTGTGCTATACTGCCTCCCTTATGACCCCCCTGAATTATGTATATTAATTATAATGCCCTTTAATCCTCTTCTTCCTCCCTCTCCATCCATCATCCCCACCTGCTTCCTTTTGGTAACTGCTAGTCCCTTCTTGGAGTCTGTCAGTCTGCTGCTGTTTTGTTCCTTCTGTTTTGCTTGGTTGTTATACTCCAAAAATGAGTGAAATCATTTGGCACTTGTCTTTCTCTGCCTGGCTTATTTCACTGAGCATAATACCCTCTACCTCCATCCATGTTGCAGCAAATGGTAGGATTTGTTTTTTTCTTATGGCTGAATAATATTCCATTGTGTATATGTACCACATCTTCTTATCCATTCATCGACTGATGGACACTTAGGTTGCTTCCATCTCTCAGCTAATATAAACAGTGCTGCGATAAACATAGGGGTGCATATATCTTTTTGAAGCTGGGATCTTGTTTTCTTTGGGTAAATTCCTGGGAGTGGAATTCCTGGGTCAAATGGTATTTCTATTTTTAGTTTTTTGAGGAGCTTCCATATTGCTTTCCGTAATGGTTGAACTAATGTACATTCCCACCAGCAGTGTAGGGGGGGTTCCCGTTCTCCACATCCTCGCCAGCATTTGTTGTTCCTTGTCTTTTGGACATTGGCCATCCTAACGGGTGTGAGGTGATATCTCATTGTGGTTTTGATTTTCATTTCCTTGATGATTCGCAATGTGGAGCATCTTTTCATGTGCCTGTTGTCTATCTGAATTTTTTCTTTGGAGAAGTGTCTCTTCAGATTCTCTGCCCATTTTTTAATTGGGTTATTTGCTTTTTTGGAGGTTAGGCATGTGAGTTTTTAATATATTTTGGATGTTAACCCCTTATCCGCGGGTTGTTTATGAATATATTCTCCCATACTGCATGATGCCTTTTTGTTCTGCTGATGGTGTCCTTTGCTGTACAGAAGCTTTTTAGTTTGATGTAGTCCCATTTGTTCATTTTTGCTTTTGTTTCCCTTGCCCGAGCAGATGTGTTCAGGAAAAAGTTGCTCATGTTTATATTCAAGAGATTTTTACCTATGTTATCTTCTAAGAGTTTTATGGTTTCATGACTGCCATTGAGGTCTTTGATCTGATTTTACTTTTGTGTTTGGAGTTAGGCAGTAATCCAGTTTCATTCTCTTACATGTGAAGCTGTCCAGTTTTGCCTATCTGGGCTCTCTATTCTGTTTCATTGATCTGTGGGTCTGTTCTTGTGCCAGTACCAAATTGTTTTGATTACTGTGGCTTTGTAGTAGAGCTTGAAGTTGGGGAGCATAATCTCCCCAGTTTTATTCTTCCTTCTCAGGGTTGCTTTGGCTGTTCAGGGTCTTTTGTGTTTCCATATGAATTTTAGAACTATTTGTCCTAGTTTATTGGAGAATGCTGTTGGTATTTTGATAGGGATTGCATTGAATCTGTAGATTGCTTTAGGCATGATGGCCATTTTGACAATATTAATTCTTCCTATCCATGAGCATGGGATGTATTTCCATTTATTGGTGTCTTTAATTTCTCTCATGAGTGTCTTGTAGTTTTCAGGGTATAGGTCTTTCACCTCCTTGGTTACGTTTATTCCTAGGTATTTTATTCTTTTTGGTGCAATTGTGAGTGGAATTGTTTTCCTGATTTCTCTTTCTGCCAGTTCATTGTTAGTATATAAGATTGCAAGAGATTTCTGTGATTAATTTTGTATCATGCAACTTTGCTGAATTCAGTGATTAGTTCTAGTAGTTTAGGGGTGGATTCTTCAGGGTTTTTTATGTACACTATTATGTCATTTGCAAACAGTGATAGTTTAACTTCTTCCTTACCAATCTGGATGCCTTTTATTTCTTTGTGTTGTCTGATTGCCATGGCTAGGACCTCCAGTACTATGTTGAATAAAAGTGGGGAGAGTGGGCATTCTTGTTCCTGATCTTAGAGGAAAAACTTTCACTTTTTGCTGTTAAGTATGATGTTGGCTTTGGGTTTCTTGTATATGGCTTTTATTATGTTGAGGTACTTACCCTCTATACCCATTTTGTTGAGAGTTTTTATCATGAATGGATGTTGAATTTTGTCAAGTGCTTTTTCAGCATCTATGGAGATGATCATGTGATTTTTGTCATATTTGTTTATGTGGTGTATGATGTTGATGGATTTTCGAATATTGTACCATCCTTGCATACCTGGAATAAATCCTATTTGATCATGATGGATGATCTTTTTGATGTATTTTTGAATTCGGTTTGCTAATATTTTGTTAAGTATTTTTGCACCTATGTTCATCAGGGATATTGGTCTGTAATTTTTTTTTTTGTGGTGTCTTTGCCTGGTTTTGGTATTAGAGTGATGCAGGCCTCATAGAATGAGTTTGCAAGTACTCCCTCCTCTTCTACTTATTAAGAAGGATGGATATTAGGTCTTCTCTAAATGTTTGATAAAATGTAGCACTGAAGCCATCTGGTCCAGGTGTTTTGTTTTTAGGTAGTTTTTTCATTACCAATTCCATTTCATTGCTGGTGATTGGTCTTTTCTGATTTTCTGTTTCTACCTAGGCCAGTCTTGGAAGGTTATATTTTTCGAGAAAGTTGTCCATTTCTTCTAGGTTATCCAGTTTGTTAGCATATAATTTTTCATAGTATTCTCTAATAATTCTTTGTATTTCTGTGGTGTCTGTCATGAATTTTCGTTTCTCATTTCTGACTCTGCTTATGTGTGTACATTCTTTTTTTCTTGATAAGTCTGGCTAGGGGTTTATCTATTTTTTTTTATTTTCTCAAAGAACTAGCTCCTGGTTTCATTGATTCTTTCTATTGTTTTATTCTCAATTTTATTTATTTCTGCTCTGATCTTTATTATGTCCCTCCTTCTACTAACTTTGGGCCTCATTTGTTCTTCTTTTTCTAGTTCCTTAATTGTGAGTTTAGACTGTTCATTTGGGATTGTTATTCTTTCCTGAGGTAGGCCTGTATTGCTGTATACTTCCCTCTTCAAAGGGCCTTCGCTGCTTCTCACAGACTTTGGGGTGTTGAGTTGTTGTTTTCATTTGTCTCCATATATTGCTTTATCTCTGGTTTTTTTTTTTTTGGTCATTGACCCATTGATTATTTAGGAGCATGTTGTTAAGCCTCCATTTGTTTGTGGGTTTTTTTGTTTTCTTTGCCTAATTTATTTCTAGTATCGTACCTTTGTGTTCTGAGATGCCGGTTGGTACAATTTCAATCCTGAATTTACTGAGGCTCTTTATGTGGCTTAGTATGTGATCTGTTCTGGAAAATGTTCTGTGTGTACTTGAGAAGAATGTGTATCCTGCTGCTTTTATGTGGAATGTTCTGTAGATGCCTGTTAAGTCCATCTGTTCTAATGTGTTGTTCAGTACCTCTGTCTCCTTACTCTGTGCACTTCCATGGCCTGAGAGACTATTTCCTTCCCTAGATTGGGAAAGTTTTCAGCAATTATTTCCTCAAAGAGACCATCTATCACTTTTTCTGTTCTTCTTCTGGTAACCCTATAATGTGAATATTGTTTTGTTTGGATTGTTCGCACAGTTCTGTTATTATTCTTTCATTCCTAGAGATACTTTTTTCTTTCTGTGCCTCAGCTTCTTTGTATTCCTGTTCTCTAATTTCGATTTCCTTTACCATCTCCTCTACCTCATCTAATCTGCTTTTATATTCTTCCAGCCATTGTAAGATATTTAGTAGCACCTCTGGCCTTGGCCACTAAATGCCACTGGAATACCCCCTCCCTGTGAAAAATGTCTCCATATATTGTCATATATCTTCAGGTGTCCAGGTGGAGAGTGCCTTTGAGAGCCACTGGCTTCACCAACATTATTTTTCTGCCTAGAACCATAATACCAATATTATGGTTCTCAATAGCCACAAGTTGGCTACGTGATTTTTTTTCTTTGCTATATATTTAACCAAAAATCCATGTGAGAATTAGTGAGGAGGCAAAAAAGAAAAGAAAAGAAAAAAACTGTAGATCCTCACAAACTAATCCTTGAGCAAGAAAATGCCTTGGGGCTATTTACCACCATCAGCATTCACTCTGTCCTGTGCTCATACCTGGTTGTTTTTAGCAATCTAAGGCTGATTTGTCCACAGAGACTAGCTGCAGAGCTGTCAGAGATTTCTCTGGGTAGAGCTCTCTTAGTGAGTTTACCATGGATTTGTGTGGGTGACTGAAATTTTAGGGGCATCTTCCTGACTAGAATTTGATTCTGCTCCCTCTGCTTGCCCCTGAGGTTGCTTAGCTTTGCCTGATAAGCAGCAAGAAACTATTATAAATGGGTTTTTTTCTCTACTATTTATTGCTGTGTGTAAGGAGAGTTATAGATGGTAAGGAAATGACATTACAGGTTGCAAAGAGGAAGGCTGAGGCAGATACACATGGCTAGATCATCAAGTGCAGTTGGCAAAGCAGGAATAAAGCCGTATCAACTGCCTTTTGAATTATTTGAAGTCCTCCGAAGTAAACCTTTGTGATTTTCATATGCCATTTCCAAGCATTTTTCTCTGCTTGCTCGAAAGATGATCTTGGACCCTGAAAAGGTATCATAATGTGTCCCTCTCTTGAAATGAAACTGTAGGTAAGAGGGGAGAGAGGTCAGTTTTTTTTTTGTTGTTGTTTTGTTTCTTTGCAAGCTTCTCTGATCCAAGTGAATGGAAATGACTTTGAAAGATTGCTCAGAGGGAGAGGGTGGAGGTGTTTCTTTTAGCCTGTGCTGGTCTACCTAGCCCTCCTGGTCCATCATTGTCAGCCTGGAAGACCAAGGGACATGAAGATAAAGCAAGAAAAAAAGAGGAAGGATGGGGGATGGAAAAGAGTCAGCGTTTGTTGACCAGTTGTCAGTGGATAATACCTCATCCATTGGTCACAAGAAACCTGTGTTGATTTCCTATTTATGGATGAGTGAATTGAGTGAGAGAAGTTAAATCTATCCAGGGTGAGACTACTAGGAAGTCTCAGGCTTGACATTCAGACCTTCTGTGGTGGAACTTTCAAGCCCATTCTTTTTCCCTATTATACTCTGATGTCCCCAGACAAGATGAAGTGTCTGTCATGTCAGCCTCTTCTGATGAGGAGAACGTTGTAGGTAAGCATCTTCTTTGATGAGAAATGAAATGTCAAGCCACTGCGTTATGATTGCATGCTGTGTCACTGCCAAGAAATTTGTATGTATTGATTACAGTCTGGCTGCGGAGCATAATATTTGACTGCCAAAGATTAATTAAAGTATGTGTCTGTTGTTTGCTACTTAAACACGTAATGCCTAGTGAAGAAAGGCTGATTAAAGTATATAGTTACATGAAATCTTTCCAGACACATTATTTTCTTTTTAAAGAGATCATTTAAAATTTTATTTGTGGTACCAGATTTTTGTTTCACAAACATTTCTGAACCTCAGCATGGCTCTGGAATACTTAATGAAGACTTTACTGAAGTGAACTGAAGGGATGTGTTACTTAAGAACTGGTGAAATAGAGAACTTTTCTCATTATATTTCTTATGTGTAGATAAAATCACTCTCATTAAAGCCCCCTTATTGAAACCATGGATCAGGCCCTCACCCTTGCTATGGAGTGTGCTTAGTTACCTACAGAGCCCTGTCCACCCCTGGATGCTATGGAGACTGACTCTGTGACCACCTCTCCTCCCGTCACCCCTGGCCTGCAGAGGGAACCCCTCTGAATGTCTCAAGGTGTGGTCTTTTCTTACCAGTGCATCCCTGATGGCCTTGGTGGAAGCTGTCTTTGCTCTCTGGCCTCCCACAGAACATGCATCTCTGGCAGATCTTGTGGACTCACACAATTTATTCTTTCCAGCATGTTCATGTCATTCAGCTTTTTAATTTATCCCTCTGTTACCTGCCAGGGCAAAAAGGCATTTCTACATTGCTGAGAGTTGATCATTGGTTTTTTGTTGTTTTTTTCCCCCCAGACTCCTAAGGGCTGTGCTAGCAACAGGTTTGTCCAATTCCCTGGATTCTTTGCTTGAATGTTAAATACCATTAAATAAAATACCCCTAATTCAATGAAATCTTGCTTATCCAGCCTTATATCCCAGCCCCCTTTGATCAACTACCCTTAAAATTATACCCCAGGAGAACCTAGTCTCTATCCACCCTTTCCACCCTTTTCAGACCCAGAATATCCCCAGCAGGTTGAATTGAGATTCAGCCCTAGTTATCAGCCTAGAAACTAGGATTGTATGGGTGGTCAGCTCTGGAGGGTGGCACTGTTTTGGTTTCCTATAGTATAGTTCCTTGCTTTAACAAATTAGTGACATAAAGCAATACATACTTAGTATTTTATAGTTCTGAAGGTCAGAAGTTGTAAAATCAAGATGATTTGAAAAGTGTGCAGGAATTGTGAGGCCAACGTATTAAAATAGTCATTAATACAGTTGCCGATTGTATTAGGGAGTGATGGGCAGGGAAGAGCGGAAAGAAAAACTCTGCTCAGAAGTTGCCTAGAATTCTGTATAGACTATAGCAAAGAAGAAAGAGGCAGATATACGTGGTGTGAATTACCAAGGCCAAAGGTCAGTATAATGAAGTACCCCTCTGTGTGTTCCCAGAGGATGAGCATTTATCGTGGACCAACACCAATTAGTTAAGTGTGTGGTAAATACTCTCTCTCCTGGCAGATGGTGAGTACTTTGATGACTCATTCATCTTTGTATTGCCAGGACATGGTTCAAAAACAGGACCATATAAATATTCAATAAGAAACTATTGAATAAATGAATGAGGAGTGGGTATCAGGAAATGAAAACCATTATCAGTGGGTCACACACTGCGTGATAAGCACTGTCAAGTATTTTGCCTATGTCATTTCGCTGATTTTCCAACAATCCTATTAAGCAGGTATTATTCCCATTTAAGAAATGAGTAGATTGAGGCTTTGAGGGATTATATAACTTGCCCAGTTTCCCATCACTAGTAAATGGCAGAAACAGAGCAGGATGCTGGAGTGGGGTGTGGGATGTAAGCAGGAGTTTCCTCCATTGGAGAAGGCTTTGATGTGGTTTTGAGAAAGTCTGCTTTTGGTTAACACTAGGAAGTGGAAGGAGTTTGTGAATAAAAAGGTACAATTTAGTGGTAAGACAATGACCTTCCAGATGATGAAGTGAAAATGAGACTGTGGAGTAGTGAGGAGGGCCGAAAGGTCAGTTCTCAAATGGTGATGAGAGAATGGAAAGATGCAGCTGTGTGAATGGATTTGAAACCCAGGATTTAGGAACCATTTCTTTGATACTACTTTCCGTACATTGAGGAAACATAGCACAGAATATAAAACAATAGAAAACCAAGTTATGCTATGTATTAGTTACATATTGCTGCATAACAGATCAGTCCAAAACTTAGTGGCTTAAACAAAAACATGCATTGTCTCACGGTTTATATAGAACCTTCATCTCCTGGGTTCTCATAAGCCTTCAATCAAGATATCAGCCCAGGCTATAGGCTGCTTCCAAGTTCACTCCTAATGCTGTTGGTGGAATTCAGTTCCCAGCAGGTTGTAGGACTTTGGGTCTCTGTTCCTTACCACTTAGCCTCTCCATAAAAACTCACAACATAATAGCTAGCTTTATCAAAATGAGCAAGTGAGAGAAGAGCCAGAGAATGTGAGCAAAATGGAAGTCATGGTCTTTATAACCTAATTTCAAAAGTAATAGCCCATCACTTTTGTTAGGTAGAATCAAGTCAAAATGTAGGGGTGGAAGTATACAATAGAATGAATACCAGGGAGGTGGGAATCACAGGTGGCTATTTTAGAAACAGCCTACTACGAAATGATTTGCTAGGGATAAGAAGCTCTCATCCAAATAAATAAATTAGAGGTGAAGTTGGTGTAGAGCTTAACATGAGATAAAAGAGGTACAGGAGTCTTTCGGTTATTTGAGGCTAGGGGAGGCGGCGAACAGATGAATGGGGGGTAAAATCTATTTTTAATAAATAATTAAACAAACAAACAAAAAAAGAGGTACAGGTTATGAATCACTTGGTTCCATAGGGAAATCAAATGATCTAGTCAGACTCAGATGTGGCTTTCTGACTCACCTTCTGCAATGGGCTTTCTGGAAAGAAGTTACCTGCAAACTTACCTGACTCTCAACTGAAGTGTTAGTTAAGGTAGAAACGTTTTGGTGTATCATCCTCATTTGAACATTTGATCGCGGATTTGAAGTGTTATAGTTTTTAAATGACAGCTCCATTTTTCCCAAACTGTTTCAAAGGATTCAGTAATAAAGGCATATTTACATGAACCACGGTTAAGTTTTGAAACCTACATTCTGAGTTTTTCTCATGGTCTTCAGTGGTCAAAAAATAGCAGTGGCTGAGATAAGGTGCTGCATGCATTGATGATTGTTGCAGATATTCAGTAAAGGGGGATCCATTCTTGTTAATTGAGAAAGATACAGTTTTTATCCTCTGAAACGTAGGACCTTATTACTGTAGACCTAAAGGGAATTTTTGAAGGTCTTCTACATTTGTGGGAGGCAAACTTGGTCAAGACTATCTTATCACAAAGGTGCCAAGGCAATTGAATGACAAAAGAATAGTCTTTTCAACAAATTGTCCTCAGACAACTGGATGGTTACTTGCAAATGAATGAAGTTGGATCCCTAGTTCATACCATTTACAAAACTTAACTAAAAAATGGATCAAAACCTAATTAAGAGCTATAACTACACAACTCCTAGATGAAAACAGAGGAGTAAAACTTCGTGACCTTGGATGAGATCATGATTTCTTAGCTATGACATCAAAAGCACAAGTAACAGGATGAATTTTGCTTCATCAAAATTGGAAACTTTTGTGCTTCAAAGGGCACCACCAATGAAGGGCCTTGCATAAAAATACATAAAGACCTCTTAAAACAACTCCATAACAAGACAGATAACCCATTTAAAATGTGGGTAAATGATTTGACTAGATAATAAAGAAGATAGAGGTCAATACACACATGAAAAGATCCCCAATTTAGTCATTGGGGAAATGCTAATCAGAACCACAACAGGGACACCTCTTCACACCCACTGGGATAGTTACAATGAAAAAGACAAACAATAAAAAGTGTTGGTGAGTATGTGGAGAAATTGGATGCTTATACCTTGATGGTGGCAATATAAAATGGTACGGCTGCTTTGGCAGCCTGGCAATTCTTGAAAAAATTAAGCATCGAGTTAGCACGTGACTGGGCAATTCCACCCCAAGTTTTTACCCAAGAGGGTTGAAAATCTGTATCTTCACAAAAACTTGTACACAAATATTCATAGCAACATTATTCATACAAAATTAGCCAAAATGTGTAAACATTCCATCTCTCAGCTGATGAATGGATAAAAAAATGTTTATAATATTGATAAGTACTGGAATATTATTTGGCCATAAGAAGAAATGAAGCATCGATACATGCTACCACATCAATGAACCTTGAAAACATTATAGTAAGTGAAGGGATCCAGACACAAACACCACAGATTGCATTAATTCCACTTACATGAATTGTCCAGAATGGGCAAATCCGCACAGAGAGAAAAGAGATCAGTAGTGGTGGAGGCTGATGGGAGGGAGGACTGTTAATGCTTATGGATTTTTTTTTTGAGGTGGGTGTGAAGAAAATTTTCTGCAATTAGTTGGTGGTGACCAATGTACAACTTTGTGAATATCCGAAAAATACCCACAGAATTATACCCATTAAAAGGGTGAACGTTATGGCATGTGAATTATATTACAAAAAAGCTGTTAGGAAAAAACCGTCTCATTTCACCTTTTGTAAGCCTTGAAATTTAATAAATGACAGTCTGGACTATATTGTTAGGTGCCTGAGAGCCGACTTTGACCAATGTGAACTTCAAGCCACCGGCATTCCATTAACATGTTTCTTAGGTAAAGTATGTTGCATCCTGTAGCATGAAGCTGATTCTGCCACAAAAACCTGTCACAAGCACCCCATTGAACATTGCTCATAGAACTGTAGAGTTCCTCTCAGCATGAATATCAAGACCAAGAAAAAAAAATCCATTCTTTGTCATTTCAGTGTTTTGAGTTTTCATTAGCAGTTTGCTCCTAAAGATGAGTAATTTAACAAATGTAATTAGACAGGATGTGAACACTTGTCACGTCAGATCTCCTAAGAAAAAGTTCAAGTTCCAACATCTCATTCCCTGAATTCTCAATTTTGTGTTTAAAAGTAGAAATGATTGTTTCTTGAGCATAAAATCAGACGTTTTTCATTTTAAAACAGTATATTTCTAAGCACAAGATAGATAATGACAAAAATAAAAAATGCCTGCAAAGAGGATATTACCACCCATGACAGCTTATTTTTTGATTTGGTAATTTTCTGTCAAATTCAGAGCAGCTGGAGAGAGTAGCCAGTAACAAAATAAGACAGAGTTATAGAGCCCACACATGGCAATATTTTTGTGTAAAATTAGTCAAAATCATTATACTTGTAGATGAAGAAATGGATTCCAACAAGTTTGCATTTTGAAAGAGCAGTCATATTTGGTCTTAGTGAATTGCAAGAACTGAGCAATTTATTGGATTAGTTGATCACCAGCATTGTAACTCACAATAACATGTCAGGAAGTCTGCCAAGCATTGGCTCTCAGAAGGTTGGGATAATAATACATTGATTTTCAATGAGTAGAATTCAACTCATATTGTCGTCTATCTGCATATCCAAGGAACTGAGGGGAAATAGCCATTAGAAGAATTTTCCATGGAAAGTTCTTTGTTTTGCTCTTATGTATGCCTAAAATTTTCTGATGACCAACGGTGGGATGAACATAAATGTGCCTCATTTAAAGAAAAGCCAAAATTCAATACTTCAATTTTAAAATATAAATGAGAGAAATGGCTAATCCCAGGTCTGGGGCAGGACAGGTACCAGATGAGCCTGAATCATAAAATAAGGTAGCATTAGGTATATAGTTGACTTGTCACAAGGACCAAGGTTTACCCTGTAGGGGCTACTACTATTAGTGCCAACAAATCTAGGACAATTAGAACATCAAAATAATTATGTATAAAAATGAACTATAAACTCTTGGAGAAATCATGAGTTCATATTAAAAGTAGATCAATAAATAGGAGAGAAGGGAGAGGTATTGCTGATAGTTGAATAACAAGGGCCAATCAATAAATGTGGGGAAGCCCTGGACTCGGAAATGGATTATTTTGCAGCCTCCGTTGTACAAATTGGATCAGACAAGAATAATCAATGGATTCTAAATACAGGAAGAAATTTTGATGAGGGACACAATATTTGTATGGATTTTAAGTGTTTCTCTATAGACTACTTATCTGTTGTAAGGGAGACAAAAAGTTTCAGGATATGCAGTGAAGAATCAGATCACATTTTATGCCTTGACTGATGATCAACATCACTCTCATCACTCAGGAAGAACAAACGACTATTGCGTAGCTGCAGGTGTGACATTCCCAGAAGGACACA
The DNA here is from genome assembly GCA_032199065.1 of Smutsia gigantea. Taxonomy (NCBI): domain Eukaryota; kingdom Metazoa; phylum Chordata; class Mammalia; order Pholidota; family Manidae; genus Smutsia; species Smutsia gigantea. Next base: position 46,768 of record JAVSCE010016465.1, on the reverse strand, counting down.
TCACATTATGGAGTATTCCAGCTGAGAATGCATAAGCTTAATGTAATCATGAGGAAACATCGGACACATTCAATGGAGGAACTTTATCTATTAAACAAGAGAGGGACTGTATTTTTCCAAAGAGTCAATAGCATGAAGGATAAAGGCTATGGAAATGTTTCAGATTAAAAGAGGTCAGAGACATGACCAATAAATGGAATCGCTGACCCTAGCCTGGAACTTGTACAGGATCGGTGGTGGTGGGGTGGGGGGCAAAGCAATGTATAACACTTAGGTCGGGTGGTGAAATTGGAATTCAAGTTGTAGATGAGATAAAAATATTTGCTGATGTTAAATTTGCTGGAGTTGACAACTGTACTTGGGTAATGGAACAATATTCTCATTCCTGGGAATGAGACATTGAGTTAACACATTGAGTTATTTATGGGTCAAGGCCATGATATATTTAATTTACCATCAAATAATTTAAAAAAATTAGATCTAGCTACATACGTAGATAAAGAGTACCAAAGACAGAGCAGATGGTGTAAAATGTTAAAAATAGATGAATAGGAGTAAAGGGTATATGGGTATTTTCCATATTATTTTTGCTTCCACAATTGATCTGTAAATTTGAAGTTATTTCCAAATAAAAAGTTAAAAATATATCATTGATTTGGGAACTTTTTGTTTCTCTTGGCAAGAGATTGCTTGCTTGTTAAGAACCCAGAAATGAATCCCTTGACTTGGAAAATCTACTAGGGCATTTCAAATATGATGACTTTGCAAATTAAAATTTGGATGCAAGTTTGGGATTATGTCAAGAAGGAAAGGCAAAAGGCTAACTTTATTTCTGTTTAGGGGCTATTTGGTTACAAGAAAAACAAATCCACATTAACCAAAAGGATATTTATTATAAGGAACCAAGAAAAATTCATGAAACCCAACTGTGGGAAGTACTACTGGCCTCATGGGCACTGTTAAGATGTTATACATCTCCCCCTCTTTTCTTTTTCTCGCTCTCCCCTCCCTTTTCTCCTCCCTTTCCTTGTCTCATCTATTCAGCTTTGGCCAGAGTGACAGGAATTCCAGAAAAGTGAAGCAAAGGTTATAGAGGCACTTTCAAATAAAAGGGAATGGGCTGTGCTGGCTCCCCACGTATTTATTTTTATGTTGAAATTGAAGAGGAATCATTGGCCATTGCTCTTTATATACTTTATATAGCTCAATATATTTAATATATTTTAGTAGTAATTTATCTTAATGGTAATACAGGACTTAACAATTTTTTATTTAATCAGTGATATGCTTAGATTTGCCTTTTAAAAAGATCACACTGACGTGACAGGGAGAGTCACTTTTAGAGAAATTCAAGTGGATGTGGGATATAATTTATGTGCTATTATTATAGTCTAAGCAGAATACGGTGAGTTGGGCTGGAATTCAACAGCAGTGGAGGTAGAGAGCAGAGAATGGATGAGGAATATTTTTAAGGGGTACAACTGAGAAGCCCTTGTTAATTACTTTGGCTTGAATGTGAATGGTTAGAAAGAGAGGAAAATTTCAAGGATGCCTCCCAGGTTTCCAGCGGAAGTGAGTGGTAGAGCCATTTATGGAGATTGAAAACATTAGAGGAGGAGTAATTTTGGGGAGGATATGTTGTGAGTTCAATATGGTTTTGTTTTGTTTTTTTCATTTGAGAAACCAGAAAAGAAACAAATGGAGCTCTTGAGTAGGTAGACCTATGAATTTGGCATTTGGGGTGCTGAAGAGTGAGCTGATCTAGGGAGACAAGCTTGACAAAGGTGGCAAGTGGATGGTCTTTGAAGCCATGGGAATTTATGCAGTAACTTTTTAAGAAGGGAAAAAGGGAGTTGATAAAAGGCATTTGAACCAAACCCTGAAGAACTCCAGTGTTTAAGGAATGGATGGACGGGGAAGATCTCCAACAAGAGACTGAGAAGAAATGGCTTGAGATATAGGGGGGAAATCAGAAGAATGTAGCATTGTCAAATGCACGGAGGGTTTCAAAGAGGATCAGATGGTCAACTATGTCATGTGGTGATGATAGTCAAGTAAGATAGGGCAGGTATCATTCTTATCCCCTTTTTGCAAATGACATACCTATTAAGGATCAGAGACTTAAATGACTCATTCAAGATCATGACACTATTAGGCAATGAAGCTGGAGTTTGGGCTCATGTCTCTCTGACTCTAATATCTGTTGCCTGTTCATTTAGTGTGCAAATATTTATTTTGTACCTACTATGCATAATGAATGCCAGACACAATACAATGGACAAAACTTGCATGTTTTAGAGCCCATACTCATGGAACTGCAATTTGGTGCAAATTGAAAGGTGCAATTTGTAAGGAATGGGTAACCAGGCTGTATTAGCTTTCTATTGCTGCATAACAAATTACTACAACTTCATGGCATGAAATATCCATTTCTCATCTTATAGTTCCATAGGTCAGAAGGTTGGGCAGGCCTGACTGGGTACTATGCTCAGAGGCACCCAAGGCCAAATTCAAGGCAGGCCTGTGCTCTTATCTGGAGACTGGGAGAGAATCCATTTCCAGCCTCATTCAGGTTGTGGGCAGAATCCACTTTACTACAATAGGACTGAGGTCTCTGTGTCCTTGCTGGCTGTCAGCCACAGCCTTTCTCAGCTCCTGGAGGTGTTTTGCAGATCTTTGCCATGGGCTTTTGAACAGATGTTTTTACAGCATCACAGCTTACCCCTTCAAGGCCAGTGGTGGGATCGCTCATGTAGAATTCTCCTCAAGCTTTGGATCTCTCTGACGTCTCTTCTGCTGTCAGCAAGAGAAACTGCCCTGCTTTTTAACATGGGCTCCTGTGATGATCAGTTTAGGCCCACCTCAATCTCCCTCTGGTCATACAACCTAACAAAATCATAAGAGCTCATCATATTCACAGGTTTATCCACACCCAGACAGGAGGGGATTACACAAGAGTGAGGGTTACTGAGGGTCTAACTTAGCATCCTGCCTACTACACAGGCATAAGCCCGTGATGCTTCCTTCTAAAAAATTTCACTGTTTCAGAGAGAAGAATGCATATGGCTGACCAGGCCATTACTTGATTGTAATAGCATCAGCATTCCCAGAAAAACACCTGGTCTTTTTCTCTGGGAATCAGCTTCCAAAGGGGAAAAATATAAGATGATTCTGCAGCAAAAGGGACGTGCTCCATCCACTTCACCATGACACCACAGATGGGAAGCTCAGCTGCCTTTCTGGGAAGAGGGACTACTCTGGTCTGCATGGAAGGCCACCCAAGAGAGAGTACATCCATATGGGAATCTGAAGAAGAAGTCAAGGCCATGAACACAACATCAGATCCTACCACAGCTGCTTTGGCTTCTCCCAGAGAGATCAAGACAGACCTCTGTCCCATGAGCGAGAGAGTCCAGCATGCTGATGATTAAGGGGGAAATAATGCTCTGCGGATGAGCAATACCAGGATTTACTGCCCAGCCTCCCATCAAGATTCAGTTTGCTGCTTTTAGAGTTGTAGCAAAATGCCCTTTCTTTGCAGAAAGCAGAGGGAGAGACAGAGATATGGGAAATGCAATTCCAAGGGCTGCCAGTCTCTGAGAATCTGGGGCCTGGACTCTTGGCTTGCAGAGTTGCAAAGCCTTCCGAAGGCCACAGACGCGTCAGTAAAAGTGAATGGAAGGCCTCTGACAGCTGCAAAATTACAAACAGACCTGGCATGCTTACTCAGGAGCCCAGCAGAATATGAGCGTCGCTTACTGTTGTAAGTCATGGGACAGCAGGCACTCACTTCCCTGGAACCGGCTTTGGCATTAAAAAAAAAAATCATCATCTGCCTTTTTTTTTTTGGCCAGCCCAGACCCCCAGGGGGAACTTTGTTGTTGTGTCTGCGTCCTGCCCATCGTTTGTAGTACAGAGGAATCACGCAGCTGAATCAATGGCTGTCTGGAAGTACTGAAGAATGGAGGGGGGCAGAAATCTTAACACGAAAGGCATTTGGAGAAAAGGAAAGGCTCATATTTCGACAGGCCTGACTGGGTTCAAGCTGCTATTTGGGTGATCTTAGAAATGTTGTTTTTTCTTTCTTGATCTTCAGTTGGCTTCCCTGAATCCGAGTTTCTCATCCGTAAGGTGGGGTAGTGGGACAGCAAGAGAGGATAATGTCTATAGCTATGGAAAAAAACCTCCATAATAGAATAAGTACTCAATAAATAATAGGATGAGTTCTGAAATGTAGGTAGTTTTTGTCCAAATCCAGAAGATATTATTGGCTGCCTACTCAGTAACCTTTCCTCCCACCTTCTTCCTGGCTGGCAGAACTTGTTTTCCACTGTAGATACTGAAAAGGTAAATCTTCTTGTTTTCCTAGCTTCACTTAGAGCCTGGACATGGGCATGTGACCCAGTCCTGGCCTGGACCTGCAGAAGGAAAAGTGGGAAGAGGAAAAACACAAATGTCCATGACTTTGGAGACTTTGGAGAGTCGCTGAATTCATCTTGGAGTTTCCTTCCTATATTAGGATGGTCTGAGTTATGCTGAGGAAAAAAGCAAGCCCCATACCTTAGAGGCTTATCACACTAGATTTATTTTTTTTGCTCACACTGTGTGTGCAGCATGGACTAGGTGGGGATTTGCTCCGTGTCTTTACTCTGGAGGCCAGGCATATGGAACAATTGCATTCTAAACATTGTAGATTACTGTATCAGAGGAGCAAAAATATCCCCAGAAGGTCTGTAATCATTCTCTAAATTGTCTTTTCTTCCCAGTTTATTACTCATCTTCACTGATAGGCTGACTTCTCCAAATTTTCACTTTTTACCTTTATTAGACAGCTCCTGCTGCAGTGATGCTATGTAACAAATAGCCCCAAACCTTAGTAGTTTATAATAACAAACAAGTGTTTCTCACTTATAGATCGGTAGGTGAGTGGTAGTTTTGCTGGGCTTTGTTAGGATTGCCTCCACTTGACTTTACACACGTATGGAATTCAGGTCTTTTCCAGGTTGGTCTTTATTTTGGGATGAGCTGCTACCTGGTATATGTTCTTCTCTTGGCTAAGGAAAGATATGCAAGCAAATTGATTCATGCAGGTACATTTAATATCCCTATAGGTGTCATGTTAGTTAATATTTCATTGGTCAATCAAGTCACATGGCCAAGCCCAAAGTAAAAGTGGTAAGCATGAGTATGCTGCCTTCTCTACGTGGAGGTACAACAAAGTCATGTGCCAAGAGATGGAGGCACATGATTTTATTACAAGGAGAAAGCGAGATCACAACTTTCAGTAGCTCCACCTCTCCCACAGAATAAAGCCTAGGGTACTAAATGGGGGCATTTGAGACTCTACATTTTTACTTTTTCCTTCTTTTCTATTCTTTTCTCCCAGGCTTCCTTACTGAGGTGAACTGATATATTTTATCTCTGATCATTCAGGATCTAGTTGTGGTCATATCTCTGTGTTTTGTTGATTACATTCACCCATTGAGATAAGTCAAACCCTTCTTCTTCTTCCATACCCCAACCAAAAGCCTAAGATACCCTTCCATGCAGTCAGTCTTTTGGGTCTGCACCATAGTGTCTCCTCAGAATGTTTATTTAGGGATTAGCAATTGTAATCTTGGATGGATTGTCCCTTTTTTATCCCATGTAGAAACCATAACATTGAAGCATACAGAATAACTTGACCACTTGGAATTCAAATTCTTGGCCTTACTAGAGGGCGATACCCACAGGCATGCAAGCCAGTAATCATTTTCATTTCCTTAAGATAGGAACTTTGGTAACAGGATCCCCCTTTTCATTAGTCACGGACATTTAGGGTCCTGGGTAATTGAAATAAAGCAGTCGAAGTGTGATTCTGCTCATATAATCCTTGGAGATTTAATTGATTGCATGCTATTTGGCTGAGCACGAAAGTCTCTCTCAAAATGAAATAGATGAAAAAAGCCCATGTAAGAGAGAGAAAAGCCTTTTCCCGCTACAGTGTTTTATACTATAGCTGCCTTCCAACACTCAGCACAAAAAAAGAGGGTTTTTAGAAAATGTTAGGCCATTTCTGCTACCTTTATTCTTAACTTGGAAATCTTTACTTGGGAGGGACTTTTTTACATTCTGCTGTGAGCTCTCAGTGTGTAATAACATCCAGCTCTCTATTTTAATTTTAGGAAATTGCCTCTAAGTCTGGCGTCAGTGGGTCAGTGTTCAGATACTTAAAATCATGTAGATTGGACGTAGCCACCATTGGTAAGAGGATCAGTTTAACACAGAGGGAATTCAAATAATCCTGGGGTAGCTGTCTTTGATAAGGAAGAAAATGCCCTTAAATATTGCAGCATTGCTTAACCCTGAAGCGGTTTGTATTGGGGTCCCCCAAAGGAACAGAACCAACAGGATCAATGGATTAATTGATGATAGATAGAAATATGTATCTTAAGGAATTGGCTCACACAATTGTGGGGGCTGGCAGGTTCAAAATCTGTAGGTCAGCTGGCTGGAGACACAGGGAACTCTTGGTATAGCAGTCTTGAGTCTGGAGGCAGAAGAGACTCCCTTTCCAGAACCTCAGTCTTTTCCCTTGGGGCTTCTGATTGGATGCAGCCCGTCCACATTATGGAGGGTAAACTGCTTTCTCAAAATTGACTGATTTAAATATCAGTCCCACCTAAAAAGTGTCTTCACAGCCACATCCAGACTTGTGTTTGGGTAAGGAACTAGGTACCATAGCCTAGACAAGTTGACACATAACAACAGACATACAGCTTTAATCCAAGCTTCCTGACATTTAGGCAGAAAGTTGGGAATTAGGTACCCAGCACTGGCTGAAGCCACTTCCAAGGAAGGGGAGTGTCAGTTTAGCTAGGATCACCTTGCACTAATGTGTAATAGATCTCTGTACCTCAACTCCAAATGCCTTCTAACAAAAAAATCCTTCTTAGCCCTAAAAGATTCAAGATAGCCATTGCTTTATTCTTTACCTCTTCCAAAATGCATTTTAAGAATGCCTTTACCAGCTCTATTGCCTACTTCCATTCACCTTCCTTCTTCATTTCTTCTGATCATCTTAAGTCATTTCCAATAATCATGTTTTCCTAATTTAATTCATAATTTCCTATACAGGGCCTAATCTTTACCTTTTCACATAGTCATGAAATGAAGAGGGTACTTGTTAGTGAAAATTAAGTTACCACATTCATTAAAGATATCTTGGTTTGCACAATTCATGTTCTGAAAAGTTGGCCATTTGTTTAAGGGGATCTGAGGAGGGGACGCTTGTACTGAATGAGGTTTGAGAACAGGAAATTTCCATGTAAGTCAGATGGTACAATTAAGATAATTAGTTAAAACTGTCTTCATAAAATTATTTATAAACTTAGGTAAAATTAAGATTTGTTTATTAAATTGTAACTTAACGAAGGGAATATCTTAATTCAAATATAGGATAAACAATAGTTTTACTCTAGTAATATACATATTAAAATAGGACTGGTACTCTGAGGACAAATACCATCACTGTTTACAGATAATATGAACAGAAGTGTTTCATATATTTAAGACTTTTCCAAGCTTTTAATATATTTGTATATTCTCTCTTCTTCAGGATCTTTAATACTTAACCACTTTGCATTAATCTAGTAAAAAATCTATGTATATTTCATATTTGTATATTTTCCTTAAATCAACTTAACTATGACTGAACCTCATCTTACCCCCTGCCCATGGACAATTACATCTCAATAATTACTGTGGTTCCTTCCTTGCTTTTTCTTTTATTGTCCTTCCTTTCCTACCTCCATTGCCCATATTCCCTGGTGTGTAGAGATTCTAAAGTTATAGCACCCAGTTGGGGAAATGAAGTGGACAGTTTCTTCCCACCACCAGTCAGCGCTAGTTAACCCCAAGATACCTTTGTCTCAGCCTCTTTAGCCCCTTCAGAGCTCATCCTCTGCTATTTCTCTGTCACTTTGGGGCACTTGACTCTTTGCCAAGACTGAGAGACTCTCTGCCTTGGGTCTAACATTCCTAAAACACTTGTACTCCGTCCCCCTCAATATCCTGCCATTTGACCGGTGGTGGCCGAGCCCAGCCACTTATCAGTTTGACAAGAATAAACCATTGCTCAGTTGAGCAAAATTCCTTTTTCTCTACCTAATCACCCAGACTTCTCTCTCTCTTCCTCCCAGATGAAGAACCTCTAGCATAATCTCACCAAGGATTTCAGACTCTAGAAAAGGAAGAACCAGCCAGGAAATATCTGCTTGGCCCAGACGGGCCAAGCCACCCTACCGGCATGAACAGTATGTCTTCTGGTACAAGACACACACTGGTGCTTTCTGGTTATTTCTACTTTGTTTCCTCTGCTGGATGGAAAACTCCTTCGGGTCTGTGTTTCTTGCCTCACTGTATGTTAATTTTTCAAGCTGCTATAACAAAATACCACAGACAGAGTAGCTTATAAGCAACCAAAATTTTATTTCTCACTATTTTGGAGGCTAGAAGTCCCAGCATGGTTCAGTGGAAGACCCTCTTCCGGATCTCAGACATCTTGTATTTTCACACGAAGAAAGGGGTTTGGTATCTCTCTGGGGTCTCTTTTAAAAAGAGTGCAAATCCCACCCATGAGGGCTCCGCTCTCCTGACCTGATGTCCTCCTGAAAGCCCCACCTCCTAATGCCATCGTCACCTGGGGTGTTAGGATTCCAATATGTGAATTTTGGAAGACACAAACATTCAGATCATTGCACTTTATAAACATCATATTTCAATATCAAAGATACCACTGAAAGACTGGATGCAGGAGAAAAACAAATACAGGTACAAAAAACAATTTACAAATGTAACTACCATTTGCCAACAATCATCTGGGGAGCTTCTGGAGATTTCCCTTCTGGGACTTCTTACGTGGGGGTGCCAATTTAACAGGACTTGGGTAATAGGAGTGGGCCCCAGGAATCTGTATTTGCAGAACTCCCTAGGATTTCCAGTTAGAGACCCACTGATATAAATTAATAATTTCAATATATAGAAGAAAACATGAGTTTAGAAAGGGTAAGTGACTTTGTAAAGATACAGCTAGTGACAGAGATAAGAAAGTGACCCTTATTTGATTTACATTCCTTTTTATAAGTACATTATTTGTGTTATAAAGACTACATGTTTATACTCCCCAGAGCTAATCACAAATTATATTTACTAGGTATCCTGTCAGGCATTTTATATATAAATATAAAAGTTTTCATGTGCATATGTACACCATGTTTTATCCAAATGAGATTGTGGCATACATACTCATATTACCGGTTTTTTTCACTCCAAGTCTTTCACATCAGCATTTATGCATTATAGATGGGATGCAAACTTTAATGTTTATATATAAAATGTCTGAAAGGATACCTAATAAATATAATTTGCAGTTGGCCCTGGGGAGTGAAAATGAGAGTCAGAGATGGAGGGGAAAATTACCTTTCACCATACACCTCTGCCTAAAGTGTTTGAACTTTTGGCATAAATATGTATTGTCTTTATAACAAAAACAGTGTATTTATAAATAGGCAAGCAAATCAAACTGGGTTCCTTTCTTATCTGTCACTAGCTGTCTCTTTTCAAATCAGCATAAATAGATCTACTTAATTTCCCACATAACTTCCTTTTTTAAGTATGAAAGCATTTGGTAAGGTGAGTCTCTACGCTCTTAGTGATGTTTTTCAAATATAAGATGGCTTTCAATTATAAGTTTACTTATATTTATTATCAGTGAAAACGTCTACACTGCCTGAGGGAAATACCAAGGCTCATGTCAGGTGATTGGCAAGTGGGAGGCCACGCCATCAGGACGACAGAGGGGAAGAGGGGCTGCCCTGGGGGCCTCCTTTTTGGGAGAAGCCTTTGCTCACTGTAAAATACATTCAACTAAGGAAAAAAAGGGACATGATGTGTTTACCAGTTTTAAAAGCGGGTAAGAGAGAGAAAGGTGGCAAAATAGAAAGTTGGGCAGCAGGTAAATTATTGCCTTATGAAATATTGGATGTAGGCTCACATGAAAAATGGTTTAGCAAGAAATGAAAATCTGAAGTTACTCTGGACTTGATTTTATGTTAATTTTGAAGGCTCTAGGGTTGTAATAGCAATAGAATGCTGGGGAAAATGGTCATATTATCCAATTCATAGCAATAATGAAAGTGAAATCTGGCTCTAGTTACAGTTGTCGCTTTTTTAAAATTTACGTGTTCACACATTTGATGTGTCATACTTTGCCTTTATTCATTTGAGCTTCTGGTGTTTGGATGGCATGGCCTGTGGAGGACATATAGATCCTAGTTGTAATGTGCTGCATGTATTGGTCCCAAAGTTCTCTTTTTAAAAATTATCCTTCAACTTTAAATTTTTGTAAAATATAAGCTTTTTTTGATCTTTTTTTATTGTGGTAAAACATACATAACAGAAGTTACCATGTTAATCATGTTTAAGCGTATAACTAATTCAGTGGCATTAAGTACATTTACAATATTGGGTCAGCATCATTACTATCCATTTCCAGGATATTTTCATCCTCCCAAATAGAAACTCTGTAACCACTAAACAATAACTCTCCATTCCCTCCTTCCCCAAACTCTGATCACTTCTTTTCTACTTTTTGCCTCTATGAATTTGCCCATTCTAGGTACCTCATGTGAGTAAAATCATAACCACATTTGTCTTCTTGTGTCTGGTTTATTTCACTTAGCATAATGTTTTCAAGATGCATCCATGTTGTAGTATGTGTCAGAATTTCATGCCTTTTTGTAGCTGAGTAGTATTCCATTGTATGTATAAAGCATATGTGAAGAATGTATTCATCTGTTGAAGTTGGGTTGTTTCCATCATTGGTGTTCATGATTTCAGTTCTTTCGCGTCTGTACCTAGGAGTGGAATTGCTGGACCATATGGCAATTCTAAGTTTAACCTTTTGAGATACCTCCTGCTTACCACAGTGGTTGCCTCTTTACATTCCAACCAGCAATGCATAAGGGCTGCAGAAGTTCTCTACATCCTCACCAATACTTGTTACTTCCCCGCCGCAATCCCGTTTCTTTATAATAGCCGTCCTAGTGGGGGTGAAGTGGTATATCACCTTTGATTTACATTTCCCAAATGACTAATGATGTCGAACATATTTTCCTGTGCTTACTGGCCATTTGTATAACTTTGGAGAAATGTCTGTTCAAGTCCTTTGCCTATTTTTAAACTGTTTTTCTTGTTGCTGTTGAGTTGTCCAGAGTTAACGTTTTTCATGTTACCTACTTCTGGTTGGCCATACATCCCATCAGGAAAGTGTGCAGCTGATTATCTAGATTATTAGAGAGCATGGGGTCCTTGAGGCATCTTCTGGCTGTAGCATACCTGGGTGGGCTTCATCAACATCCCCCCCATGTACTGGAATACAGTTGCCTCCCAACTATCTGACGGCTTTGTCTGGTGTACAAGGCATTCTAGAACCTCACCCTCTCCCCTGTGCCTCTACCCCATAAGCAATTTTCATCCAATGACTGAAGGGAGTTAGTGTGTAACTAACTAACTGGGGTGGATATGGAGGCATAAATTACACCCTAGATCCCAGAGTTCCCAGCAGGAACTAGGCATTTACTCTCAGTGGTAACTAATTTAATAACCCTGTTTTCTTTTCTTTTCTTTTTCTGGCTCACCTCCCCATTTTCCTGGTGTTGCCTATCATCTCATCCCAAACAAACAACTTGCATTGAATCCTTGCCTCATGATCTGGGGGAGTCCTAGCTAACATGGAAGCACAGGCTCTGTGCAGGGCACCAGTGAGTTGGTGGTATGGGACTGAATAGAGTGGGGGAGTTTTAGAGCCTTCCTTAAGTTACTGTCCTCCTCCAGGATCTTCTCCTGGAAGCCCCCAAGACAACTTCTCTCCTTGGTGTGGTAGCCCGGGTGCCCATTAGCAGTGATTTACTTCCGACTGCCAGTAGACCGTTAAGCAGCAGTTGTGTTGCAACCTTCCACGGTATATTGAAGTCCTTTGCTTTTGTTTTCTGTGGAAAAACTTTTTTTGGCTTATTAATTTTGGTTTCTGTATACTTTTTAAATACAATGTCCCATGGTTAGATCAGAGAGTGGCTTGATATCAAAGGGTGGACATCGTCTTAAAATGAGATGCTCTTCCAGGATTTTGAGCAATAGACAACTATGACCTTATGGCTAAGAATTTCACAGGCAGTTTGTCATTTATTCCTTGTTGCTATTATGATTTCCACCTTACAGATGAGAAAACTGAGACTGGGAATAATATTTGAAACAATAAATTGTAGCTCTTCTTTTTGTTACATTAAAAATGTTGATTCGGTAAGTGTTTCAAGAAATGAAATGAATGGGACATAGACAAAAGGCTCACTTCTTAGATTTGCATTTGCAACAAAAGTGGAGGGAATAACTAAGAGGCTAGTTAAAGGACTCAGGTTTCAAATCCTTGGCATTTTTAACTTAGGCAAAAAAAAAAAAATTACAGCACGAGTATAGGATGTGGGAGCCCTGGCTAGACAGTAGTTGACCACAAATTTTATATGAGCCAGCAGTGTGATGTGGTTTCTCTAATGCAATGTCCAGCATCATTCTAAGACGGCATCTAACCAGAATATGGGTGTACTCCTCCTTGGTCAGATCAAATGTGTTCATTGGAAGGACCAAAATTTAATGAGATCTTGCTGAAGTAGGAAGCTTCCAGGGGACTTTCAGAATGGTAAGATGTTCTGGAAGCCCTGCTATGTGAGGAACACTTGAGGGCACTAGAGTTTATTTATCGGGAGGTATAGTATAATCATGAGCTTTGGAATCAGACTGACCTGAATTGTAAGTCAGCTCCTCTGCGTTGTAGCTTTGTGACCTTGAACAAAATACTCTCTGCACCCCAGTTCCCTTTTCTTTAAAGTTGGGGTAGTAATACATGCCCTTACACATCCTATAATGCCCAAATAAGAAATTATATGCAAAGTACTTGGCAGTATACCAGATGGATAGTGAAGAGTGGCTTTCATTCTTTCACACATTTGGAAGGTTGTCATGCAAGTAATCAGCTGCCCTCCCCACAACCTCCCAAGACAAGATGGGACCAGTAGGTAGAGCTCCAGGGAAGAAAATTTCACTTCAGTATTAGGAGCAGCCTACTGATAATTCAGTTGTCTTACAAAATGCAGATGCCTCAATAATTTGACCTTTGCCTGGAACTCCAGACTGTATACCAGTGCTTTACATGGCAGGCATTTCAAACGTACTGTGGTGAAGACGGAATTCTTGGGTTACCTGCATTGCCTGAGAACCTGGCCAACCCTCAGTCTTTCACACTATCAGCAAACTGTACCACTGCCTGCTCAGTTGTTCAAATCAAATATCTTGGAATTGTATGTGAGTCTTTCTCTGACTCTCCCACCCCACCACCCCAAGCCACACCATCAGTCCAGCTGGAGTTGTTAACCCTAATCCCGAATTATACTCCAAATCCATCCACTTCTGTCTGTCTCTGGGATCACTACCGCAATCCAAGCTATTCAAATATTTTCATTTGATTTACCACAATAGCCTTGTAACTGGTTTCCCTGCTTCTACTCTTGCTGTTTTGGATTCCATCCCCTACACATGAACATGATTTTAAAGTCCCTGTTTAAAATGGTTTAATTTAAAATTTTAAACACCAGCTTCCCATGGCACTTAGAATAGATCTCACGAGCCTTATCATAGCCTGCAAAGCCCAATATTAAATGGCTTACCGCCTACCTTTCTAGCTTTGTTTTCTAGCACCCTTGTTTTAGCCCACCAATTTCCTGTTAATTGTTTATTTCCCCTCTTCTTCTGCTAAACCAAGCTGATTCCCATCTTAGGCCCTTCATCCCAGCTGTTCCTTCTGCTCAGAATACTTGCCTCTCTGAAATCTGATGTTAACTTCTACAAGAGGCCATCCTTGACCACTCAGTCTTTGGGAGACTCTCATGTTGTTCTGTCTTAATGCTTTGAATCTTACGATTTTCCTGTTCATTACTGTATTCCCAACACCTATGGAAGTACTTAAAAACATGTATTTAATACAAGAATCATGGACAATGGAGCTAAATGCTCCATGAAACAGTGAGTCCCTTATCAATGAAAATATATAAGCATGCTTTCTTTGGTGACCAGGTATCCACAGATATTATGGAAAAGATTCCTGCTCTGAGTCAGAGGTCCACCTTGACCACTGGGATTTATTCTGATAGGCAGATTCTATGCTCATATGGACAATTTCCACTGCCAGCAGCTTAAAAGTTGTTCTATGTGTGAAGAAATCTGTGATGCGCTTTGCATATTTTTACATAAAGGAATTAAAGGGGGAGGAAGAATGGAAGAAGAGAAGAAAAAAAAGTGCCTCTAGACAAATATAAGTTTGAAAATGGATGCACTGGCACACCCAAAATCAGTTAACTAGTTGATTTTCATGAATTTAATTAGTTGATAGGCCCAAGATAAATATCATATAGACTTATAAGCACTGAGAGTTATGGACATCCATCCACATGTAAAGCTTCTACCATGTACAGTTTTTTCACTGTGTTGTCTGTCTCAGATGTGGGCATCTGTGCTTTTCTCTAAAAATCAAAAAGCAGAGAATCACTCTCTTCCATAGACTTCATCTGTTCCTTGTTTCAACTGTACAACTATTATCTGCATGTCATGAGTTTCTGACCCCTACTGGGGGAGACCCGAATCGATTACCCATGAGCCACTCAATTTGCAATCATTTAAAATTCCAGACTCACTCTGGCACAGAAAAAGAACAATGGAAACTCGTCATAGTGTTCTCTATTTAGTTTATTTTTTTCCTTGTGCTATTTTTTTCTTTTCTGTTTTCATCCCCACCAGTGTTCTCCTTCTTTTCTGCATGCCCCATGGGTCCCTTAGGGAAACTCAAATCTTCTTGCACCGTCTTATCTTTGGTCACCAAACAAAAACATTAGGTCCTCCCAAGAATCCTTCGCATTTAGTAGGTCAGTAAAGTCGGGTCTGCTGAATGCAGGTGTTCCAGTCTCCACGGAGGCAGGGGACCTGGGCAGGGCCCTGTCTTAACAAGCTGCATGTGGTTTTTCTACCAAGTGGCAGCATTTCTCACTCTCACTATCCCAGCACCGCTCGGAGGGCAACCTGATCTGTCTTTAATCTACTCTGACCACAGAGCAAATGTTTTAAATAAAATCTCTGCATGAGTGAGTCACTACTCTTCTGGCTTTTATATGACATACCGAGGAGTGATGGTTTACTTTGCCGGAGTAACAAAATTAATACAAGAGAAACATTTTTGTTATGTGGTATCTTAAAACACACACACACACACACACACACACACACACACACACACAAAGAAAAAGGAGGGACATATGGGCCTGAGCAGTGAAATTTGCATGAAAAATTCCACTTGACATAAGGAAAAGGATGAAAAAAAAAATGAGGTCCATGTTCTTGGCAAAAAAAAGGGTTAAAAAATTCAACAGGAAGAAATAGGGAAAAAAAACCCACTTTCGCTAAACAGCTGTAGCAACTCTAATAATGCCACTTACATAAGGTCATAATCTCTAAGAAGCTTCGTTTATGGGATCGTTTTTAAAAGAGGTGTTTTATATTCAAAAACGTTTCAGTGGAGAGGGTGCTTGTGTGGATTTGGGAGAGTCTGTGTTACAGGAAAGGAAAGTGGTGATGTTTCTGTGTGTCTCGTTGGGTGCCTGGTTTGGAACTCAGTGCAGGCGGTAGTGGTCGCCTTCCTCTGGGTTGTAAGGATGAGGTGTCTATGGCACACGACAGTTTCTATGCTATTTTGTTTGAATCGGAACGTCCCACTTCTGTAATGTCAGGTCCAGACCAAATGTTCTACAGCCAATGAAAGGGGTGCTGCCTGAAGACACGCAAGGGTGTTCTGGGGGCCTCAGTGATCACTTACGAGTGGAGTAGTTATGTAGCAATGTTGTTTTTCCGTAACATGATTCTGGCTCCAAAATGAAAGGGGATTTCTTTTGGCGCACATCTTGTCTTCATTCAAGGGAGGCACAGCTGATAAAAATGAAGATACCCTTGCCTAGTTTGGCAAATCTTATGAGGAAAGAGATATCTGTGATGAAATGGCAGATGCAGAGAAGGTCAAACACAGTAATGAAGCTTAAATTTCCAGAGAGAACAGACTGGGAGTGGACCCCATCTCTGTAGCCATGGGTGACTTCTAGTTCTGCCAGTTATTATCAGTGTCATTATGGGCACATTACTTACCCTTTGGGGGACTCATTTCCCGCATCTTAGAGTGAGACTAACCATACCTGCTTTCTTCATACAGTAGGAATATTTGAGATCATGCATGCAAAGTCCTGCCATATTTCTGACATATAATCAATGCTCAATTAATGAATCAACAAATGTTATTTTTGTTATGAAATACTCCCCGAGAGCATCTTTCAAGACCCTTTCTCTTTCTTCTGCCTGGTATGATATTTACAAGCAACTTTTCCTTTTTCAACCCAGAAGGCAGATAGATGCTCTTAAGTAGCAGATCTATTATTCTTTGTTCTTGAAGTAGATGCAATTTTTACTCTACAAGCTCAGCAGAAAATTAATTATTTTTACAAAGTGTGATGAAGTTTGACCCTCATTTTCTGATTCACTGGCTCAGCAGAAAATGGAATCTTAATCAAAATTGGGGTTCCTTGGGGGTTTGAATGATATGTACTGGTATTGGGCATTCTAAAGCTTCCTGTCTACTTGTGCATTTGCTTTGCCAAGACCTGGACCTCTCATCTTTTGAGTCCAGGCCCCATAGGTTGATCCATTTTGTCTCCTAAGGTATGGCCATTTTCCAGGAGGCTTCAAGGAAACAGATTCAGGGTGCCTACTCTTCACAGGGCTCTAAGATCTCTGCATCATATCTGAATTTGGGGAACCACACCTTACCTTTATTCTCTGTGCTCTAAATTCCATCTTCTCCAGTATCCCCCTCGGTTCTCTCACCCCACAGGAGGATTACCTATTGCAGTCTACTCAAAGAATTAAGAATTTTGAAAACATAAGCCAGGAAGTGAAGTTATCTTCAGATTGGGCTCTGCAGCACAAACCCTATCAGACAAAGGAACTTGAAGGTCTGCCCCTTTTCTTGTAGGGAGAAATACAGAATAAACAAAGACTGTGTTTATCATAATAAATTACCTTGCCATATGCCAGTTTTGATGATAATCAAAAGGGACATTTCTGGAAGTGTTGTTTACAATTTGCTTTTTACAAATAAATAATGGGTAGAAATATTCCTGACTTGGGATGAGGAGTGGGTGGTTGGAGAAGAGAACTCAACCTGGAATTTAGTTCTGTGAAGTAAATATTTTATTTTTGAATAGGTTTGGATTTTCAGAAAAATTGTGAAGATAGATCAGAGGTGCACCCCGTGCCTAATTTGCCTTATCTTTGATAGCTTATATTAGTAGAGTATATTTACACAGAAAATGAATCAATAATAATTTGTTATCATTCATTCAAGTCCATTAATAATTCAGATTTCTCTCGTTTTAAGCTAATGTCTTTTTTAGGATTCCATCATCCTGTCAACTTGGGTTCCTCTTGGCAGTGACTATGTTTCAGGCTTTTCTTGTTTTTGATGATCTTTGAGCAGTTTTGAGAAGATCTGGCCAACTATAGTATAGCATCCACCCTATTGCATTATTTTCTGATATTTTTCTCAAAGTTATACTGGGGTTATAGGTTCTGGAGAGGAAGACCATTCTCATCATATAGCGAGGGTATATGCTGTTATCATGACTTGTCCCTGTTTTTGCTAACCTTGATCATGGGCTGCATTGGTGTTTGTCAGGTCCTCTACTATAAACTTACTCTTTCTTTTTTCTCCACTTTCCATCCTATACTCTTTGCAAAGAAGTCACTATGTGCAGCTCACACTTATAGGATGGAAAGTCATGTTCCATTTTCTTGAGGGGCAAATATCGACATAAAATATCTGTAAATTTTCTGCATAGGAGACTTTGCCCATTATCCCCTATTTATTTATTTTATTATCTATTTAGTCAACAATGTATTTATGTCTGTATGGACTCACAGTTATTTATTTTACATGTTGGGTTATAATCCAATACTAAGTTAGTTATTTTGCTCAAATGATTCCAGTTTTTGTATTTAAGGAAATTTCCTATGCTTTTTTACCCAGTGCTCACCTGCCGTCTCTTTCTTTTATGAAAATTGTTATGTAGAAATACCTTTACAATTGAAGAGTTCTAATTTTTGCAAACACACTTAATGCCAGGTGATTTTTAGGACTGAGGAAAGCAAATAACAAGTGTTGCCAAGTTTAGAATGCACCTAAGAACTTTTGCATTGAAGTTGTGAACACAACATGACCCTCTTAAGATGTTCAGTTTAGTTTACATTTGGCATATGACCACTTCCTGCTTTTATGGGAGGAAAAAAAATCTCTCCTAAGGTCTGAAATATCAAATGGTTCTAAAAGCAATATTTGGTTGATAAAAGTTTAAGGGATTAGATATGATGGATTTGATTTCCTTCCAAATATACACCAGTTGTGAATTTAAGTCGTAAGAGAGGATGAAAGCCTGTAGCCCACTTTAGGTTGTTCCCTGTCTCCTCTCAAAACTTTTGAAAAACAGTTTGAGATATTTGAGCATTACTAAAATCATCCTGGGCATATCTTCTAGTAAATCCTTATATTGTCCTCTGAAACTTATATTAATA
Source organism: Smutsia gigantea (assembly GCA_032199065.1). Taxonomy (NCBI): domain Eukaryota; kingdom Metazoa; phylum Chordata; class Mammalia; order Pholidota; family Manidae; genus Smutsia; species Smutsia gigantea. The sequence continues at coordinate 28,018 of JAVSCE010016465.1, read as the reverse complement.
ACCATAGTGTTAAAAGTATTCAATAAAATTGTGGTCCAGGGTCATCATTCTTTAGCTCTAGAAATAAGTTGATAAAGGCAGGTAGTTATCTGATACTTCATGTACTACTGTGTATGTTAAGTTTTATATACAGATTTCTCCTGGTTTCTGGTTCTAAGATAGAATAATGCAAACCTACCTTTCCCGCTGCTCACAGCAGAACAGCCGGGGTGTGGACTACAGTGAAACCTGCAGGAGCTGCCCACAGGGGATGTGTTTTCTTGGTTTGCATTCTTTCTCTCATGGCCCTGAGCTGCACAGCAGTGGCACGGGAGGTGAGAACGCCATAGCGATCCCATCTGTCGCCCAGGGGGACTGCAAAAGGGAATCCTCCTGGTCTTTCTTTTCCTCTTGACCTGTTCTGAGAGCAGGCCCCAGTCGCAGAGAAGCATGACACTCTGAGCGCAGGCAGCTAAAACTCGGAGAGAAGCTGTGTTTCTGCCCAGAGCAACCACAAAAGGAGGCCTATCGATGTGTGAGAGTGTGTGGGCATCCCAGAGAGAAGACAGCAGGAGAAGAGATTCCCAATTCTGTGTCTGAACCCACAAAAGTCCGAGGCTCAACTCTGAGCAGCACATTTGTGAGACATACCCCAGGAAACATAGCAAAGCTTTGAGAACCGAACTAAGGTTTAAACTATATTCAAAAAAATCAATCAATGAAATTCACCATACCAATAGACTGAAGGAAAAAAAATGAACTTTTTGATAATCAACATCTGCTGGTGATAAAAACTCACAAATTAGGGACAGAGTGGATAATAAGCATCTGCAAAGAGGCCTATAGCTTACATCATACTTAATGATGAGGAATGCTTTCTCTCTAAGATTGGGAACCAGGCAAGGATATCTACCCTCACCACTCCCATTCCACGTGGAACTGGAGGTCTTAGCCAGTGCAGTTATGCACGCACAAGAGATAAAAAGAATGTACACTACAAAGGAAGAAATAAAAGCCTGAATATTTGAAAATACCATGATTGCCCATGTAGAAAACTCGAAAGAATCTCCAAAAAGTTACTGAAAGCAGTGAATAAACTTAGCAAGTTTGCAGAATATGAAGCCAGTATGCAAAAATTGATTGGTATTTCAATATATTAGCAATGGAAAATTGTAACTTAAAAACAGTATCATTTACAATAGTACTAAATCATGAAATACTTAGGCATTTCAGTTGCACAGAAAAATTTCTGACTCTAATTTGTTAATTTCTTAATGAGAATATATATGAGCATGTAACAACTCAAGCTTGATAAATAGTTGAATGGCCGTGACTAAAGAATGTTTGGGTAGGAATTTTAACCAAAACCATAGGTTAAGTTAGAACTGGAGGCATGCGCATGGGAGTGAATTTCATTAGTTGCTTTTTTTTTTTTACAAAAAAGTAATTCTGTACTTTGGAAGGCAGATTTAGTTAGCCATTTAAGCCTAGGAAGGAAGGCCAATACTACAGACGAAAAGTCAAATCCATGAGCTAGGGTACAGATTTTCAGAATGTTTTACATGGAGCCACCTGGTTTTGTAGAACTGCCTTGCAGTCAACAGTATGTTCGTGTGTGTGTGTGTGTGTGTGTGTGTGTGTGTTGGAGAGTGGGAAGACTGTTTAATTAGGTTCTGCTTGCCCTTGCCTCCCCTGTTCCCTCTAGTCCCAGCAGTTTCGTTTTATTTGTATTTTATTGGAGCTCCATGTAGGAGTGTTCCTGAAAAAAAGAGCTCCATAGCTAAAAATAATTAGGAAAACCACTGATCAATTAGATACAGAAAAAAAACAATGAAATTGAAAGAGATCCCCAAGACAGGTAACAGCTAGCATAGGGCTGCTCTAGAAGCTGGCATTGAATAGAAGATGAAGAGTTTTTCCTTTACCTTTCAAGGGTAGTGTGGGCTTTGAGGACAGGAGCCTTAATGACCGAGAAACTGAAGGCCTGGTAAGGAGTTCAGCTGTTGATAGGAAAATTACAGGGAACTAGTCAGCAACGTCACTGAGGCAAGAACACATCTTGTGTTAAATTGGGCTGTAAAGGTTTGAACTATAACCATCAGAAATGTGATCCAGTAAACTATAGCCTGGGAACAGTTTTGGTCCCAGGGTCTGGGATGGGGCCAGATCCACAGTGGGGTAATATCCCCATGTAATGCTTTTAAGGGGTGGGTCTTGGATCATTTCACTGTGTCACCTGGACAGTTTGTTTAAAATGTGGGTCCTGTGTTCCTGCACCAGTTCTCTGAATCAGAATCTCAGGCTAAAATTCAGAAACCTGTACTTTTTAACAAGAGTGCATCCTAGCAAATCTGATACCCTCTAAAGTGTCAGAATAACTTGCCAAGTCTCTCAAAATTCCTTGTTGCAAAAAATCACTCATGGTGCTTGTTAAGCATTCAGATTTTCAGGTCCATTCCCTAAAAATGCCTGGTTGAGAGGAAGCTGGTGTATTTATATGCTGGGTTCTTCTAATCATAGATAATAGTTGTGGAAGATATTGAGATAAGAGTCAAGTATTCAGAAAATCTGGCCTTTATTGAAGAATTATTGTAATGTTACAGGAAACTCCCAAAGAATATTTAAAAAGTCCTTTTTTGATTTTCTGTCTCTCATGAACAGTTTCATTATGAAGAATTTTATGAGTTTGGAACAGAAATCATGTATGACATGAAATGTTGATTTTGATGGAGAACACAATAGGGCCAATTTGTCATTATTTGCATAAATATAACATATGCTTTTCAAAATAAATCAGCTGACATTGATGTCATTGCTTTTCCCATTTGCTCAGAAAACTGTTTATTAACCTCAAGGGATGCTTCATTGAAGTGTAAATCATAGATATCAACATTTTTTTTATTGACCGGAAACTTCCTGGAAAAAAGCAAGGCTATTCCCAAAAGGAGATTTGGATACATGCTCCTTTGTCTCAGAGGTGAGTGCATGGAACATATAGAAACAACAGTTCATTTGCTGAAGCACCTCTACCAGTGCTTATCAAACTTTAATGTGCATTTGAATCATCTGGGGATCTGAACAAGTACAGGTTCTGATCTGCAAGGTCTGGACTTAAGAGTGAGATTTGAATTTCTAATCTGCCCCCAGGTGATGTCAGTGTGTCTGGTCCTGTGCCACCGTTTGGATAGCAAGGGACTAGAATAAAGCATTACGCTTGGAGGCGGGAGTAATGACCTTTTATTTCTCCAGCATTACTGATATAGAACTGACTTACAATGTTGTGTAACTTTAGGTGTACAAACTGATGATCTGCTGTAAGTATATATTTTGAAATGATTACCACAATAATGTTAGTTAACACACTCATCACCTCACATAGTTATCTTTTTAATTTTTGTAGTGAGAACTTTTAATATCTCCTCTCTTAGCAACTTCCAGGTATACAATGCAGCATTGTTCACTGTAGTCACCATGCTGTACATTACATCCTCAGAACTTACTCATCTTACACCTGGAAGGTTGTACCCTTTGGTCACCATCACCCATTTCCTCCACCCCAGCAAACAGCAATCTATATGCAGTTTCTATGAGTTCAGTTTTTTAGATTCCATATATAAGTGAGATCATACAAGTATTTGATTTTCTCTGCCTGATTTATTTCACGTAGCATAATGCCCTGAAGCTTCTTCCATTCATCTTGTTGCAAATGGCAGGATTTCCTTCTTTTTATACATATATAAATCTCACACATTTTCTTTATCCATCCATCTATCAATGGTGTAACTCTGAGGGAAAGATATGTTCCCAGCCTGAGGCAAATAAACCTTTGAAGCCGAAATCAGTCAAAGGGGGAAATAAAGTGGGAGAAACCTGTTTATTGCTTTTAAGCAGTCAACTACTTCTGCTTGCCTGTGTCTCTCGTGACCCAGCTGCAAAAAGATCCCACCAAGCCTCTCTGGTCCAGGTGCAAGCTCTCTCCCCACGACCCTTGTAATCACCTATTGAAACGGAGAGGGACTACTTCTCTCCACCCCTTGGAAACACCTACTAATATGGAGATACACTAAGGCCAGGTGAGAGATTCTGGAAGTACTGCAGTTTTACCCACAAATAGACACTTAGGTTGTTTTCATATCATGGCTATTTTAATTAATGCTGCAGTGAACATGGGGGTGTAGATATCTCTTCCAAGATAATAATTTCATTTCCTTTGGATATATATCCAGAAGTAGAATTACTAGATCATAAGGTAGTTCTATTTTTAACTTTTAAAGTAACCTCCATACTATTCTCCATACTAACAGAGACAGGGTTCCCTTTTCGCTACATCCTAACCTGAACTTTTAAATCTCTGTTATTTTTTATAATAGATATCTTAATAGGTGTGAGGTGATATCTCATTGTGGTTTCAGTTTATATTTTTCTGATAACTAGTGATGATGAGAACTTTTTCATATGCTTGTTGGCTATTTGTACATCTCTTTTGTAAAGATGTCTATTTAGATCCTTGACTCATTTTTACTTTTGTTTTTTTGTTTTTGCTATTGAATTGCATGAGTTTCTTACATATTTTGGATATTAATCACTTATCAGATATTTGCTTTGCAAATATTTTCACCCATTCTGTTTTCCATTTTGTTGATCATTTCTTCTTTATAGAGATGCTTTTTAGTTTGATGTGATCCCCTTTGTTGATTTTTGGTTTTATTGCCTTTGCTTTTCTTGTCAAATCCAAAAAAATCATTGCCAGGACCAATGTCAAGGAGCTTACCCACCATATTTTCTTCTGGGAGTTTTATGGTTCAGGTCTTATGTTTGAATCTTTAATCTATGTTGAGTTGATTTTTGTACATGGTGTAAGAGAGTACACTATACTTTTACATGTGGCTATCCAATTATCCTAACACCATTTATTGAAGAGACTACCCTTTCTCCATTATATAGTTTTGACTCCTTAGTTATAAATTAATTGACGATATGTCCATGGATTTATTTCCGGGCTTTCTCTTCTGTTCCATTGTTCTATGTGTCTGGCTTTAAGCCAGTACCATACCATTTTGATCACTATAGCTTTGTAGCACAGTTTGAAACCAGGAAGTGGAACACCTCTGGCTTTGTTCTTTCTTAGGATGGCTTTGGCTATTTGGGGTCTTTTGTGGACCCCTGTGAATTTTATGAGTGTGTTTTCTGTTCATGTGAAAAATGTCTTTAGAATTTTGATAGAGATTGTTTAATCTGTAGATGGCTTTGAGTAATTTGAACATTTACTATCAAATTAATAGTAATTAAAGGGCTGCTCTCATGCTGCAGCAAGCAGGAGTGCAATCTGCCAGGATCTGAGCACCAGTTGCTATAAGCCTTGCTCTCTTTCTCCATTTTGCTGACCTCCACTGGTTAAACTTGGCAGATCCCCAGGTGAGGTAAGACCTGAATGGGCCTCCTGGGAAGAGTCCTGCAATGCTAGGGGAGCTGGAAGTCTACCTTGGGTCCTCTTTTTCCCACTGGAGAAATTTTGGGCTGGGGATGGTGAGGGAGACCCTCTTGGGGCAGTGCTCTGCCAGCTTGGAGGAGGGAGTCATGCAGTGAAAGCGTAGCTGTGCGTTTTACTCTTCAAATGTGGTTCTCAGTCTCTATGGTCCAGGGGTGTGCTTCTGCCTCATCCCCCAGGTTCTGGAATTTTCAGGGGTGTCTTATCTGTGGCTGCCTGGTAGTTTGTCATCTTGTGAGTGGGACTGATCTTGGAACCACCTATGTCACCATCTTGATGATGTCACGCCTAGTGATGACGTTCAGATTGCAACTCTGGGGGAAGCCCCACTAGGAAGTGTGAGAGCTCAACAGAACGTCCATGAAAATGTTCCTTACCTCAAGGAACAGTGGATGGGAACAGAAGGTGCAGTTGGAAGCCTAGTACAAGATCTTGCAATTTACCAGACTTGGAATAAGCACTTGGGGTAAGGCCCTGCCGGTGGAGATCTCGGCAGGAAACGAGCAGGCCCTGCCTCCAGGAGCAGTGAGAATGCGGTGCTGACTCACAAGCACTGCTGACGGACCTGTGGCCACCAGGGCACTGAAGGGAGACCAAAGGCAGGGCTCTGCCCTCCAGCTGCTCAAGCATTGTAATGTTATGGAAGAGAGAGGGAAGCAAAGCTTTAGTCTAAGGCAATGAGAGAATAAAAACTGAGAGTTTCCCACTTTTGCTGAATAACTGAGGGCTGGAATGATACTTTCATCCCACCAAGGAGTCTGACTGGTTGGAAGCCTAGGAACACTGTATGTGTGGATGTTGGGGTGGTGATGGGTACAGGACAGAGTCTTGTGTCAGTATAGAAGCCATTGGTAATCTGGGTTTGAATTTCCATCCTAGACAGAGAAGACCATGTAAGTAATACTCTTCTAATACACCCAGCAGATTTTGAGAATTCCCTTAAAAATTGTTGCTGCATTAAATTTGACTTGACCTGGCTTCCTCATGACTCCTATCACCAAACTCTCGTTGTCCTTAATCTTTCTAGAGTCGATGGGATTAGTTCCATGCAGCTATTTTTGCTCTGTGCTCCCTCTAGTGACTATTGTAAAAGTTTTATTTCTCTTTTACAGACTTTAAGCCCTTGCCTTAATGTCCTTGGCTGCAAAAATTAGATGAGCTTTTATCTCAGTAGAATATTAGCCTTTCCATAGAAATTATAGATTCAAATTATGCACCATGTAAAGGAGTACAAAAGCTGAGAGAATTTAATGAGAAAAGAATCGATATTCAAGTTTCCTATTACCTAGTAATTTAAAGTGCACATTAATTGAAGAATTTTGGATTTTGGAACTGTTCTTCTCTAATGCAATCTGAATATTTGGGATAAAAGGATTGAAGATTAGAAGCAGTCTGAAATGGGATGTCACACTGCAGTCTCTTTAGTAGATATAAAAGCATTCAAAAATTTATTCACAGTTTTCATTGGAGAATTGTTCAAAGAAAAGCCTCCCACATCCTTCCACCTCCCCACCATTCTGTTCTTCATTTTTTTTAGTCCTTTGGCAGAAAAAAGAAAACCAAGAAGTCTAAAAATAGAAATTGTGGGTTTGGAGTAATAACAGAACCAAATCTTTAACTGTGACTGGATGGTTTCATAGATTTACATTTTATTTTAGCAAAGTGCTTCTGTGGCCATGCACCAATCTCACTGTCTTCGAGTAAAGTGGCCTTCTTCAGATACTGAATGTGGGAAAATCTCTACAGAAGTAACCTGCAGAGGTCTCCAGTAATTGGTAGTACTGATGACTTATCAATGCCAGAACAGGAAAACGTGTTCCTGATAAGTAAGGCATTGAGGTTGTTCAAAGCATCCAAATTGGCCCAGACAGATGGTTAATGGTAGATAAGATATGGGCAGAAGGTGGTGATGCCACTGGCATGGGATTTTTTGAAACAAAGTTTGTGTCCAAAGTGAAAACAAACAAACAGGCAAATGAACAAACAGTAGAACGAGAAACAGGAACAGAGTAGTTCCTTAGTGTATCAGCTCAAAAGAAAATGAGTCAAAGGGATGAATGCATGCATTGATTACAGTATTCTAACTTTACAGATGGTCATTTTGTATCAGCGTCATTCACAGATATGAACTCATTGAATGGGTTTCTCACAAGCAGACCTCAAATTCACTAGAACGCCCTATCAAGGCTCTCCCTTCCAGAAGACCTTGGCTGACCTTTCTTACACAGACCTTATTTAAAACATACCCATCCTGTCGCTAAAGGTTAAATGTAATATATGAAGAGTTCTTACACATCCATTTAAAAGCTCAATGGAAGAAATAGGTAAAGAATACAGATGTTTAGAAATGAATGTCAAATTGCCATTAGATATATGAGAAAAATGTTCACTCTGACAAGCAAAGAATTTTAAATCAAAATAATTTGAACCCATTAAAGTGGCAAAGTAGAAACAAGAAGAATATACTCAGTGATGATAACCTGTTGAAATTAAGGGTCCAGTTAATGTTCTTTCCTGCTCATCCTGTCTCCTCCTAATGAAAGGAGAAAAGTGCTTCAATTTATTCTGTTACAAAACTAGAAAAAAAGTTAAAAGGTAAATGCCACATGGAAGCAAGATTTTTGGTATAATGTAGTGCGAATCAAGGTAAATCTAACCAAGAAATAAAAAACACTTAGATCTTGTCTGTTTTGATAGTGACAGGACTGAAGATAAGAGGAGTTGCTGGATGACTGAATTTGAAACAAGGATGATCACCTACTACAATGGGAAAATATGCACAGAAAGGGAACTTTGGTCCCATAAAAGGGAAATGAACCATTATGGTTTTTGTGTGGAGCTGACCTTGTTTATCTTCAGCTGGGCTGGGACAAATGAAAGCTACATAGAGAAGTGGTTATATAATTGAATAACAAATGAAAGCATTTCTGTTTCCTTATGACTTATGATTTTTGAAACCGTAGAGATAATTTGCTACAAAGAGATGATGAAGTTGGTTAGTTACTTTTCATGTAGTGTTTCCAAAAATTTATGATGTTTTAATACATAAATTCTAAAATACATTTTCACAAAGGCAATGGTATAAAGTAGTTTGCTAGTCTTGAATTCAATAAGTCATACCCCTGGAAAACCTAGTTGCATGGAACATGAGGTAATAATGATACTAACAATAGTTTGTGATATATATATATATATATATATATATATTCACATTATTTAAAAAGAAGATAAATGTCTTTGAGAAAACTCTCCTTGTGAAATCTAATCTATAAAGTAACAAAATAATATTGATATTTAATTACTAATAACTAATTGAATGCTTCCTATGTATTGGGTGCTGTCCAAATGTTTTATATTCAACCCCCCCTCCCAATTTTAATCACAGAACATTCCAAACATACATAAAAGGAAACAGACCAGTAGAATGACCTGCCCAGTACCCATTTCCCAGCTTCAACAATTAATAGTTCATGGCCAAACTTGTTTTATCTATATCTCCTCTGTCCCTGTTAGCTTATTATGAAAGAAATCCTAGACATCATATTATTTTAGCCATAATGTTTCTGCATGCATCGGTAAAAGAAAAGGGCTCTTAAGAAAATAAAACCACAATGCCATTATTACACTTAAAAATAATTACAAATTTGTTAGTATCATAAAATATCCATTCAGTGTTCAACTTTCTTATAAAAGTTATCAATGTGTTTTTGTGTACTTTTAATTTTTTTTTTACAAATTATTCAACTAGGATCCAAACAGCTGTCACATATTACAAATAATTTTTAATGTATAGGTTAGCTCTCTCTTTCTCTGCAATTTATTCATTGAATAACCTGGGTCATTTGTCCAGAGTCTGGATTTTGCTCATTGTATCCCCTGAAGCTCTGTCCTTTGAGTTTCCTATACATCAGTAGTTCTACTGGAGGCTTGACAAGATAAATCTGATAATTAATTATGGGAAGGTCAAAGAGCTTTGTGGATGGTTTAGGTTCTTCCATGGGGAGGCTTGTTCTCTTTGTTATGTTTGCAGTTGCTGTCGTTAGCAGCCTAGACCCATTAACTAGGGTTTCTCAAATTGTTAGGGTCTAATTCTAGCAACTTTTTTCTTGGATTAGCTAGTAACTTCTACAAAAAGAAATGCCTCCTCATTTATCGCTTTTCTCCCACGTGGTGCAATTTGTGTGGGAAAGTCAGGATAAATGCCTGAAATCCCCCATCCCCCACATTTACTAGTTTTTAAAATAAAGGGTCAGTAAGTATCCTCCAACTGTGATTAATTAGTGTGATTATTTATTTTGGAGAGGCTGCTGTGATCTAAGATGATACATACATACAAACAAAAATGCATACATGAATCATATTCCCTTAGTATGTTTCAGTCCATTGCAGTTATGCTCCTTATTAATGTACAAATGATCCCACTTTGACCAGTGGAAGTTTATTCAGGTTGGCTCCTGAGTTCTTTTTTAAGACATCTGTACTCTTTGTAGGGTCTTTGTCCTAGGGTAGGATTCCAGCCTCACCTGTACTTTTCCTATTCCCTATGTGTAAGCAGGCATTTCTACAAGAAGCCCTTTTTCAGTGGGGAAAAATATTTGGATACCATGGTCTACTCTGTGGAGTCATAACTGCTACTAAGATGGCCTTCTTCAGTGGACGATACCAGGAAATATATAGATGTATTTTAAAGATAAAGATTCATGAGATTTTTTGATGTTTAATTCAAATTCCAGACTATTTAAGGTTTTTACTTAACCGTCTTTGATATGACATCTCTGTCTTCCTCCTACTCCAGGAATTCCAATTCTCAGTAATAGTAAGAACTGTAGAATTGAGTATCACATCAATATTTAACTCTCTTATGCTTTAATGTACCCCCAACAGTCTGAGAATAACTATGCCAATTTTACTGCCAACTATATGATTACAGAAATAGTCCATGACTTTTTTGGGGGTAGTTTTCTTTATCTTTAGCATATAAGAGTATCTAGAATATTTTTCTGGGACCCTTCAGGAATGTGTAGACTAATTACTGTCTTAAAGTCTCAGAATAGTTTAGTTCCTCTGTGGGTGACCTTGACACCAATTAAGGTATACATTTAGGATAATTTAACTTTTGGCTCTGCATTTTAAAGGTAACAGCTAGGTTTTTTTTTACTTATGTATTTGTATTAATATTACTGGTATTAAGACATTTATATAGTTTGAAAGGTAAGTATTCAGAATGAGGTCAGTCCAAGTGAGGTGAACTTCTCTCCTTGGACCATCCACTACATTTCTTTTTCTTCTCTGTCACTATATGTAGATTAAAAAACAAAAACAAAAACATTTTAAGTGTTGAATCACAATGTTGCACATCTGACACTGATATAATATGATATTGTCTGTCAACTATAGTTCAATAAAAACACATTTTAAATTCCTGCTCTTAAAGTCTAAGCTAAAACAGGTAAAGCAAAGCTGAAGTTTAATGCAATGAACATTATTTATCCCTTAAAGCTACTAATGAATGTGCTCCAAGAAAACAAAGGGGTAAAAGAAGGCAGAGGGGAATACAGGGCATGCAACACAAGGGAGGTGAAAGGGCTCTCCAGGAAGATGATGAAGGAAGAGCCATGCATAAGAGCAAAGCATTTAGCCTAGACAGGTACTTGTCTAAATTCCAGGGGGAAAGTCTTTAAGAAGTTGAAAATGATAGAGTACCTGAAATGTTTTTGAGGGAAGAACCACTTCTGATAGAAGATTTGGGTATGAAATGGTGATGCACAGAGGAAAATAAGCACCAACAATCAAAACAAAACAAAGTGAAGCAAGATAAGCAAAGTTGTACAAGAAGATGGCTCTGAACTATACGGCATGGCTCAGTTCTGAATAATATTGGTATACTAACAATAGTATTATGAAGTACTAATGTAAAACATTTTGATATAAATGTTTTGGGATACTGCAGAGAGGGCAAGAATGTTTCGAAAATGGTTGCAAGGGTAGGGGTGGTTAAATGCTTAGGTTCTATAGTCAGTAGGTAGAATTCTGAAATTGAAAAATTAAGACAGTAGTATTTGTTATCTAAACAAGTTAGAAAGGAAATACTAAAAGAATCAGGAAAGAGAGCAGAAAGAGTTGCTTATAGGAAATTGGAGAAGGGTGTATGGAAGAGGAAGAGGACTGCTAATTTTTAAAATCAGTTCTGTAGAACCACTTGACTTTTTAAACTCCATAAATTGTATGGCGCTGAGAAGTTACATCTGAAAGAGAAGGCAGGACAATAAGCAAATGTGGGAGGGGCAACACGATGAGATGGCTGTTTCCAGCACCATAATTCATTATCAATGTCAACTCCATTAACAAACATTAAAAAGAAAGGTTTGGAGTAGAATGTTTACCATGATAATCATGGATTATACTGGAAGTCGTATGGTGTCTCAAGAAAATATATGCTATTTCCAAATGGCATTCCTATTAAAATGAAATGACCTTGATGTGTCAACTGCTAATTATATTAGAACCCCAGGGAGAGGAGCATGAAATGCTCTTAATTGTAAATACATCTTATAAGTGAAAATAATGCTCTGGGTTAATATATTAACACCTTCAGTTTGCCAAAATATCAGTTATAATGGCCAATTTCTTACTCACTGAGAAATCTTATGACTGCTGAAGTGTGTAAAGAGAGCATCTGGAATTACAAAACCCATTGTTTCTTTTGGAGAGAGGGGAACACATTGGCTGAAGTCATCAATTACCTTCAAATGCTATCCCCCTTGGAATATACAATGCTATTATCGTCTTTGGTGATGCCTGATTGATTGGTCTAAGATTCCATTTCCTGGGGAGCTAAAACAAAGTAAAGTCTCAGTTTGGTGATGTGGGCCTTAGCATAAGCAACTTCATTTTGGGCCTATTGTCTTTTTCTTTTTCTTTTTTTAACAGTTCCCAAGAGCTAAATGTATCACTGACCTTTCCTGATATTTGACCATGGAAGGTGGAGCTGAGAATTGAATTCTGAGCTAACAGGGTGTCCTCTTTGTATCCCTTCCCTCTTTCAAACTCCTTGGGCTCTTTCTTCTGTAGCCTTTCTTCCTTAGCCTTCGGGCTTCACTCTCCATATCACTGGGATATTAAAATGAATGCTCTGAATGAATGTTTATTTTAAGGGCCACTGCAAGGTTTGACCCTTTCCTTTCTGGACTGGCCTCCTGCATCTTTTCAAAACACACTTGGAGGTATTTGCGGTGGTTTGCTCTCTCCGTGCGTATGATCTTAGCAAGGACTTATGGCCCTGAAATAAATACGACCCTCGTTTTAAGTTTGTTTTGAATTTGGAAGTCCTTCCGTAACAACTGAGTTCACAGAGATGACACAGCCATGAAGTAAATCCTGGCAACTTGCGCAGAATTTGAGCCTCTGAATAAAATTCCAAATTAGCAAATATAAAATTAAATTAAATTAAATGTGGGCGAACAGGACACATGGCCCAAGTCCCAGATGTCACATTTGTGAGTTTGAGGTGACTGAGATTCAAGGTTCAGAAGTCATGGTTTGTTAAATATTTTCAAAAATCCCAAGCAGCCCATCCTTAAAGTTCTTTTGAGAGATGGAGTTTTTATTTGTTTTGAAGTTTCTGAATCCATGAAACCAAGGTGGAGAACATGGGTTCTTGCCCCTCCCTGCCGTCTTCACCTCATCCAAATTCAGGGTTTCTTCTCTAGGACTGTCTCCACAGCGAGGTAAACTCTAGGGCAGAGGGGCTGCTTCAAAGCACATGAGGCCCTTAATTTATCATAAAAAAGAAGACTGGTTGTTAGGCTTTATTGGATTACAATAAAGGCTCCTAGTGCGAGGAGTCTGTGGTCTGATTCCCGGCATCACTGGGGAGCTTGAAATCATAACCACAGATTATAGCAATGAGCTTCCAAATTTCCATACCCTACGCAAAGATGCTGCTTTCCTGGGGCTGATGTGGAATTACATGCTCAGTGATTTTAGGATATGTATTGGAAAATTCTGTTTGGTGATCACTTCAGGAGGGCTGTCATTCTCTAGTCACCTTGTGGTGACAGAGCCACAGTTCTTCAAAGAGGGAAGAAAAGAAGAAAGTAATCAAACAAAAGATGATGGCTGTGGCTCTCTCCGTGCTGACCTCTTGTACCATTTGAAGGGTTTCGTTAATTTTTTTCTCTTACTGGGTTCAGTAAAAGTTCTTACAAGGTCATCCTGGGTTGTAGCGGTGGCTTATGCAAATCTCCTACGTCTGCTTCTCTTCCCAAACTTTCTATTAGGAAATTGTATTTTATTAGCCCAACAGACTCTAAAGTCTACCGTCTTTGATGTAAATCGCACATCTATATGTGTATATATACAATTATATACTTAGTACTGTATGTTTTTTTTTTAATTTTTAATTTTTCCAACCGAGCAGACAGATCATATTGGACCATCTTGGAATTGGAATGAAAGAATCAGTAAGTGGAAGATATAAATAGGTAGATTTTTTTTTCTTGTAAGATTCACCTGATGGAGCTGGTAAAGAAAGATAATATCAGTTGAGTTCCTTTCTTTCTCAGACTCAGTGATGCACAAACATGTATTTCAGGAAAAGAGAACAAAACTTATAGAAACCCATGCATACATTCATTATGCACCTTGAATCCTGGTAGTATCCTAGTATCTGTCCTTCACCATCCAGGCTCAGCTCTATCCCAACATTATAGGAAGCTGTGTCCTACTTTTCACAGCTGGAGAGAAATGTTTTAATTTGTTTGGGAAGGAGATTCACTGTCTGGAGGAATGGGGGTTGTTTTTATCTGACCTTTGGCATTTCAGTTTTCTTCCTCTGCTTTGGAATAGGAGCAAGTCATTGGGAGATTTCCCTCTTCTGGTTAAGAGGCTCTTCCCTAAAATGGAGAAGGCAGAGAAAACTCAAGACTCAAGCAATGGAGAAGCATGTTCTCTCATAGAAGTGGAAATCCAGCAACAGCGTCCTGGAAGCTCATTTCATTAGTGGTTCAATAATGTCAAGGACTTCAGCTGATTTGGATTTTTGTTCTCAGAGAGCCCTTCCTCACCTGTGACAGGATTAAATGTCCCTGCCATGTGCACAGGACTTGCCCTGCCCCTATGGGAGGAGAATGCTACACACCCCCAACCCCCAACCCCCAACCCCACCCCTCCTTTTTGACCTTGGGCTTGACCCACAGTGTGCTCTGACCAGTGAGAGAGAGAGCAGGCATGGCATATCCATGAGGAAACTTGAAAGGAGTGGCTTGACTCCTGTTTTCTTTGCAGGTTGCTGCCTTCTTGCCAGGAGAATAGCAGGGTCTCAGTAGCTGATGACCTTTAGCCTGGTCTGGAATCAGAAGACACATGGGATGGCCAGATGCCAGAAGTTCCACAGTCCTCCTATGACAAAGGGAAATAAATATGTGTTGCCTTCAGCCACCAACACATTGGAGTTGTTTATTGCCACAGGAAAAAATGACTAATTTTAGAACCCAGTGTCCTTCCATCTCTCCCTTCCTGCCTCTGCCAGTGAAGGCTGCTTTCTAAAGCTCGTTTTCTTTGTGGTCAGAGAATGGCAACAGCAGCTCCAACCATCAGCTCCAGATGTGACAATAGCCAGAGGCAGAAAAGGGGCCATCTCATTCTGTGTTTCCTTAACAGTAGATGCCTTTTGCAGAAGCTCCATGGCAGACCTCATATATATAATCACATATATGGAATGAGATGGAGGAGGGAACAGTTAAGTACCTGAACAAATCAGGCCTTGCTAAGCAGTAAAAGAGAGAAATGAAAATCACAAGCATCACGATTCTAGTAACAGACTGCTTAAGATTAATCCCCACGCTACCATTTAATATCTAGTTCTTCTGTGCCTCAGTTTCCTCACTGGCAAAATTGAGACACTAATAGGTATATTTACCTATGAATAAGATAATATATGGTACATAATAAATGTTAGTTAAGCATTATTAATTTTAAATCTTTCTTCCTTCTCTTTTCTTTTTTTATAGCAAAGAAAATATTTTCAATAGGGAAATGGTTGAATCTTAGTGCAAAGAGGTTTATGGATAAAAATCTGGATATAGATCCATGAAATGGAAAAAGGAGGGATGGGATGGTATGTAACTAGAGGCATAAAATAACCCTTGTGTTCTTTCTTTTTTAAAAGTGGCCTATGTGCATGGATAGATATATCTACATAGGTATTATAATATTGAGTAATATTGAGGAGGTTATCTCAAACTACTAACAGGTGATTTTTTCTTTTTTCTGGGCTAGTATAGAGAGGGAGGATATTTTCACTTCTTAAGTTATTTCATTAGAAATGATAGGAAAATGAATACCCTTGTTTTCAGTAGTTTCATATAACATGTATTTAAATTGAAGTGTTTTTATGTGGCCTCAGAAATCTAAGAAATGCTTTTAGGGGTCCTTTACTGAATCATCAGAAACTTATAAAATAAGCAATTATATTACCAATAATTGCTAATACACTGGTTTGTATCTGTGAAAAGTGAGTTAAAATAAGGGCATGTTGTGGGGCAGAGAGCAGCATGCTGTGGTCGACAGTGGCACTAATGATGTGGTTGTGTACGGTGTGGCCAAGAGAATTGAGGAGTTTTCATTTTTCTCATTCCATGGCACTTCTCCTCACCTGTCCCCTTTCATGGTAATGACCAACTTCACACAACCTTCGGGCTCTTCTAAGAGTAGGTCTGTGTGAGAATTTGAATCACTCTCATTTTCTCGGATGGAAGAATACAGCGATGGCCTGAGCTACACTGGAATCTCAATTCTGCATCCTGCTATCCTTTGACAGCTGTAATTCTCTTTTTCCTGCTATGACCAGGGCTGTTCTGTGGCATAGTTTTGCCATTCATAGTGAAGGCATGGTGGTCTCCACTGAAGAGTAGAGATGTTAAGTCCCAAGGTTCTTCAGCTAGTAATTGTGGACAGCACTGGACCCCAGATGAGCCCAGGCTGGTGTTTAGTGACCAGAGTTCTGAAAAGCCTTCTCCTATATCTTTTCTCCATGGAATCTTCCCTCCTTCTTGTTATTGGTTTCCTTTTAATGGGGAAGCAGTTTTCAAAATGTGGTCTGTGAACTCTTGAGGTCCCTAAGACCTTTTCAGGATCTTAGGTCAAAGAGGTCAAAGCTATTTACATGGTAATACTAAAGCATTGTTTGTCTTTTTCACTGTGTTGACATTTACACTGATGGTACAAAAGCGGTGGTGGAAAACTGCTGGGGACTTAGCACACATCAAAGCCGTGAGAAAAGTCTGTTAAAGATACTGTGTGATGAAATGAGCAGCTGAAGCACCCTGTGGTCAGCCAAAGCCTGGGACTGTCCTGAGGAGTGACTGAGTTGCAAACTGAAGTAGTTGCTTTTTTCCTGGGATGTTCTCATATTTAAAAAAACAACTGGCAGACAAACTACGGGTATTTGTATTTAGGTTTTGACAGGTACTTTTTGGAAAATAAATGAAGTGAACCTGTAAATGTTAAGGAAAACAACCCTCAGCACTTTTTTTTTGGCCAGTGATAAAATTGGAGCCTCAAGCAAAAATTTGAAACTTTTAGAAAACAAGGATGTGCTATCACAAACCCAATTAAGTTTCCCAGAACTTCTGATGAGATTGGAGATGATATTAACAAATGTGATGTTTGATGTTGCATAATGCACAAGGGTCAACATTTGGAAAACCTGTAAAACTTAGGGAAATAGCATTTTCCAAATGACAATTGCTTGATGGTACAAAATTATATGTGGGTAAAAGATCCATTCAAATTGAAAGGTAGACCAAAGAATTTTAATGAAGCACAGTACAAAAAGTTCGTAAGTATGGTTTCAGATACCGCATTTTGACTAACAGTAAGAAATTACCTCTTGTCATTTTTTGGTGTAGTGTTGATGAATTTCCACAATTATATACAAAGGCCATTAAAACACTCCTCCCTTTTCCAACTACATATATGTGTGAGGCTCCATTTTTTAAAGTAAGTGCAAAGATATCATAGCAGAGATATAAAAGCAGAAGTAGATGTGAGAGTCTAAATGTCTTTTATTAGGTAATACAAGAAAGATTTACAGAATGTAAAACTTATTCCACTCACTAATTTTTTTTTGGAAAATACAGTTATTAATAAAATATGTTATTTATGTTACCACAGAATAGGTTTCTATTTTAACAAATCAAGAAACATAAACTTCTCAGTTTTCATTTCTGATATAGGTAAAGCAAACGGTTTGGTTCCAAGACCATGAATTCCAGCTACTGGGGACATAGCACCATATTATAATGGACTGTTTGACCAGTATATGTGCCACATTTTGAAGGCTAGTGCCCCAACACTCAGGTATCAACTTCAAACTGATGTAAAATTGATCAAAAGCTTTTTGATCCCTTTCTTAAATACTTTGCCAAGACTGGCCTCTCCGTTATTTCCTCTAGACATTCATCCTCTGCAAGCTTCAGAGCACCATTCCAGAAATGTCTTCAGACAGGTTCCAGGGGTCTTTGCCAGGAGGTTAAATCCTAAGACTTGGGAGAGTTTCGCTTTAGTGGTAAATTAAAGCCATCCCCTATCCAGGCTTATATTCTGGCTATGTACTCCTGCCCCCCATTCTGTATCTCAATATCTATTTCTGACATTTCCTCCTGGTTACTACAGGCACAGAGAAGCCTTCTTCAATTATTTTGGTGACAATCCATTTCCTCCCATAGTAGCAAATGTACTTCCCCATTTAGGCTGTGCTGAGACCTGACCCTAGTTTTTGGTTTAGAAACAATGAGAGGAGCTTAGGGAACATCTTGAGGGTCCAAACATCATCCTGTCTGGCATCTTTCTTCGGTGATCATCTCCAGGCTGCAGGATGCAAGGGCAAGAGGCTGCTTCTGAACACCTGGATGGTTTGTGAGACCCTGGAAGTTCAAAGTTTCTAAGGGCATTCACCACTAAAAATGATCCCCATCAAAGGTCTCTGGGTCCTACTGGTAACTTTTCAGGGCTATGTGTTTTGCATATGAGATGTTTTGAAATGTGAATGCAGGTCCTTTGTAACTCCACCACTCTTAAGATCAAAGCACAGTTAGCCTGCTGGCTACAGGATGTACAGGATTTTCTAAAGCTGCCTTAAGGCTTTCTGGCTTCTACAGCTTGCCATGAGTTGATGGTTGGCTGTCCCAGCATGTCATTCTCTTCGTTGAAGGCTGCCAAGACATTGAACAGAAATGACCCAACTCTACACTCTTTATAATTATTATTGCTCTTTTATCTTTCCAGCACTAAAGAAAATGCACAAGCCAGTGCTTCTCCCCCTGCCTGGACCCAGTCCACCACAGGTGAGCATTTCAGTCATTATGAGGCTGCAGCTGGCCAGGATTATCACTACCCCACTTACCATCAGCAATAGGATGCTTCTTGTCATTTGACTGGCGAGTGAGCCACTTCTAGACTCTCATCCTGAGAGTCACTATCTAGGGCCAATTCTCAATGCACTTGCCTATAAAGCAGACTCTGAGACAAGGGCTCAAGTACAAATAGCTTATGCTGGGGTAACCCCAGCAGGCACATGTAGAGAGTGGACAGGTGAGATAAGAAGGGGAAAGCCAATAAAGGATAGGTTAATGAGTGGATTACTGTGCCCCATTGGGCTTGATCCTGCTAAAGGCCCTGTGTAGAGTCTTTGGCTGTATAGACCATATTTCAGACTTATCCCCCTGTAGGTGAAAAGTTGGATGTTCATCCATCCTCTTCTGTCCAGCCTTACTGCCTGAAGCGACAACTGCTTGGCACTTCTGGCCTGATGTACTAAGGGCTGAGCTTGCACCTGAGACCAGAGCCTTCAGGGAAGAGTTGCAGACAGTTGAGGCAGGAAACCAAACCACTGATGTGTGTGAGAACCGCCCCTTGAAGCTGCAGTGACCTCCCTGGTGGCTGAAGGACGTGGGCATGACCCTGTCATTTTGAAAGTTAGACAAGGGAACTTGGATGAGGTCAAGGACAGGGATTCCCTGCATATTTTTGCACATTTTAGCTTAGGATTCTTAGGCACGTGTCTGGTGGTGTAATGAAAATTATATTAGTGTAGGAAGAGACTAGAGGCAAGGAGGCCAGTGAGAAAACTGATCATGATCCAAGTGTGACATGCAGAGAGGCTCAACTAAGGCCCCATCGTGATAATGAGCATGCAGAGGAAGAATAAAGTCAACAGATTGCAAGTTCTCCTTTTCTCTTCCACTATTATGTGTTACTCCGTGGTGGGACTATACCAGGGTGCAGCTCAGAAATACAGCACGGAGCATTAAACAAGAATCAAGTGGAAAGAGAAAAACATAATGCCACAGAAAGATGAAAACACGCCACTTGCATGTACTCTAGCGACACGTATCTGAGTAACGTAAGTAGTAAAAGGACAAAGAAATGCATTGGAACAATAAACACCAAATTCAGGACCATGGTTAACTTGTGGACTGAGAGGCAATAAAATTGGGAAGAGGTTCCTTGGTGAGTCAGCTGTGCTGGTATTGCTTTATTTCTTAAACTGGGTGGTGGGTACATTGGTGCTCACTATGTAATTATTAACATATTTTTTGGTATTTCTAAATTGTCGCATGATGTATTTTAAAGCAGAGGATTTGATGGCTTAGGATAGGAACAGGACAATGAGAATAAGCTAAGTGGATTTCATGCCTTCTTTCTGTGACTTTTCATGATATAAAAAGAGGAAATTTTTTTCACACACACACATGTGTACATATATACACACATTCACATTAAAACAATAATGAGAAAATAGTTCTAATGTATTACATTTTGTATTACATGATGCAAACAATTCTAACGTCTACAAAATTCATTACCTTACTCACTGTCTATACTGTAGCCCTGAAAAGTAGCATTTGAGTTCACTGGTGAACTGTAATTTCCATTTGCAAAGGATCATTTATAGAAATCTCCCAATTATAAGACAAAATTACTGAGTTTTGAAGGATAAATTATGAGGCAATTTTTATAGAACTGTTTTTGAGAATAACACTATGCTTGAAGATGGGCTTTCCTCAAAGGAGCAAGTCATAGAGTTGTGATTAAATATTATGAATGGATTTTTACAGCTCCAAGGGATTGCTGTGATACTTCTGGGTACAGATTTTCCAGGAATAATAGCGGAATCTACCTTTTGTTCTCATAGTAGGGCTTTCGTTTGTAGGCGGCTACTTACACAAGAGTGCATGGTGACCCCACCAGTGAGTGGCATCGACAAGAGAAACAGTATCAGTGCATTTTCTGCTAGCTGTGGATTCATTTGATTCCAGCCTCTCTTTGCTCTCACTGACTGTTAGTAACATCAAAGCAAAACGCCCATGTTGAAGGACAAATGGAAAAGAACTCAAACATTCTGGGTTTCTTCACTTGAAGCTAAAACATTCAACTTAATGATAGTACTGAGACATTCCAAGAAAAAAAATACTCATATCATTTCTGGAGCACTGATGTTTTCTCGGAGTATTTGTAAAGTAATTCTGGAGACAGAGAGGCAATTTCACAAAGACAAAGCCCTGGCCATCTCTTTTTATAAAATAAAAGTTTTTTTATTTTCATTCCAAAATTTTATGCAGTAGGTCCCAAGGGCAGTATTATTTGCTATTTCCTTGGACTTTGAATTTTATCATAATTTTTATGGGAGGAGGCATTGCATTTAATAAGTAAAATGGTAGTTTTCTTCAGCTGCCAAGTAAAATTGAACCTCAGGACATTTGCAGAAAAGCTAGGTCCTGGATTTCTGGTTAACTTTTCACAAAGAAAGTGAGAAAGACCCGGGCATTTCAAGTACCACCTGGAAATCAGGGTCTTTTCTTTCTTCTCCCTTGGTTTTGAGCTTGTCTTGCTGTTTGAGAATGGGAAAATAATGTCATCATTCTGGCTCTGGTTTCCGTAGCGACATGGAAGGGTCGAGATTGCTATGGTTATTTGATTTTCATAGAGAGTTCCTTCGGTTTCCTACTGTATGGGGGGGTCACCAGCCTCTCATAAAGGCAGTCGTGAGTTCATGACCATCTATCTTGTGTGAGGGAGGGGGTGGGGAGAGATGGGTGGGGATATTTCTCCTTCATGTGCAATTACCCCTAAAAAGATTAATAAGCCTGTTAGTCACACTTTATTATTAATTACTTTAATTGGGTCATTAAGTCACTTTTATCTTACCAAATGGCAGGGATCAGAACACTTATTAATCCTTAATTCCATGAAGATTGTATTGAACTATTTGATCTGAGGGCACTTTTGCCAGGATTTAGGCATTTTTTTGTGGGTTAAGGGCAAGGACAAGGGAGGAAAACATCTAGGAGAACGGAGTACTTGGGGTGGGTCCTTTGGACAGCTACCAGACAGCAGAAAGATGAGGATATTTACGAGCTGGGAAATGTGTGGTGTGACTGAGTGCATCTGTGCACATGTGCGGAAGGCGGGGTAGTCCTGTCCTCTGGTGCCTGAAGCAACAGATGATGCTAAACTCCCTACAGGTGCAGTGGACAGGACTATACAAAGAACTGTCATGCTCCAAACGTGTAGGTGCTGCTGTGGAGAAACCGGTGAAAGACACGAACTGAACGGAGAAACAGAAACTTCCTCTGCTTGGCAGTTTTGCTCAAAGTCCTGGTAGCAGCAATCGAGAGTCATCAGTTAATTTATCTAGTGCTGCTGACCTTGGTGTTCTCCTAGCTTGTTGTTTCCTGCACTTGGATCCAGAAATCAATTGAAAAGTGAATCAAAGCGAAGGCAGGATATTAACTTGTCCAAAGTAGCCTAAGTTCTGCCCAAAGCAGCAGATCTGCACATTGCAAAACTTTACAAAGCATGAAAAAAGCCCTTACATGTTTGTAAGCAAAACATCAATACCAAGTAATTTTCTATCCTACTTTCTTTTCTTCTCCACTAACCAGTTACATGCTGTTTCCTTTTAAGCATCATGCACAAAGGATGGTTTAACTTTGGTTTGAATGTTAGCAATGCTATAAATACCTAGCAAGAATGATAAATCATTGGTACTCTATGGATTTAGCACTTTCCCAGGGGAATCGAGAAACTAAATGAAACCATATAAATGATAACACAGCTATAAATAGCATCTCTGGTACCTATAGTTAATGAAGTGGTTTGAATCATTCATTTCAAGATACGAACAGGTTGGGACCAGAGCAGCCAGCAGATGTTTTCAATTGAGGGCTCTTTGTTTGCCATGGCAGACGCACCTTTGCTGAGCCTGGCTGGGGAGTGGGTGACCTTTGCTGGATTTGTTAGCCTTAGCACTCATTAGTGATTTGTGTTGGGCTATAAAGCATGAAAGGAAAGCAATGTGATCTCTTTTCAGGGAAAGAATAGATAAAATGTCCCTGAGTAAATATGAGATGGGTGTTATGACTTTGAGAAGTTGGCTCAGACCAGTTTCACTTAACAATGCCTGGGAGGCCCCTTTGAGTGGAATAAATCTTGGGCAATGATAGAATGATTTCTTTAAAATATAGTGTGGAAAACCAATGTCTGTTTGCAAATGTCAGATCTGATATCCAGGAGACTACCATCATTACTTTTTTTTTTCTTTTTTTTCCAGATTTCTTTTTTTTACTATTACATTTTGCTCTCAATATTCGTGGTTACATATTTACAGTTGAGATGAAATGAAATGAGCCCGCATAATACTGAGAAATAGAGGGGGAAAAAACAAGCTTTCAGATTTAAATATGCCCAGTTTAAACAGTATTTTGATTCTTTACTGGCATCATTACTTTTTGAGAAGGTTCTGTGTGTGCAAACTAAAGAGAATTTCTAAGAGTCCTTGATAACAGCAAACAGGTAATTTGACAAACAGACTGGGAAACAAGCAAGACAAAGGAATAAGACAGTTTTTGCTTTTGACTTTAAGGATCATTCCTGATAGAAAGAGTTGATGCCCAAAATATTCCATGCAGTTTCTTAATATTTGGTTGAAATTCTTTGATGAAGAAATATATTGTAGTGGGGTTGATATAATAGCTGAAAGGAATTAAAATGATACAGCTCCTCCCCAAACCACCAAAATAGTCAAACAAAAACACATTGCAAAACAGGAGGGACGTTTCTAATTGCTTGAGCCTATGCTGAGACCATTTGGCGAAGACCTGGAACATGGTAGGTTCTTGTCCTTAATCTGCCAGGAAGGTCGGAGGCTAACGGAGAACATAGCGAAATACTCGAACTGTCTACAGTTGCCACAGAAGCCTCTTGGTTTCCAAGCAACCTTGAAGGATGGGCTAAGAGGGGGTCATCTGGGACATCCAAGCATCAAGCTAAAGCATCTGTATGTATCTGTGTATCTTTGTTGATCTTGGACCTGTATCTTCATTCCTCTTTCTGACAGCAGAGCACTCTACTGGCATGAATGATCTTTTTCCACAATATGGATGATTTTCCATGACTTTAATAAGGCACACGAGGAAAAACACTTATAGCAATACCCATTCTTTCACAACATTGGAGCTACCAAATAGGTAGGTATTATCTGAATGTGAGGGCTGAGGTCTCTCAAAGCAGGGAGGTAAAGTAGAGCTTCTGTGTCTACATTGACTCAGATTCTTCCCGGGAAAAAGTCAATGGAAAAGACTATAAAGGCGTAAAAACCATTTCCCATGGGAAGTAGGCCTGAAGAGTGTCTTGAAAGGCTGCCAACAGCTCAAGCTATTTACACAGCAGGGTGAAGACGGAGCTGATCAACTTGAGCTTTATATTTCTGGGGAATTAATCAAACTGGTGGATTATAATGATCTCTCTAGGGAATGACAATATGAACCCCTTTGATAGATGTCCAATTATTTTGGATTACATGAAGTTTATGGGTTTCTCAGGAAATTAGGAATGACCCTCATTTTGCCAAAGTTAATTGTCCTTGAAACCTTGGTATTGCAAAAGCCTACATCCTGTGGGGATTTGATGGAAATTTCTAAGCCCAGATCTCTTGTGCCAATTGTGATTCTGAGTTAAGAAATTAGAGTGACCTAAAGGTTGGGGAGAAAGAGAATTAGACATGTGATATGTGGCTTTACAGATTTAAGTTTAGATCTGGGAAAAGAGATGCCAGCCACAGGCTCTGGCTTATTCTTAGTTTAAAGGGGATTTAAAATTATCTCAAGTTCCTTCCAGCTCTAAGGGTTTACCGTTCTGTAATAATGACTAAGTTGAAAGTGAAAGAGCAGTGGTGGAAGGAAGGTCAAGTTTGTGAGGTTGGCTTGGTTGATGAGTGGAGTGGCCAGTGTGGATTTTAACAGACCATATCTTATCTTCTAAATTTCCTTTCCAGTTCATCAGTTTAGCAGTTTGTTCAAATGTGTCTCTGTGCAGCGGAGTTCCCTGGTTGTAGTGTGTCTCTAGTTAGGTCCACTTTTGGGTAGCAAAATAGAACTAGAGGAGACATCGCAATAGAATGTTTAAGGTATTGGGCTTTGGGGAGAGACTGCCTAGATTCAAAGTCCAGCTTAACTGTTTGTGAGAGTATTAAGGAAAGGATTTAGGCTTTCTGTGCCTCAGTTTTCTCACCTGTAAATGGGAATTATAAAGGACCCACCTCCTAGAATTCTTTTGATGAGTAAAGTAATTTTATTTGGTTTACTGTCTGTTCTATGAGAGCAGGGATTCTTGTGCATTTTATTTACTGTGGCATGTCTAACACATAGGAAATGCTTGGTGTTTGCTGAATGAATAGATAAATGTAGTGTTTTGAACAATACCTCGAACACAGTAAATCCTAGTAAACATTGGTTGTTGGTGTAATTTTTCTTTAAAATGAGAACTTTTCTTGTTTACCTTCATACGTTGATGACCAGCACAATGCTCACACATAGGAAGAAGATGCTTGGGGTGGGCAGAATAATGACCCCCTCCCCCAAAGATGTCCATGTCCCAATCCCTGAACCTGTGAATATGTTCGGTAATATGGCAGAGGGGAATTAAGGTCTCGAATGAGGATGGTAATCAATTAACCTTAGAATAGGAAGATTGTGTTAGATTATCTGGTTACATTCAATGTAATACTAAGGATCCTTAAAAGTAGAAGAGGGAGGCAGAAGAGAGTCAGAGATGTGACATTGCAAGTAGTGTCAGAGAGGTGCTACCTTGCTGACCCTGAAGATGGAGTAAAGGGTAACTAGGCAAGCAGTGTGGACAGCAATGGAAAATTGTAGCATGCTCAATACATATTTGTTGAACTGAGCCTGAATAGGTAACTTTTTGTCCCCATGATCAATTAGGTTTTATCTTTCCCTCATTGTATAAATGCTATATACTTGGGTAGTGTAAAGAAATCTAACAATATATTAAAACTTAATAAAGAAAAGTAAAGGTCATGTGGAAGCCTGCTACCCTATGACAACCACTATGGGCATCTGGGTGTTCATCCATTCTTGAATTTCTTTATATATGCATGCACACACACACACACACACACACACACACACAGTTTTACCTACGTGGGACTACACCCTACATGGCGGTTTGCTTTTTATCACAGACACTTCTTCAGCCTTCCTGACGTCTGTGCCCTGCATCCCCATTCTGCCAACACACCCCAGCTGGGAAGCCGTGGTAACACCTACTATGTTTTGTTCAATCTTTTTTTCTGTACTCAGGTGACCTTAGGCACTCCTTCCACCACCAGTTGAGGCTATTTTTTTTTTCACTAGATGTTTTTAAAAAAATGGGATCATATGATAACTCTTTTTCAGTATTGCTTTTTTTACTCAGTGATACCTCAGGAAAATCCTCCAAGTCATTTTCTATGACTGCCCCAAAATTCTGCGATGTGAATTATTCAGCCATTGTTGACGAACGTTCCCTGTGTTTTCAATTATTGGCTACTGCAGACAGTGCTGCAATTCGTCAACCTACTATTTCTTGCACAAAGGAAAACATTTCTAATTTGTAAAGGCTATTTTCAAGGAATGCCTCTCTGTGATGATAAGAATTCCCAACAGGAGACTGCATTCTTTCCAGATACTAACTTCTGGGATGAATACAGGTCCACAAAAATAGTAGGAAGTGGGTGTCTTCAAGTTATAATCCTCTCTACCTACTTCCTTGGAAGAACACAGTATTTATTTACACTGTTTTACTTTTCTTAAGGAAATTCAGCATAGAAGAAGGCCCACTAGATAAATACTATTAGGGCATTATTCCCTTTTGTTTACATCATGAACATTCAGGTGCTCCTGCTTCATGTAGTGGGACAAAGCATATTCGTTTAAAAATGTTCAGAAGGTCAGTACTATTAAACTCTTCATTGATTCCCTCTGTAACTTTCTTTAGTTCTTTGTAGGCTGCCACAACTTCAAACTGGTTTGGTAAGAAGCTCTTGATGCTGTTTCTTAAGTACAGTTTTTCAGTGATGTATTTTCAGGGTCTGAATCAGAGGCACATTTTTCTACATTCTGCACAAACCTGCTTGGCACGCGTTCTTGTTTATGGAAAATCCAAATGTATATTTTTGTTCATTTGGAAGGGGTGAACGTTGGATGGGAGGTCACCCAAGAGATTGGGATGCTAGCTTTCCACTCAGCAAGCTGAATTCTGAAAGCCCTATCTGATTTCATAAAGTAAGCAGAAGTTTGAGCTCAGTCTAGACTCTAGCTGACGTGAGGATGAAAGAAAGGACTCCATTCAGCTGAGAGCCCGTAGTCGAGTGTCTCTGAAGGATGCCCTGAGATGGAGAAACTAATTGAGCCATGGGGAAGGGTCACTTGCTTTCCTATCTTCTTCTGTTTACTGGTAACTTCAGATAAGCCACCTAGTTCATTTCTCATGACCCCAAGAGGGAGCTAATTAGAAAAACTACACAGGTGAAATAGGCTCAGAGAGCAATTTGCCTAACATTACACAGTAAGAAATGGTAGGGTCAGGACCAAAGTAAATGCATAGTACTTAAAAACACATTTTAAAAGGCCTTCATCATGGAAAATGTCATTTATGTAGAAGAGCTGAGAGCATAACACTGCTGTCCTGAACCCATCCACAAGTTTCAACAATTACCATTTCAGAGCTAATCCTGTTCATTTCTACCACCCCTATTTGAGTCCCTTCCCCGATAGGGTTTTTTTTTTTTAGAGCAAATCCTAGATATCATGTCTCAGTATGTATCTCCAAAAGATAAATATTTATTAAAAATGCAATCACATTATTCCTAAATTAAAACAATAATTAGCTAATACTGCTGAACGTTTAGTCACTATCTGGATTTTCCTGACTATGGGGCTAGACTTTTAACGCAGGAGTATACTGAAAGCGTGAAGTGCAGGTGTGTGGTAAGGTTGGTGGATAGAGGTGGTCCACTCCGAAAAATATGTCCTACAAGATCCTTCTGTCCTTAAATTCCTTAAAAAGAAATCTGCTTAAGTATAAGCTACAGCTCCCTGGAATCCCGCACAAGCAAGCAACTGTTATAGTTCTAGTGTACATTTAACATGCTTTATAGATAGAAAAAGTAAAGGATATAAATGGGTGCAAGGAGAAAGGGGAAGGCAGTAA